>OZ020307.1:25881903-26348284 GCA_963971305.1 Arcuatula senhousia
TGGTAGGAGTACATAATCTTAATGTTAGGAATTTTTTCTGTTTGTTTCATTTATAAAATAGTATGGATTAGAAGTCATTTTTGCTAAATCAATCATTTGCTCAATTTTTGTACTAATTTTTTTTCCCAATTTCTCATTGTATAGAAATCTTTGTTTATCTGTAGAGTTTAGGATGAAGTTGTTGTGAAAATTATAGTGTAGTGAACTACTCAAGCAGACTTAATATGAAGGGTAATATGAAAAATTAATTATTGTGTGCAATTTTAAATACTTCATCATTGAGAATATTGCTTCAATTCAGGAAACTCATATGAAGTTCCCCTTTGTACCATATGTGCAATTGAGATAAAGCTAAGTCTTTTTAATGCTTAGTTTAATACGATAATTATTTTGCATTAATTCCAGTGAAACATTTTTTTGACCTATGTATCTCTTGACTTATATTTAATGCCTTGTTTAATTTCCTACATGACAATTTTTCAACAACAAAACGTGCAATGTCTTAGCACAGGAAGAACAAACTTCTATTTTAATTTCAGAGATAAAAGCAAATTTTTGATAGTTTTAAATCATTTTCCTGTAATGCTGGCATGGAATAAAAAGTGCTGTATAATATTTATTATTGCAATATTTTTCAGCAATTTCTATATTGCAGTTAGTATTTAGCTAACAAGACAATTTTGTGTATAATTTGTATTATCATAGTTTTGATTGACATGATAGTTTGTTGTATGTACCTTGCACTCTCATGGAAAGGTGTGCAATCTTGGTTTGTTATATTTTATATCCATTTGCTTTTTATATCTGCTTTGAATGTTCTCAAGGAATTTATACATTCCAATAGGGTTGTGGTATAACCAAGTTTTCCACTGAAATATCAATAAACTATTTTTATTTTGGATAACGTTAAAGAAAATGTTTGTCAAAATTTTTAAATCAAATATGATCTTTAGAAAGTATTTATTGTTTAAATTGTAATAATGTGTCAAGGAAAAAATCCAAATAGTTATGAAAATTATTTTTATTAATTTTGTGTCAATAGATTGTTTACATTAAGCCAATATTAAACAAATCCTAGATTCTCATCCCCCTCCTGCCCTGATTTTGTCAGCTGTCTAAACAAATTTTAATATGATGCAGGTTAAACCTGATAAGCTCCCGCACTTTCTTATATGAATACATGTATGGTACATCACACTTAAAATCATTATCTTTAAATGGTAGCAAGAAATGCAAGCTTTTGCATGATTATCAAAAAAGGAAACACCTGCAAACAGAACAAAGGAGTGAATTTATCTTAAACATTATAAATATAGGATGTCAAACACCAAGTGATAAAAAATTGCATGTTGAATAGTGTAAACCAGCTATTCGATGTTCTTCCTAGGAATCTCTATTTTTATATTATTGACAGAAAAATCCAACATGGAATAGATTTCATGCATTTAAAATGCTTGAGTTTTTGTCGTGACACCATTGGAAAATCTACCTTTTTCATTCAAAAGCAAAAGTAGTAGTAAACAATAGCGTTAAATATTTTTATTGAGTCGATTGGTTAACAGGTACACAAATTATCACGTGGTTTCTGAATATGCAGGCCTGTCAAGTCTCACGCAATTGCCGTGAGACTCACGCATTTCTGGACCAAATCCGCGGCATTTTCCTTTGATCTTTAGTTTACCGCCTTTGATCTTTGTTGTTTTTTACCAGATCTCACGCATTTTCATTTTGAAAACTTGACACCCCTGAATATGGTACTTTCTTCGGCCTGTTAAACAGGTCGGGTTTTCTAGATTTCGTTTGACCTATTAATCAATCAAAATTGTAAAAGATTGACCTTTCAAATGGGGAAAAATGGTAAATCTTTTTCGTCGGTTTGATAGAAAAGTTCCTCACATAAACATGTATTCTTTAACTTCCTCGCTCATATTTCTCAAATACCAAATATAATGGTTTTAAACGTTATTTTGTTTAACATGGGTAAATTCTCCTTATTAAGTAATGTTATGTTCCACTTAATTAAGTGTATTGGTCAATGGACAATCAAAAAGGTAAACATGGCCATAAAATCTCCCTACTTGTCAAAGCTGTTTGGGTGAAAAAGTGTTTCTTTAATATGTTTATTTTTAATATGACATTAATACAAATACAACAACCAATTTTTTCACCGCTCATTTTAAAGATTTGTTTTGCGCGTCATGTTATATTTAATTTTTCATAAAAAGCACGTGTTGGCGATCGTATTTATTTATACTCTCTCAAAAACTATTGGTTAAAAGTTTGACGAAAACATTATCCTTAAAAGGTAAAATCTTCGACCTGTTAAACCATATATGGTAATAATAGACGATTTCGGACCTCAAAGAAAGCACTTTCACTTTCATTTTTGAATGCAAAATAACAAAAACAATTTTGTTAAGTGAGGCCGACAAGGTAAATGTAATGACTGCTGGGCAAATATATCTGCTGAATTATTTAAGTTATTCATTTTGGTTGACATGCACCGAGAAAATTAGAATGACAGTCAGCTTTCATTTTGTTTTGATAGATGCGGTCTCTAGCGATAGAATGGAACAATTCAATAATATATGCCAGAAGTCCTAATTTTTAAAGCATCTCATAGCTGAGAATACTCAGAATATTTATATAAATATAATAACTATGTATTTTATTTTTTGTTAATGCAAATTACAAATTTGCATTCCGTGCTATTGGGTGCGGATTTTTGATTAGCTTATACATGTTCCGGTTAAAGGCATCATACTCTACCAATTTAGCTCCGGCGGAGCAGGAGCTTATTATCATTTTTGGGGGGCAAATGATGTTCACTTGGTTAGTTTTCCTTTAAAATGGTAGAACATTAAATCAAATTGGATAAAAAATAATAATAAAATTTGCCCGCCCACCTGCCCCATAATTTCAATTATTGCGGATGAGAATCTAGGAAGTATTTTATAATGGCCGTAACTGATAAGTTGAACTCGAATTGGTTAACTGTTTTGTGAAAAAAGTTCATTTCCATTAATTTATATAAATATTGCCACCATGTTTTATTGTTTTTCATGAGAATGCAGTTGTTTATGATACATGTATGTATAACTTATAATAAAAATGGATCCAAACTTGACTTTTAATTGTTTCTCATTATTGTACTCATCTGTGATTCCTAAACCCTTAATGAATTTGCATGAAACTGTTACTCAGTATGTGTGACATAATGTAGATGTGCACTTTCAACTTTAAAATTGGGGCCTGGGTGGCCAAGTGGTCTTAGGCACTGGTTTAAATACCACACTATTGATCACTAGCCGATCAACTCTCAGCTGGTGTTCGAGTCTTGTTTGTATTTAACAAAAAAAGGACTTCCCCGACTGTATGTGGTTAGATTTGTCAGTTACCTGCCCAAGGTCTGTGGTTTCCTCGGGGTACTCCAGTTTCCTCCACCATTAAAACTTACTGCCCTACAAGGCCCAGGTGTGTCGATAAAGGGCGTTAAACACCAACACACACACACACACAACTTTAAAATTTGAAAGGATGATTCAATTATTTTTTTCGGAGCAGGGAATTTTTTTATGTGGCGTGACTTACAGTATAGTTCCAATGTTTGTTCCTTACTGTCATTTATTCATGTTCAATGGGGTACATTTATCAACACATTTACCACTCTCATGCAAAAGTAGGAATGTGCCTGCCAGTTTTATCAACTATGTTGGTGTGCTTTAGAGATTAGAGAAAATATAACTTTTATTACATGAACATTAAAGTTACCTAATAGTGGTTTTAAGAGAATTTTTGTATTTCTCTTTGTATGAGTAGTTAAATATGATAATTTTATACGAAAATTTGAGTTGCATGTTGACCTTAATTGTTTTCTGTAATGCTTCACAGATCTAGACATCAATTGGTCTTGGTATTCTTTTTATTTTTTAGCTGTTTGCTGTAGTATAGAAAAGTTCAAGTTCACAGGGTCATTTGCTCTAATATGCAAAGAAATATCAAAGTGTCAGAGTAACTCTTGATTTACATTTATTAAATACCTTGTTTTGTCATGTTATAATTCTTTTAAGGAAATATGTAAATCTTACCAATTCATCATTATTTGTCTATTAACAAAAGAACCAAGAAGTTCAAGCCAATACAAACAAAAGTACATGTGAAACAAATAAATAATAAAAGCATGAAGCAAAATGGACTTTTTGATTGGAATATGTATGAACTCAGGTGCTCTCATACCTGTAATGCTGCAGGAGTTTGGTGCAAGAGAACTCATAACAAGACATGATCTGTAAAAAGCCAAGACATTTAATAAGACCTCAATATCAATTGACAGAATTTATTTTAAAAGCATTGGAAATGTTTCCATTTATGTATCCGTTTAGGCAAGGACTGTGAACCAATCACTTTAAATAACTTAAATAATGTTTAGAAAAAAATGAACATTTTATCAGTAATATTTTTTTCTAAACACACCATTAAAGAAAAATAATAATGACAGTCAAAACTGTCACAAATGAAATAATTGTGTATCAAATATAAAAAAATGATAAAAAAAATGTAATATATGATTTAATATTGTTCTATTAAAAATTTAAAACATTTTAAATTGAAGGGGGGAACCCTTTGTTATTTTACTGACCAACTGTTTAGCAAAGCCGAAAACTTTAGAAAAAACCTTCAGAATACACCCCTTTCTATGCCCATAGAATGTTTGGGTTTTTTTCTCACCTAAAATCAGATAAAAATATTTTTAAGAAAAAAAATCAAGGCTCTGACTCGAAGTTAAATGGTTGATCCCTTTCTCACTAGCCAATAGAAGGCACAATTTCTTTTGGGGGGGGTCACTGATAATTATTGTCAAGAGATAAAAACACAAATTCAAGTCTGACAAAGCTCAAAGTATGGTCTAAGGGAAATAACACATACTGACTTTTTGACTACTTTTCAAGTTATGTCCCCTTCATTGTACGAAACTAAACCTGTTAAAAGGGAGCTGAAAGAGTCGGTGCGAGTGAATTGCGCATGCCCAGTTGTGTTTATTGTTAGATTTTGCAAAATGGCGCTGCACAGGCGGTAGTCGATTGAAACTTTTAATTTATGTTTTTGGTTGATTAACAGGTAAACATGCACTGAAATTGCTCTCTTTGTGAAGATTCAATGTAGACATTGACCCTTTTAACTGTAATACACCCAACCCTTTGCGTATATTGCCATTTTAATGGTCAACGTTCTCTTTGTAAGAGTTGTCTTACCTCACAAACGCAATTTTGTTTTTCCGAAGAATATATTGAAAATATTTATTGTTTGTGCTATGGATATGCGTTATTAAGATCATTTCTAATATGTCATAGGTTTTATCTCACATTTCAAAGTTTTTAAAGTATTTAATAGAAAAATATTAGATATTTTATTGATCATGTTGATGCTTTATGCACATTGTGTGTTATAACTAAAATTTTCATGATTGAGAGGCCAGTAAAGTGAAACTGACAAAAATACTAGAATACAGCGATTTTGTTGGATTTTTTTTTCACCTGCCCTTTCTTATGACTTAATGGGAAAATGTGTGTCATTTTAAAAGAAATGGGAAATTTGAAGTAAGGCTCTGTAATATAAAACCTTGACTTTAAAGTTATATATCCTTATCTTATGATGAACTGGGCGGAAAATGCATAAAAACCATTGATACTACAATTTATTTAGCAAGCTTAAAATTATCATATACATTTTGTTCTGCTTCAAATTTTAAGTAAATTTTAAAGCTCATTTTGAAAAAAAAAAGAAAGCTTTTTTTGACATTTTGGGAAACCTTCTCTCGTTAAAAAAAGCCTTATTTTGGATGTAAATGTAGGCAAACAAAATCACGGTAGCTTTATTTTTTTTCTTTAACAAAAATACTATTGGTATCAATACTATTAAGATGTTCAACAGCCAAGTTTAAGCCAAACAAAAAAGTATGTGTGTTTACTGTCACATGCTGAAAAAAATAAGGGTCGGTAGGTAGGAAATTATTTTTTTTTACCTTGAGTCTATGGGGGCAGCTTTGTGACTTTATCAGTGCTTGATGAAAAATGCTCAAAAAACTTTAGGTTAGGGGTTAAAAAATAGGTAGGGTTGGGTGACAGTAAACACACGTACTTTTTTTTTTGGCCTTAGACACAAGAAAGAAAGAAACGTAATACTGTGAAGTGAAATTTTTTTTTTTTCGTTGGGTACCAATTTTCTTGGGTTAGGCAAACAACGAAATAAAATTACCAACGAGAAACAAATGATGAGTGGCAATAAGACCCATTTTTGGCCCAAGATTTACCATGAAATTAAAAGTGAGCATACAGATGTCTTAAGTTGCTGAAAAAATTGATTAAATTTAAGGCTTATAGAAAATGATAAGCTTTTGCCATATCAGTTTAGTTTATATGCCAATCAGTCGACTCAAAAAGCTACATGTTAAAGAAATTGTCACAATTTCATTGGCTTTGCTGATTTTCACACACTTTTGGTCTAGAAGAAGGTGGGCGCATCAAGACAACAGCTATGTACTATGCAAAAATGTTTAAAATGATGAAATCTATCATTTCGGAAAGTTTGAAGTTGTTGTTTTCATGCGCCAAATGTTTTCTCAATGAAAATATGCTCTGAAACCATTCAAAATTTGTGATTTCCTCTATTTTGTCAATTAAGGCTGCTAAATATGATGTCATAAATATGTCACAATTAACGAAATTTGCTTTATTTGATGCGTTTTCTTTGTAACCACATATAAATTGATATTTCTTATCAATATCATAATATTTGAACCACATATATTTTGTTCGGCCAATTATGGGTCTTAATGCCCTTTATCGTTTTACATTGCTTTATAAGAAAATCTCTTAAAACCACAAATTCATCATTCCACGAATATTTAAGTTTACTCTGAAACCAAGAAAATTGGTACCCAGGAATTTAAGTACTTTCACAGTATATCTGCTTATATTTCAGAAATAAAATGGCTACCAAACCAGCAGTGAAGACTTACAGCAGGGGTACCAAAGAAGCTGCACAGAACAAAGCATTTGATGATGCATTAAAACCTGGAGGAGGTCCAACAGCATCCCAGACCAAGTGGGGAAAAACATCTTTCAGTCGACTGAGAGAAGATGATCCTTTTGAAGTGACATATAAGAAAGTGAAGATTGAAACAGAGTCAAGTGATCCATTTTCCTTTGATTTTGAAGATGGTGAAGTCAAGAAAGAAGTTACTCAACCTGCACCCACACCACCTCCATCTGCTTCAGGTGGAGGTTTAGGAAGACCAGCCATCCCTAACATCAAAGTTTCTAATAAAGGTCAGGAAAATAAAGAGAAAGTAGAAAGTGAAAGTAGGATGGAAGAAGATGAGGATGATGTACCTCTAGCTAGTTTTAAACAAAGACCTGTTAGAACTTATTCCAGGAAGAAAAAAGGAGAAGAGGACACAGGGGCACAAGATCAATACAGTGCTGAGAGAAACACTAGTGGTAATGTTTTTGATGATGAGCCAGAGCAAGATGACCCATTTGGTGACAACAAAAGAAAGAGAACTTACACAAGGCGGAAGGGTGTAGGCAATGTACCCAGAATGATCACCAGTAAAACGCATGTCTTACATTCAGAGGAAGATAGTGAGGAAGGTTTGACAGTCCTTAACTTCCGTAGCCATTATATGGACCCTGCGGTGTACAGTCAATTTAAGTATAAACAAAAAAGTGACGACCCTGTTGGCAGGCTAGACAATAGTAAAGTACTGCAGAAATCTGAGATCAAGCATGCTAAGGGATCAACAGTCATTGTGGTGTGCTCTCCTAAAGTCCCTCCAGTTCCAGGGTTGAAGTCTTATCTAAAAGAGAAACCAAGAGGTGCCAAAGCACAAGAAGAAGAAAATCCATTGGCTAGTTTTGACCAGGTATCAAACCTACAAGAGGCTGCAGTACTTGCTAATCAGGAAATACAAAATTTTCACAGAAATACCACCAACACAGCCTTTGAATTATCTGAAGAAAACTCTGACAATTTCTCATCAGCTGCACCAGTTCCTCCAAGATCGTTTGCAAGAAAGACAAAATCTTCCATGGGGGCTAATAATTCTACTGGTGGGTCTACTGTCAGAGTCAACAGAATATTCAAAAGTAAAAACAGGGCAGTTGATGAAATGAAAGAAGAACCTTCAGAGGTTAAAGAGGCAACACCCCCACCTCCTCTTCAAAATGAATATGTAGCTGCAGAGAAAGATAAAGTGACAACTCAAACGGAAAAGTCTTTTGGCTTCGACTCTGGAGATGAGGCTGAGATGCCTGATATTGTGGGTAAAACTGCTGTGGAAGAATTGGTCGATTCAACACCCGTGATGGAAGAACTTGCAAGTACACCACCACTCATGGAAATCTCTCAAGAATCATTGGTATCAGAATCTCAAGACAGTCCTATGGAAGATAGCTCTCAAGATGTTCTTACTAGTAGTCGGGGATCTTTAGATAGCTCACAGGAATTGTCAAAGTCTAAGGAAGTTGTTAGAGAAAAGAAGATATTTAGATCAAAGAATTCCAGAGTTGCAGAGTTACAAAAGAAGCCATCCCTCCAAAAGGTAGTATATTGTTAGAGGGTAATGAGATCTGAAATAAGTGTACACAACACAACTTGCATATACATACGATAATTTTTTTAAATCTGCAATGAAAGTACAAATTGGTAGTATAAAACTAAAAATATTTAATATAAACAATAAAAAAGAAATAGGAGTCTGGATCGTTGTTCATGACAACTATATGTACATGTGAGAACATTTTTGTAAAGAGTTTTTTTCAACACGCATATTTTGCAATATGTTAAAATTAAGTTTTTGTAACAAGATCTTGGAATTTTCAGAACTATGCTTTAATGCTCACATGCAATGAAAATGTTAAGCAATATTTCTAAAACCTTTATCTTTTTACACAAATAAAAAACAATAAACAAAGTGCTAACAAATTTTGTGTCTATTTTTCAGTCTCCATCAAAAGCAGTGTACAATGCACGTTCAGCTTGGCAGGCAGATATTGATGAAGAGGAGAGGGTAACAACTCAGAAAAATGTGCATATTGCTTTGCTTTTAGTATTAACTTTATTTTAGAAAATTAAGTTTCATAGGACAAAAGATTATGCCTTTCCCATTTAAATTTTCAGATCATTTAATGAGGGAAAGTTTTATTACTAAATTGATGTACCAAAATATATTTTGATTAAATATTATAACAGTGAATTTTAAATTGTATTTTTTTAATTTAAAGTATCATTAAAATAAAAATTTGATTAAATCTTTATAATTTCCAAAGGCAGATTTAGAACCTGTGTGCCAGGCAGCACCCTCCCATTTGACAGGAAAATTTGTTTTTCAATTAATAATAAAAGAGTTAACACTTTAATATTTATAACTTTATGTTCTTTCTTGTTTTGTGCAAGTAGTAGCTGTACCTTTAAGCATGAATCTGTTATTTATTTAGACTGCAAGTTATATCTTTATTTTGTTTCAAATTACATTTTAAATACTTCATTAGCTAACATTAATTCTAGGTTCTTATCTCTACATTATTCTTTATACATGTTGTATACTGATTATTTTTTTTTCTAATTAAATCTCAAATGTATATTAACCAAAGCTATTATATCTTTTAGCATGAACTCTATAGCTTTTAATGCATTTTATTTTATGAATATGTATTTGAATATATAGCTTAATATTTTGTCTTTCAATTATTTCATAAACATTTCTTAAAAATTTCGGAGAATTATAATGCAAATTTCTAAATCGCTTTTCTTTTAAGAAAACTATTGTATAAAAATCACTGCATGGTAGGGGTGTAATGATTCCACTTCCCCACGATCCGATACAGATCACGATACCAGGCTCACGATCCGATCCATATCACGATACCTTTTACTTTCATAACTTACAAAAGACCTGCTTGTCATATTATTGTTAATCGATGGTAATGTTTAAGAAGTATAATTTTCATGTGTCAAATAGACTGTAAACCGAAGTCTTTTCAAGCAAAAGATTTTATTTCAGTCCGACAGACAATATTTTATGCCATTGTTGACACCAGAAGCACGCTTTTTAATCTTCCTACCAAAGATGGATGGGACATTTTTTAGATCGGATCGGAATCGCGAAGTCAAACACAGTATCGATTTCAGGATCGTGGGATAAAATATCGTGGTGCACCGGTGAATCGTTACACCCCTACTGCATGGTGAGACATGGGCAAAGTGAACTTCTTGGTTCTAGTATCTTTTATCAATCTTTTCTATATATTCAACGCTGGGAATGGATCAATATAAACAAAGCTTAAAAATTCTGCTATGACTGTCACATTTCTTTTTATCCTTCAAATTCCATATATTTCACAACTAGTTTTATACATTGTAGAAAAAGAGGGAGACAGAAGGACCCCCTAAGCTTACCCCCGCCCCTGCTGGGAGTGGGGCTAAGAAGGTAGCAGGATCCAGGGAGAGTTCTCCTGCAGAAATGCCCCACCTGGTACGAGCTGTCCATTGGGGCCAGAGAGATGAAGACCCCACTGTCTCAGTACATGTTCACAAGGAACATAAAGAGGTATTAAAACTAAAGATATCTTGTTTACTGCTAATCAGAAAGATTATCAGAGAACCATACAAAGTTTAGATAGAACTGAAAAGGGACAAATATTAAAATACATATGAAAATAGATAAACATTTATAGATAATGAAACACAAAAGTTAAAACAGTATCTTGTACAGAATTCATTGGTTTAAAACTCATGGTCAAGTCTAGAAAAACAGTGATAATTGAAGTATAACTAAAGTTACTAAACATATACAGAGAAATCAAAATTTCTCAAAGGAGGGGCATACGCCCCCACCGCTCTGAATATGCCACTGTGGATGAAGTTTTATGTTATAGAAGAATTATGAAATAAAGAGAACTAATATACAGTTATTATGATTATTGCTACCCATCTACAAGAATTTTTCATGTTGATGCTAAAAAGTAACTATTGGTTGTTCCCCTTTAGCTATATACAGTGGTCAAGAATGTGAAGGAAGCCCATGAGGTCCAGGAACATGGAGAAACACAGGAGTTCTCTGATGATATTGAATATCTCTTGGCTGGGCTGAAAGAAGGAGAACCCATGTCTACTAGATGTCTTAGGTATAATAGTTGTTGCTTTTATTTATAGTTTTGATGGAATACTGCCTATGTATCGTCACTAAACCAAAATAAATGTAATACTGGTCATTTTTGGCCGGATTTCACGGAGTGAAAAATCCGGGTTATAAAATGGTGAATGTCAGGCGGCGTGCCGCGTGCGGGCGGGGAAAAATTTTTCGTAACAGTTTTCTCAGCAACTACTAATCACAGTCACTTGATATTTGGTATACAGCATCAGGGTGGGGTCCCATAACGTGGGAACCGATTTTAGGTCTGTCTCTCACCTACTTCCTGTTTAACGAAATCCGGCCATTTTTGACTTTGACAGATTTTTTTAATTTAATGTATTTCAAGTTCAGAAAAAATCTTCTGTACAAACAGAAAAAGTGCAGCTTAAATAGATATCCTAAGACAAACATATCAAATGAATTAATCAGTAATTTAGAAATGACTAATTTAGTAAGGTGTGCTGTGCATAGACTGTGTCTTATAATATCGTAGAATTTTAAACTATTTACTATTTATATATTTCAGTTGTATTGGTCTAGCCCAGAAATGTATTATACCAGCTTTTAGGATGCACCTGAGAGCTCATGGACAAGTGACAATTATCTTTGGTAATCTACATGATGCAGGATCTGATCCAGTAAGTTACCTGAATTATGTGCATGTACTATGGAACAAATTCCAACAATAAAGATACCAGATTACATCTTGTCAGAAAAAAAGAGTTTTCGGATAACAGAAGACCTCTAGTGCAGTCATGACTGGGCAAAATTATAATTTTAAGTGCCAATTAAATGATCTTAGTGGATTCCATAGTAACACTTGCTGAATTGAAAAAGTAACCATATAGGATATTTTTCTATAGCCCCCACTCAGGAGAGAGGGGGTTATATTTCAATCACCTTGTCAGTCTGTTTGTCCATAACAAACTTGCGTAACAGATTTCCTAGTTTCTTCTGAAGGGATTGATTTCAAATTTCACACACATCTTAAGCAGTTTCTCCCCTTTCAAGGTCAGTTGGGCATCTTCTTCCTGTTTTTCTTGCCAACTTCTGCATTTTTAAGGGTAAAAATAGACAATTTTCTGTAATAGATTTTTCTGCTTCTTTTAAAGGGATTGATTTTAAATTTGGTACACAGCTTTAGCACAAAGAGTTGTAACATATCTCCCCTTTCAAGGTCAGTGGAGCATCCACTTCCTGTTTTCCAAATGGCAGTATGAAGGAAGGGGTTACTTGGTGCAATCATATAGCCTCCACCTTTCATGTAATAAGGTATGCTCAGAAAGCAATTTCATAGTTTATTCATGGTGGATTATGGAAAAATGTCTTGTTTATTATTTAAAAACTAGGTTTATATTTATTTATGCGGACTGTGTCACACCTATTCCACATTTCGCTATTTTCTAATATAATTATACTTTTCTAATTACAGAGTTTGGCTTTGTGTACAGCTTTGTTAATGTTCATGTTGAGTAGAGACAGATTAAATATGGATCTAGACAAGTCAAGTTTGAACTTGATGTTGCGACTTCTAGAGGTTGATAATCAGGACACTCTTGCTGGCATGACAGCAGCAGGAAAGCGTGCACTTAACAGAAACATTGAAAGAGCTAAAGAAGTTTATTTTCAGTTCAAAAAAGAAACAGGATCTGAGAACCAACCAGATTTAGAGAGTGTTTCTGTAAGTTTACTCAACAAAGAATATAGTGTTGTTGTGAAAGTTTTATTGTTCTTAAGGTACTCATCTTCATGGCTTTAACGCCTTAATGAAATACTATTAAATCATCAAAATTTCTTGGGCGATTTTTATGTTGTTTTTTTTTTCTCTTTTGACAAATATATCTTGTCATTTATTAAAGGAGATTGACGTAAAATGCACATAATTAGCCAAAAAATCAAATATAATTTTTTTTTGAGGCGACTGAAAAAATCAGGCTGGGAAGGGATGAGAAACTAGGATTTTTTCTATATTTGCCTTATTGGTCAGTCAAACCATGTCTTAATATTAACTACCAATTAACTTTTATTCATTTCAATTATTCTGCTATTATTAATGTGTATAATTATGTTAAGTACTACTGTTGACTGTTATTTATTGTGGATGTATTATTATACATTTTTTTTACAGACTGGTAATTTAGCAATGGAATCATTACTCAGCTTGACATCACGAAAGGCTGGTGAATGGTTTAAAGAAGAACTACGAACTCTTGGTGCTTTAGATCATATTGTGGATACAGGTAACATCTGTCACTTAATTTTGTAGACCATAGATAGATCAAAAGGGTCATAAAAAGATATATATATACATATAGACTAAATTGTCGTTTGAAATGAATTGTTTTGAATTGTCTGACCACTGTTTTTTGTTGCCCGTCGCAACACGGCAACATTTGTATTGGAACAAAGCCATCAGTGCATAAAGCTAGCTGAATAATGTTGCCAGCCATGTTCAAGTCTTGAAAGACTTGAAGATGTTTGAAAAAGTGTTGTTTACTTGGAATACTGTTTAAGCATCAAAACACCTAATTCTTAAGTTACCAATGGCTTTGAAAGCGTTCTTGCAGTTTTTCCTATAATAACAGTCTACCTTTATCATTGTCTACTTTCAGTTTGTACATGTATTCAAGCAATAGGAGATGATACCACATTGTTATATGATAGTACCCTGGAAAATATTAAGAAGACTGATAGATGTCTGAGAGTGCTAGAAAATGTAAGATTCTACATACATCTCTTATTTTGTAATTTCTCTCATACCTTATATTTAGCTAGAATGAAAACTAGTAAGGGACTATTAAAATTAGACTTAAGATTTATTTCTATGCCAGATATAGAAATGAACCAAAAGTAAAAGATATATATAAACAACAATAGATTAACATTTCTAAAGTCATGTAAAACTTTCAAGCTAAATTGATCTTTAGATTTTTGCCTGATTTCATGGAGTGAAAAATCTGGGTTATAATTTGGTGATTGTTGGATGGCAGGCTGGGAAAATTTTTGGCCAGATTCACAGAGTGAAAAATGGGGTTATAAAATTGTTAGCGGCAGGTGGGAAAATAATTTTCGTCAATTTTCTTAGCAACTACTAATCACAGTCTCTTGATATTTAGTATGCAGCATCAGTATGGGGTCCCCTACCGTGAGATTCCATTTCAGGTCTGTTGCTCATCTAGTTCCTGTTAAATAATCCGCTCATTTTGACTTTGACAGATATTTTTATTTTTGTAACAATTTTCTCAGCAACTACTAGTCACAGCTCCTTAATATCTAGTAAACAGCATCAGCTACTTACTGTTTTCAAAAATTGCCAATTTTGACTTCGACAGATTTTTTCATAATTATGGTTAAAAACCTTTGTGATAGTTAGGCCACACAGAATTAATTTCTTGTTCTTTGGATTTTGACTTTTTAAAAAAGGAGCGAGCGAGCGAAATTATTTTTATTAATTTTTTTTTTCTGAAAATCTGATTTTTAGGAGCGACTGATTATTTTTTAGGCGAGCGACTTGTTTTTAAATTTTTAAAAAGTTTTTTTTCTGGTTTTTAATGTAAAAGTGAGGCGAGCGAGCGATTATTTTTATTTTTGAAGAAAATAAGTGAAATATTAAAAAACTTCTATTTAAAGTATAACAAATGGTTGTTCTCAGTGGTTTATGGCTTTTCCAATTGATTAATACATTATTTAAGCAGGAAATAGTTGCCTTTAGTTGTTTTTTTCTCTCTGAAGAGTTGCTGTCTTGGCTTTCTATCAACAGCCACAAGCAGACCAAGAGAAAGTCAATTACACCAAACAAGTATGACTATGTCCCAAAATCTTGCTGGCAAGGCATAATTTTAAGATAAAATATTAAAAAGAAAAACAACTTCCTATCTTTATTCACAAAAAAAAACATAAAACAACAATAACAATTTGTAAATATTTATTAAAAAAAATATTACAAAACAATCCTTGGTCAATGGTGAATTGGATGTTCATAGATTGTGTCATTAATATCCCATTATTGTCCTTACACATAAGTTAGGGATTTTCCTTAATGTTTTCAATTTGTTGTTTTTACATGTATAACTGAGGTCATCCGAGGAAAAATACCACAGGAACTTGAATCTATCAATAAAAGGGGTCGACTATACATCGTATAAGTCATTCTTTAATGTTATGAATGTTTTTAAATAAATCAATGAAAGAGTCTTCCATTTGACATGCAATTGCCGTATTTTGTAACAATACTTTTACTTGGTGGCAACAGATTTCATTGTTTTCATCGAAGTGTTTTGTTTGAGGGGAATGAAACGTAGTTTCAACCGTTTAAGTTTAACATCTTTTATCATATTGCACTAAACTTAACTAATAAGCGATTAGACAATTTATAAGAGTACATGGTTAAAAATCAGCAATTTTTTGGTTGTTTACTTTTGCAAAAAACAAATATTTTTCAAACGCGGAGATAAAAAAAAATTTTGAACACAACTTCCGGCTCCGGACGCGGGCGGTTTTCCGGTAAATGCGGGCGGAAGAAATTTATATTTTTTTCTTAAGGAAACAATTTCACGTGCAGGCGGTCCGACGAACAAGTAATTAATTCGGCGTGGCCTTAGAATAAATAATTAACAATGTGTGAATAAATTAAATAATCATTTGAACTAATGAGAAAATCCGAAATTCATTGTATTCATAGTAAAACTTATAAAATGAGTCTGTTTCAGTGAAGAGTGAATGGATTGAAATAAAATGTAAACTTTGATTAATTTCAGGTAATTTTTGTAAACACAGAAAATCAGGATTATTTATTAAAATATAAATCTGGAATTATTGGTTCTTCATGCTGCAGGTAAATTATATCTTTTTATCCAATCTACTACCTATAGAAGTCTTTCAATGATGGGAACTGTTTTAAATATTGAATTTGTCCAGTGTATACAACTGTTAAGCAGTTGTTTAAACTATTGCAAAATCAGCAGTTTTTGTTTAAGGAATATAGAATAAGTGTACATGACACAACCTACATAATTCAGCAGCAAAAAAAAAATCACTGTGGAAATAAGCCAACAGCTTTCAATTTGACCAGTGGTCTTGGCTTGTCATCTTGCAATTGGCTTAGATTAAAATATGACGCGATCAATATAAAACCATATCTCAGGTTGTCGGTTACAGATTCCTATCTTGACAAAAACAAACAACATAAAGACAACAAGTACAAAACAAAGCTGTTCCAGGAATGATTGGGTGTTTTGCAATGCCTTGTAAAATGTAGATTCAGTCTATCAAAGTCTATTAATACTTTTTGTATGGTTTTTACATATGATAATTTTAATTTATCTATTTCAGGGCTTTAGGTCTCTGTCAGAAATTTTTACCGATCTACCCTTTGCCAGATGGGCAGAAGGTAGACAAGGAATCCTATGGATATGTTGTATATAACTGTGTATTGGCCATCCTGAAAGTGCTGTTAAACTTGTCTCATGAAAATGGTAAGAATTATGTCAAAACTTTTGAAAGTTAACAAATGAATCCTGCATTGTCATTTTCAAGAGAAGTACATGCATGGTAGGAAACATCTTTGTAATCTATAGTCTTTATGATAGACAAGTAAAATTGAGTTACTATTAAGCAAACCTGATTATTTTCAACTAAAGAAGCGGGAATTTTTTTTCCTGTTAGCTACTTTTAAATGGGTTATTTCA
Organism: Arcuatula senhousia; assembly: GCA_963971305.1. Taxonomy (NCBI): domain Eukaryota; kingdom Metazoa; phylum Mollusca; class Bivalvia; order Mytilida; family Mytilidae; genus Arcuatula; species Arcuatula senhousia. The sequence continues at coordinate 25,898,785 of OZ020307.1, forward strand.
GATGGGTTAGAATTTCTCGTTTTCTCTATTTGCAAGGTTAATTTTTGCATAGTATTTGGTCTTTTATTGGCTTTTAAAACGGTATTATTTACATGAATTTTACAAAAATTTACCCTTTTGCTGTACATTGTTTTATGATTTAACTATCTTAACTGATATGTGTGTACTTCTAATTTTCATTTAGAATTAGTACTATGTATTGCAGAAACAGGAAAAAAAAATTTCAGTGATTGGCTGCTGTGAAGATTTATGATGACAAATGTTTTTATTGATATGAATTTCAGAGTTTGCCTGTACCAAGGTAGGAGAAGAAGAAGATTTTATCCAGAGTGTATTAACAGCTGTGTTACAGACACCTCAATATGTTCCTCAAGATCTCAGATATGATATTCTTATTCTTGTAAGTACAATATAATAAATGATGATCAATGTGTCTTTTTTTTTCAGAGTTCGCCTGTACCAAGGTAGGAGAAGAAGAAGATTTTATCCACAGTGTATTAACAGCTGTGTTACAGACACCTCAATATGTTCCCCAAGATCTCAGATATGATATCCTAATTCTTGTAAGTTTTGTATAATAGATTGCATTTGTTGGTGAAAATTCATAAGCTGTTTTATTGTTTGATCATGGCTATGTCCATAAAAGAGTTTGCAACCGTTCTATGAAAGATTTACCATGAATATTAAAATGTGCCCAGAAAGTTGATTGAAAAACAAAACACTATAAAAACCCAAAACTCATTAAGAAGCATAATCTTAAGTTGACAATTGCTTTACTTTGTTGATACAGTATACATGCCGATTTAATACTGGTGGCAACAGGTTATGTTGGACCCTCCACTGGCTTGGAGTTTGTTTGCACATTGAACAGATTTGAATAAGATTTTGTAGAGCTGGTAAATACAAAACATAAATTGTCAAGTTCAAGATAAATTTTTAATATTTACAACAAAAAAAAAATAATAAAAGATGGCAACGTATCATGGAATTCCTGTCAGTTGCCCTATTTTTAGCTACAGATACAGCATTGTTTTACTTGGATAATTTTCATGTTATTGGAATATTTTTCAGGGTCTTGGTTTACTGATTAACCTGGTAGAGCACTGTGATGTTAATAGAAGGAAAGTGATGGAAGCTAAGACTCATCGATCATTTGAGTTTGATTGTTTAGGAAACAAGGATACAGTCGAAGCAGCAGAAGCTCTTGTACAGGTATATCTAGCTATTGGTTATTACCTTTGTCGGGGAATCTAATCATTTCCATAAAAAAATCTACCTGCTACAAAACAGTCAAGATATATATATTATGTTTTCAAAACTTTTTGGGTAATTTTTATTTCTATTTCGGTATTCGTAGAAAAATTCTGTGTCCTGTGGGTTGCATATTTCATTTTTCATCTTTAAACAATTTCTGTCCCTTACACCATAAGAAATTCTTTAGCTTATGAAAATATTTATTTCCATAATGAAAGAGTTTAATTTTTAGACATTTCATATTTTACATAACTTCTTTAAAATAGGTTTTCTGTAAGAGATTCCAGACAGCTCAAGAAATGGAAGAGCAGGACTTTTCATCTACTGAGCCGACAACCCCTCAGGCATCCCCTAATAAGTCTGGGGAGTGGAAAGAGTCCGAGTCGGGCATGGAATGGGTCATCAACTCAGCTAAGAAAGGCAAGGGCAATGAGAATGGTGATGTGGAGGACAGATTAAAACCCAACTCTAAAGAGGAGGACTTGGCTGATGAGGAAACATTTGCTAAAGGTATTACAGAGAATCATTATTTGGAATAAAAATATTGTTAACAATGGACACCTGATCAGTTCAAGATATATTAAAAAAAAATAATGAAAAGGAAAGCTGAAATATCTCAATTTGGTTAAGACAGAATTTTGATTTATTTAGTATCTGCTTTAGATTCGTACAGTTGTGAAGTTCATATGTCATTTAATTCATCTTTATCTCTTTTTGAGAAATGCAACTCTTAAAAGGAAAAGTTTTGTAAGGCCATAATGAAATAATTCCTAGATTCTCATCCAAAGTCCTTGAAAAGATGGGGCAGATAGGCAAATTTTATTTTTTATACATTTTGATAAGATGTTTGACCAAAATTTATCATAATTGGCAAAAAAAAAACAACAACCAGTTTTTAGTTGGCTGAAAAAGTCGAGACGAGAAGGGAATGAGAATCTAGGATATTTTTAAAGTAATAGTTTATGTTCAATCATTTTGTAAAATATAGGAGTTAAAAAAAAATACATGTAAAGTAACTTAAATCTTTGGAACAATAAAAATATTTAACAGACTGAAAGTTTAAAATCACGTGAATTTGAATTGATGTTGATCAAAGCAGAGAACTTGTTTTTTACTCCTGATAAGTAAACATAATGCATTTCATTTTTTGTCATTTTAGCCTTAAGCAGAGCTGGTAAACATATGGAGAACAGCATAGTAGCATCATATATAGCTTTATTACTTGGTTGTGTTATACAGGATAATACTGTAAGTTAAAAGGCTGAAGGAAAAAAATTGTAATATCAAACATTCTGAAATATGTGTACAAAAATACTTATTGTGTCAAAAAGGAAAAGATCTTTTTTAAAAAAAGGGGCAAATTAATATTTTCATTTGTTTTGTTATTGATGAATTCACACAAAAAAAGGCAATGAAAAATATTAATTAAAACTAGGATCAAGTGTTTTTATCATGATATGCATTTTCAATTTTCTCTGTAATCACATAATATCTAGGCAGTTGAACTTTGTCAGGTCATACTTGAGTGTAAAATAAAATAATTGCCATGATGCACAAAGCACATGAGTATTCTGATGACCAACTGATAGAAAATTTATATGTTTTAAAATTTTTCTAATCAAAATTTTGTTCATAAGAGCAGATGTACCAATAGGGCATTTGAATTCAAAAGAATGAAAGAGCAGAGACAAAACCAGTAAACACAAACAGGAACTGGACAAAGAACAGACAACATGTAAAACAAAGAAACACAAAAATTCTGAATATCAATTTACAACGCAAACTCTAGTGGTTATGAGAGTGAACTCATTAAGTCAGATTTGTTGTTGTATTTTAGGTGTTTGTCAATCAAGTAAAAGAACATATGCCATCAGGGAACTTTGATGATATGATTGTAATACTGAAGAAGTTCTTATCATTTATGAATCTAACTGTAAGTACTTGTTAAAAACTATCAGAACCAGAACATCAGGTTATTCAAGAATAGAATGGTGGGGGGGGGGGGCAAAAAGAATTTTATTTAGTACAAATTTTATGGAATGTCAGGTAACATGTTGGATAATAAATAAAGGAAGGGCTACTCCAGAATTGATTGCACGGGTGGTCTGTAGGCACTTATTATTGAGACCCACCATGCACAAATTTTTAAAATGATTTTATTTTGTGTCTCATTTGAAAAATATCTAAAAATACAACGACCCATAATATATTTGGTAAAGTGCCTTCCAACACCCTATTAAAACAATTACATCTGAAAAAGCCAATAATAGAATATTAGAAAACCTTATGAATACACTAAAAATATTGTTTTGAAGGCTGATATGAGCCCTTTGCCAGTTTGAATCATTGAGAAATTAAAAGTACAGTGAAAAAATGTTTTTTAAACTTTTATTCAACATTATTCATATTCTGAGCAGCATTTAAATGTCAAATTTTGTTCTCGCTTCAGACTGCAATAGGAAGTTCAGGAGGCAAGTCCATAGGTCATGTGATTGAAGTTTTAGAGAGCTGCTAGTATTTATCCATGTAATATTTGTACAGTATGTTGTTAATGACTAAATGTGTAGAAATGGACCAACAACCTAACCTGTTAGCTATCTATTTTATATTTGTAAAAGAAGAAGATAATTGTCAGTTTTATTAAACAATGGGTATTATGAACTGATGAGGAAAAACATTTTACCTTGGGGTGAATTCAACAATTTTAAAAGCTGGCTTCAAATGATATAAGTAATGGAAAGGGAAGGAATACAGATTTGTTTGTTCCTTTGGTATTTCTTAAAGAATATATTGGTCTTTAATACTTTTATGGAATGATAATTAATTGGATTATATTTTTTTTGTATTTAAGTGATTATTTGCCATATATTTTTGTTACTTGTACATGTATTTTATTTGTTATTTTATCTTTTCTGTTTGTTATACATAGAAAACCACTTAAATCTTTGTTTGTTCTTCATTTCATGTAGATATGTGTAATTTCAGAATTTTTGATGTAAAGAACAATTTTCATTTTAGTAGAACATGTCCATTCATTAGTATGATGATTGTCCTTAGTTTGTGTTAAATGTGTTGTTTTTAATCTCAAAATTTTGATTGAAAACACTTCATTCTGTAAGATACTTATAATCATACAATTTTGGTTCTTTATTTTGTAATTTCATTTTCCATTTCTTTCTCATTATAAATTCAACAGTTTTGACATTAGTGCAAAAATGATAATAATATTTTCGTAATATTATGATTCAAAAGGGGGCTGTAATATGTTCATCAAAATGTCACTGTATTTATATGCTTTTCTGAATACTAAGCATAATTTTAAGAAATGCATTTCATAATTGCTTTGTATACCTCTATACCTGTACCATATTAAGTTTTTCCACAGTGATTTTGTTTGTCCCTATTTTGAATGAATTAAAATAAACATGCAGGTCATGAGAAATTATAATATAATGTGTAAAAACAAAATAATCAGTTAAAGAACTCAATACCATGTTCGTTACTGTTTTCCAATGTTGTGTTGAAGCTCAAATTAGGGCATTTTTAGTCATAACCATATTGTTTAAATTCTGACAGTTTTAAATCCGTAGAACAAGGCACATGTTGACAAATTGTCAAAAGATTCTTTAATGTCAATTTCAGTTTTTGATGCATGCTGCTATGAGTTTTTATAAATGTGCAATATGTTAAAATTAATACTTTTAAAAGGTCAGGGATGATTTTTCATTTATTTGACTAATTTCAGTTATTTTGTCCTTAAATTTTAATACATGTATCAAAATTTTCAGAAACCACGGAATCTGCATGAATTTGGTATTTTTCCAGACCTTACACACTTATTTAAGCCTTTCAGGGGAAATGTAAAATCATCCCTAAATGGTTAACAAATTTAAGATATTAAAGTACATGTAGATGATTCATGTGACAAGGAATCTTTATGAAATACTATTATGTTTCATTATTGGATGTTAAAAGTATCTTAAAATTTTAAGTCACTAGATAATTTGCAATCATGTTTTCTAATGGAAATTTGTTTTACAATTTAAACACTAAAGGAATCGTTATTTTTGTATAGGAGTATTCTTGTGTGAATTTTATTCCTTGGTATGCACGTAATACAAATGTATTTCATGAACATTAATGTAAAACAATGTATGCAAGATTAAATTCATTTTTGTAGTCATTTTAAAATTTCATATTGTGTTAGATTGAACATTTTATGAAACAACAATAAAATATAAAAACCTCTGCCACTTTATCTTAAATGCTTAACCTAGATGAGAATGGGTCCTTAGTTTTCCTCTAAACTGGGATAAATGCTTTATCCTTTACTTCATTGTTTTGTTATGTTTATTTTGTCTATTTCCTAATAAGCCTATGTGGTAGAACAATCTTTATTGCTACAAATTGAAAAGTAGTTAAAGCGTCCATGTTATGAGTTTCTTCTGATAAAAGCCATAAGGGAAAGATATCAAATTTGTAAAAACCCTTGGTCTTCATTATGTCCCCCCCCCAATTTTAGTGGAAGGTCATACCAGTATTGGTTTTATCATGTCATAATATTTGTCAGCACAAATCTTCTGAAGCTACTAAACAGAATTCAATGCAAAGAATTATAGCCCTTTGAACTTAAAAATTTGATGAAAATACCCATTTTGCAACTTCAGAAACTAGTGAATGGAATTTTGCAAAGGTTTTAATGTTTTTGAATGGTCAGTCAGTCCATCTGGGAAGTCCACAAGCGGTGCACCATATGAAGTTGTATATTATAGCAGGAAGTTTTTATCCTCACATTTTCATAAAAGTGTTGGCCTTTTTAACTTTGAAATTTTCTAAAAATTTAGATTAATAAATCATCTTGTGGATACAACTCCTCTGAAGGTGCTGAACAGAATTTTACAAAAGTTTGTAGGCCAAAGGTTCACATCTTTAAGTGCCATAATTAAAATTATTTACTAGATTCTAGATTTTTATGCCCCCCGGGACAACATGTCAGGGGGCATTAAATATAGGGCAGGCTGGCAAATTTTATTTTTGTGCCCCCGCGACAACATGGTGGTGGGGGGGGCATTTAGTTTTACTCATGTCCGTCCGTCGGTGCGTACGTCCGTATGTCTGTCCGTACAAATTTCTGTCAAACTTTTCTCAGGAACCATACAAGAGATTGATTTGAAACTTGGTTGGATGGTTGAGAATGACAAACTATACCTCCTAAGCAATTTAAGGGCCTGCCGGACATCTACTTCCTGTTTGGGACTTAGGCCAATTTTAAAATATGTGAACATGACTATGAAAATTTCCGTCAAGCTTTTCTCAGGAACCATACATGATAATGATTTGAAACTTGGTAGGATGGATCAGTATGACAAACTATATGTCCTAAGCCATTTTGAGACCTGTCGGACATCTACTTCCTGTTTGAGACTAAGGCCAATTTTAAAGTATGTGAACATGATATGAAATTTCCGTCAAGCTTTTCTCAGGAACTGTATACCAGAATGATTTGAAACTTAGTAGGATGGATCAGTATGACAAACTGTATGTCCTAAGCTTTTTTCAGACCTGTTAGAAATCTACTTCCTGTTTGGGGCCAGCGACAGAGGCATCCGTGTCCCATGGACACATTCTTTCTTTATTTATTCATTTTTAAGCTCACCTGGCCAAAGGCCATGTGAGCTTGTGCCATCACTATTTGTCCTTCTTCGTCCCTCGTCCGTCGTCGTCCGTTAACAATTTCAAAAATCTTCTCTGAAACCACTGAACCAATTTTACTGAAACTTTGCAGGAATGATATATGACATGTTGGCAACAAATGATCCTCATTTAAAATGATTTGATAAAAAAACATGGCCGCTGTTACTAAAAATAGAACTTAGGGTAAAATCACTTAAAATGGCTTATAACTCGGCAACAATAACAGATAGAAAAATCCAAAGGATCTAAGGCTCTTCAGAATCAAAAGCTCTACAAATGTCTTCGTTGGGTCGAAGTTGTCAAATGACTCCTTATAGGGGTTATGGCCCTTTTAATGTAAAAAATAGCGTTATTTATTTCAAATAAAAACTTTTTTATTTGTGGTCCAATTTTGAAAATTTTTTTTGCATGTTTGTTCTTGTCAAAAAGCGGATACAAAATTAAGAATTAATTTTTGCGACCCCCCCCTTTTTCCCCATATTACGTAATTAGGGGACAAATGGGGCCAAAATCCAAATGTTTTTTTGTGGTCCGATTTTTAAAATTTTTTTTGCAAGTTTATTCTTGTCAGGTACCGTAGCGAATCCAAATTTGAGAATTAAGTTTTGGTACCATCCCTTTTTTCACTTGTTTTGTACTTAGGGGCCAAAAGGGGCCATAATCAAAACTTTTTTATTTCTGGTTTGTTTTTGAAATTTTTTTTTGCAAGTTTATTCTTGTCAAGTAGCAGATATATTTTTGTGTCCCCTTTTTTTACTGTTATGTTATAAGGGACCAAAAGGGGCCAAAATCATAACTTTTTTATTTCTGGTCCGATTAAGATATTTTTTTTACAAGTTCATCCTTGCCAAGTAGCGATTCTAAATTTAAGAATAAATTTTTGCGACCCCCATCTTTTTTTCGCTCATAACCTAAGGGACTGTAATCATAATTTAAAAAAATTTCTGGTTCAATTTTTTATTTTTTCCCCAAACATTATTCTTTTCAAGAGTAGAATACAAAATTGAGAATTTATATTTTTACCCCCTGGGTCGAAAGTCCATCAGAGAAGCATGTGTCAAAAACCTTTGTCAGTCCACCATGGGCTGCATGTGTCCAGATCAATAGACTATCCATATTGGGCCTAAAACGTACAGGGTTCAACATGTTGCGGTCGTATCATGCTGCGCTCGGCGAAGCTTTTTATTATTTGTGGTTCGATTTTCAAAATCTCTATTCATTGGAAGATTGAAAAAATCCCTGCCTGCATTTTTCAATCAGATTTGCAATATTTTTACTGTTTTTGAGAAATTTGGGATCAAATGTGCCAAAAACATCATTTTTATCTCACCTGGAACGAAGGTCCATGTGAGCTTTTGCTATCACTTGGCGTCTGTCGTCGTCGTCGTCCGTCGTTAACTTTTCTTTGAAAATTTTCCTCCAAAACGACTGAAGGGATTGCTTTGAAACTTTGCACACTTTATCTATGGGATGTCCTCTACCAAGCTTGCACAAATGGTGACCGCCGTCCAAACAACACGGCCGCCGTTACTAAAAATAGACTAACAGGTCAGACTACTGTTTTTGGCTTTTAAATCAAAAAGTATAAGAGATAGATGAAATCTGATGCCAAGCCACTGCTTCAGCATCAAAAGCTCTACAAAAGTCTCCATTGAGTCAAAGTTGTCAGATGACCCCTTATAGGAGTTACGCCCCCTTAAAGGTGAAAAATAGCATTTTTTCATGCTTTTGCCCTATAGAATGAAAACTATTACAGTGAGAGAAAAGTTGTTGCTTGCTTAAATGTTCAGATCATTCAGCGATCTACAAAAGTCTCAATAGGGTTGAAGTTGTCAGTTAAACCCTTATAGGGATTACAGCCCCTAAAATAATGTTTTTTCATATTTTTGGCCTATGGAATGAAAACTATAGCAGATAGATAGAAGCTGTTGCTTGCTTAAATGTTCAGCTCATTAAGCTCTACAAAAGTCTCCATAGGATTGAAGTTGTCAGATGTTCCCTAATAGGGGGGGGATAACACCCCATAAATGTTTTTGGCACTTAGAATGAAAACTATAGCAGATAGAGAAAAGCTGTTGCTTGCTTAAATATTTAGTTCATTTGGCTCTACAAAAGTTTTCAAAGGGTCAAAGTTTTCAGATGACCCCTTGCAAGGGTTACGGCCCCAAAAATAACGTTTTTTCATGTTTTTGGCTTAGTGAATGAAAAGTATAGCAGATAGAGAGAAGCTGTTGCTTGCTTAAATGTTCAGCTCATAAAGCTCTACAAAAGTCTCCATAGGCTCGAAGTTGTCAGATGACCCCAAAAAAAACGTTTTTTCATGTTTTTGGCCTATAGAATGAAAACTATAGCAGATAGAGAAAAGCTGTTGCTTGCTTAAATGTACAGCTCATTTAGCTCTACAAAAGTCTCCATAGGGTCGAAGTTGTCAGATGACCCCTTATAGGGGATATGGCCCCTAAAATAACGGTTTTTGATGATTTGGGCCTAGGGCTACAGAATGAAACTATAGTAGATAGAGAAAAGCTGTTACTTGCTTAAATGTTCAGCTCATTTAGCTCTAGAAAAGTCTTTACATGTATAGGGTTGACTCAAGACCAGGTAAGCGATTCAGGCTCCTGGGAGCCTCTTGTTAAAGTTTGTCAAGGCAAATAGTTTTATACCAAAAATTATGTTGGAGTGGGCCAGCCAATTGTTATTAAGTTTGATATAATGATTATATCCACTTTAGGAATGTTGATTTTGTATTTGGGGTTTTTGGCCCCTACCGTTTTAGAAAAAAGGGCCAAAAAGGGCTAAAACAGGTGTATCGACATAACTGTAGTAGAATGTTTATTATTCATTCAATTTTCAAAATTCTTTTTTTGTTGAATTGCTCATAAAATTCTGTCAACTAAATGTGTCAATGGTTTTGATATGTATTTCACTTTTACATATCTACAGGGGGCTAAAGACGGGCCACACCCATAAAATCATTTTTTTTTAATTTTTGGTCTGATTTTCAAAATCCTTTTTTCATTGGATTCCTTGTGAAAATCCCTGCCTTATTTTGCAATCAGATAAGCAATTTTTCTTACAATTTTTGAGAAATAAGGGGTCAAAGGGCCAAAAATGGCAATCAATACATGTATATAATTAAGGCTTAGATGTTGATGTAAATATATAAGTGTCATATGTGCATTTTAAAGTCCATCACGGGATGCATGTGTCACAAAGCTTTGTGAGTCAACCATGGGCTGCATGTGACCAAAGCAATAGACTATCCATATTGAGCCTCCAACGTACAGGGTCCAACTTGTTGCGGTCGTATCATGCTGCGCTCAGTGTAGCTTTTTATTGGCCTATAGAATAAAAACTATTGCAGATAGAGAAAAGCTAATGCTTTGCTTAAATGTTCTTCTCATTAAACTCCACAAAAGTCTCTTTTTGGCCAAAGTTGTCAGGAGACCCCTTATAGGGGTTATGGCCCTTTACAGGTGAAAAATAGTGTTTTAGCTCACATGGCCATCACCATGCGTCGGTCATCGTCCGTTAACAATTTCAAAAATCTTCTCTGAAACCACTGAACCGATTTTACTGAAACTTTGCAGGAATGATATATGACATGTTGGCAACAAACGATCCTCATTTAAAATGATTCGATAAAAATCATGGCCGCTGTTACTAAATTTAGAACATATGGAAAAATCACTTAAAATGGCTTATAACTCAGCAACCATAGCAGATAGAAAAAATCCGAAGGATCTTAGGCTCTTCAGAATCAAAAGCTCTTCAATTGTCTTCGTTGGGTCAAAGTTGTCAGATGACCCCTTATAGGGGTTATGGCCCTTTTAAGGTAAAAATAGCATTTTTCATCTTTTTGCACTATAGAATTAAAACTATTACAGATAGAGAAAAGCTGTTGCTTGCTTTAATGTTCAGCTCATTTAGCTCTACAAAAGTCTCCATAGGGTCGAAGTTGTCAGATGACCCCTTATCGGAGTTACTTACTTACTTACTGCCCATTACGCCCTCTGGCGTGTGGGGCAGCAACGAAGTCCTTCCACTTTTGTCTGTCATTTGCCAATCTTTGAAGACTTCCCCAGGTTTGGTTCCAATCTTTCATCTCTGCCTCCACAGTGTGCCGCCATGTTATCTTTGGCCTTCCTCTTCGTCTTTTGCCTTCAGGTGTCCAGTGTATGGCTGTTTTGGTTAAGTTGCTTGGCTCTCTTCTTAGGACATGGCCTATCCACCTCCAACGTCTCTGCTTTATTATTGTGCACATGTCTTCTACCTGGCATCTTCTAAGAAGTTCATCGCTTGAGATCTTGTTCGGCCAAAATATTTTCATGATTCTTCTTAGGCTCTTAGTATGGAACGTAGACAGTTTTTGTTGGTCATTTTCTGTCATGCGCCAGCATTCTGACCCATAAGCAGAGTTGGTAAGACACAGCTGTTGTACAACTTCAACTTTGTTCTTTTAGTGTATTGGCTAGATTTCCAGACTCTATTAAGGTTGCTAAACACAGCTCTTGCTTTTGCTAATCTTTCACTTATATCAGTATCTGCTCCTCCATCAGTTTTGACTGTACTACCCAAATATGTAAATGCTTCACAGGTCTTTAGATTTTCTTCATTCAATTGAACTGATGTATTGCTGTTGTTGTTGAGTACCATAACTTCTAGCTGTCTTTTTTATGTTGATTTTTAATCCAATTTGTCCAGAGAATTGTTGAAGCCGTGATGTTTTTTCTTGGAGATGTTGATTTGTGTGTGATAATAGAGCTAGATCGTCTGCAAAGTCGAGGTCTTCTAGAAATGTGAATGTTCCTTATCGGAGTTACAGTCCCTTAAAGGCGAAAAATGGTGTTTTTGGCCTGTAGAATAAATACTAATGCAGATAGAGAAAAGCTGTTGCTTGATTTAATGTTCAGCCCATTAAGCTAAACAAAAGTCTCCATAGGGTAGAAGTTGTCAGATGACCCCTGATAGGGGTTACAGCCCCTTAAATGCAAAAAATAGTGTTTTTGGCCTATAGAATGAAAAGTATTGTAGATAGAGAAAAGCTGTTGCTTTGCCTAAATGTTCGGCTCTGCTCGTTTAGCTCCACAAAAGTCTCTTTTGGGTCAAAGTTGTCAGATGACACCTTATAGGGGTTATGGCCCTTAACAGGTGAAAAATAGTGTTTTAGCTCACCTGGCCAAAGGCCAGGTGAGCTTATGCTATCACTATGAATGGGATTGATTTTGCCCCCCCCTCTCTTATTGGTTTAGAAATAAGAAATTCGGGGCGCAAAAGGGGAAAAATCCCCTTTTGGTCCTTTTTCTAAAACGGTAGGGGCCATAAAGCCCAAATACAGTACAAACCTTCCTTGGGTGGATATAACCATCATATTAAAACTTCATAACAATTGGCTGGTTCACTACAGCTAAATTTATATACCTGGACAAACTTTAAATTAAAATGGCGGTTTTGCTCCTTCGACCCCTAATTTCTAAAAAATGGTGGTTGTCAGTCCTCTAGCTCCTAAAAGCACAAAGATAAGGATTAGAAATAGTTTCAAAAACTTTAAAAAGTTGGGAAAATATTGGCAACACACTGACTGGTCTGTAATTTAATTTCAGTGGTGGATCATTCTTTTTGAATAAAGGAGTAACATGAACTCTTTTTAGGTTGTCAAGAAAAATATTTTGGTTAATGGGCATATTCAAAATTGTGGTAACTTGTGGTGCAACAATAGATTTACAATTTTTAATGACTTTTACTGGTATTCCATCATAGGCGTTTGGGTTCAGAATTTTTTTTAATTAATAACGTGTATATAAAAATTTTCATACTCGTCTATATAATATTTCCACGTGGAAATAGTATATAGACGAGTATGAAAATTTTTATATACACGTTATTAATAAAAAAAAAATCCTGAACCCAAACGCCTGTGTATTCCATCTGTACCTGATGCCTTTTGGGGATTTATTGAGTGCATTATTTTTCAACCTTCTCACAGTTTACCTCTCTAGAAGCAAAACTTTTTTCTTCTGTACATATATGGTTTTTTTTAGTTACCCACCGTTTCGGACCTGTTCTAGAGTGTACATTCACTGTTTTCTACTTTTCTTTACATGTCGCTGTACCGTTTCATCCCCCTGTAAAAAAGCTACTCCCCATAATTAAAAAAAATGACTTGTTTAGCACAAGGATGTTCAACACGTTACGGCAAGGACAAAAGCCTTTTTCGTTTACCGAACCCCAAGAAGAAGAGAGAGTTATGCAACCAATGGCTTAGCAAACTTGGTATCGCAAGTGAGACTTTTGTGTGGCACAAAAAGAAGCTAGTTTGTCAAGACCACTTTGAGCAGGACAGCTTCTCCAGCAAAACAACTGATATAATGGTATATTTTGCTAAAAATATTTTATTGATATTTAAGATATTTTTCCTAAACAAAGATTCAATAATTGAAAAACTCTTAACAGTCGAAAAGTTACTTATCAGATTCTAGGTGGGAGGTTGATAGTGGCTCTGATTAAAATCAGATATATCAATTGTTCCATATTGTCTTTGCAATCAGATAATTTGATAGTGTCATTTCACTGGACATTAAAAGCTGGCAATCACTAGTCATTCATTTTTGCTTCTTGAAACATTTGATTAAAATTTGGCTTCCTAACAGAGTACATTTGTACATCCTTAAACCTGTGACCCTCCCGAAGTTACCACATATCTTTGATATATTTTACAATCTATAATAAATGAAAGAATGTCTGTAATGAAATGATTTAAACAATTTATACATGTTTTGGAAAACAGAACCAGTGTTCCAGCTAGGCTGTTTTCAGAGGGCGGTCCGCCCGCCTGCCTTTGCCTCCGCCCGATTGCCCTTTTCAGGATACCTGCCGGTTTTCATCTCCGCCCTGCCCTTTTTGATCGTACATTTGCCTTTTTCAGTCAATGGTACATAGTTTGTGTATTGAGAATGAAGCCATTTGGGATAATTGAATGGCATATTTACAACCCCAAGTCAATTAACAAATTAAATAAACATGTGTTCTCTAGTCAATTAATTAAGGTATCTATTTTGATTAATCAATTTCAATTACAGGTAAGTTGTCCGATTGCACAGTAAATTTCTCTGCCTCAGTAATGATAATTGTGCACAAATCAGAATCTGAACCCATCTGGATGTTTTCTATTAAAAACAACATTAAATGTGCGCTTTTATTAAAAAATAGAAACGATGTTGATGGATTTGTGAAATGCTTCATCATATTTTTTTGTTTACAAATAATGACAGGAAGCGGAAGTTAAAAACTAAACATGAACTCTGACCGGAATGGTACTAAATCTCCGGATTTTACTAGCTATTTCAATAAAAATCAAATGGGTTTTCTTAATTTTTCTTGGGCTGACATTCAAGCTTTGTAGCACTGATAGAATGTATGAATGTAATGAAAAGCCTAAAGTCTTGTTATAGAAACAAGAGGCTCCCCTTAAGCCTAACAATGCATGTTTATTTGTTAAAAAGAATGTATGCTGTATTTGATTGTTATTAGCTACAATTGTATGCCCTTTTGAAAGATGAGGTTAACGCATGAATGTGCCCTTTTTTAAAATTCATCCCTGCCCTTTTCAAATCCTGGCTGGAACACTGAGAACCAAACAAGCTTTTCTTGTAGGTGATGCCTGCACTTGATGATGCATCAAAAGCCATACATAAAAATTATAGGATGATGAAAGTTTTGGAAAACAAGCATTCTAAAGTCATGAAAGTGGACATTGAAAAAAAATTCAGCTCATAATACTACAGAAATACTGAAAGCTCTACCATCATCACTTCCTTTGGGAGTATACTGGCTATTTGAAAAGTCTTGATTTATTTTAACATCAGAAAACTTCAGACATTTGAGAACTTTAAGACTATATAGAGACATGTTTATCATTTACAAATCTACATGTAATATAATAATTATAATAATAATTGCATTAATTTTTACAGAATTACATAGTTTACAGAGTTCGCGAAACTTAGAATTTTGTTGTCAGACATAGGTTCGTCAAAATGGAATCTTTGGTCGGACCTAATTTTTTTTACTGGTCCTGTCTATTACAACTATCTAAAAAATTACTAAAATCTACCAGACATGGGTCCAGTAAGTATGTTTAAAATGCTGGACCTGCTTAAATTTTACCAGTCAAGTCTGACAGGTCCGACACATTTCGCGAACTCTGAGTTTAGCATATTCGCTAGTTTACATAATGGTCTTGTTGTAATTACATATTTGCAGACATGTTAGAAAGTACACAATACAATTTAAAAAAACAGAAAACAAATAATAATAATATTTAATAAATGTAGTCTTGCCTTTTTGCATGTTATCACTTACATGTAAATTGATTCATATTTCAGTTAGAATCAAACAGTGGAACTAGCCAGACTACAAACTACAAGGTTTGTTGGGGATTTTTAGTGTTAAGCGATTAAGCAACAAAATTCCTGCCCACTGTTACATTGTACTTCCTTAAAATTGTTGATAGGTCATGTAGATCTTAGAATTAGCATAACTTCTTCATTTCTGATTCCCTTCTTATCCCTACTTTCATGTCTTTGTTCTAATTTCCTCAAAATACAGATATAAGCATCCCTATGAGATTTTCCAATTGTAAAAAAAAGTTGACCGGAAAAATTTAGCATGTCATATGGAAAAATGTGGATGTCAGATTCATATTTATATATATACTAAACAACACAAAAATGCACCACTTCAATTCATGTCTTTTCACTTAAAAGCAAACATCTCTTAAAGTAGTCATTGGATTGATCAGAGATTTACGCATAGCATGTTTGGGAACCTTATCATAAATCTCTGCAAATTAAAAAAAAAATTTTTGTTTTAAAATTTCTAAAAAAATGAATTAAACCCAAAAATGAAAAATTTATAAATTTTGAGAAAATTGATGCTTATCCAAAAAATGTAATCACAAAACACACCAAAATTTTAGGAAACACACATTTTTGAATGAATCAATTTAAGACTTATGTTAATGCTGTAATTTAGGGTGCAGGGGCGGATCCAGAAATTTTTGAAAGGGGGGTTCCACATACTGGGTTCTGTGGACCAAAGGAGGGGGGGGGGTTCCAGACCAATTTTGCTGAAATCTACACAAACATTTTTAAATTACGGAGGAAAGGGGGGTTTTCATTAAACTTGGTTTGATTTTTCATTTACCATAAAAGAATTTATAAAATATCTAAAAATTCAAAAGCAACCTGGTAGAAAGTGGTGCATTTTTCTATCTATGTTTCTGAGTATGTATTATAACAATAAATGTGATGTATATCAATGTAAGGGATATTTTTAGAAAGTAGTCAAATTTGGTAGAAATGTTGTTTAAGGCATCCTTTACAAATTTACTTTAAAAAAAAATAGGGTAAAGTCACCCTTGATTGCTCATATTTCCACAGTAAATGGAATCTTTATATTTAAAATTAATTATTGATCTGATCTGCAGGATCTAATCTTTTTTTTTTTTTTTTTTATTTGTTTATCTAGTCAGGCTTTTAACAATACCTCCCTACAATCATCACCTGACAAGGATGTTAGGAGGTTGCAAAATTGAAAAAATAAAACATGTATAAAGCTAGACATTTTGTAATTATTTTTTTGTACAAAAAGATGTAACAATAATTATTTAATTAAAGATACACACTCACTCACATTTACAAACACATACCATATACAAATTCATACAAACGCTGTTTACAATATGCATTAATTTGACTGTTCGATGTTTAATATAACTTACTGACATTTGTAATTTTATGAAATATTAAAAATAAAGCAATATAAAAAACAACAAAAAGAACAACTCAATTTTGAAATATTATTTGCATCGGAGCCCAAAATTTCTCAAATGCTCTTATGCTGTCGTTTTTGATAGCATTAAACCTTTCTAGTGATTGGTAGTACTTAATTCTGTTTTTTAAGCCAAGAAGGCTTGGTAAAGATTCATGTAGCTTACATTTATAAATATAATTCTTTGCGATTATAATAATCAAATTAATGAAAAGGGTGTAGTTTTTGCTGCCAAGCAAAAGTTTTTCAATATTAAAACCAATATTTCTATCATAAATCTTAAATAACTGAAATAATTGTACCCAAAATCTATCAACAATATTGCATTCATAAAAAATATGTTCTAATGTTTCTTCCTCATTTTTACAGAAAGAGCACAAGCTGGTGTTCTTCAACTTTATCTTAAACAAAAAGGAATTAGTAGGTAAAATTCTATGTAAAAGCTTGAACTGAAAATTTTTCAGATAAGTATCTTTACAACATTTCTTTAAAATAACAAAATAATTGTCCCACTTCGGGACATCCATATGAAGTTTTTCCTCCCATTTCAAGAATGTTTGAATGGGGTGTGTAAAGATCTTATTAACTAAATCTATATATACAAATTTTATTTTTTTGGTTGTAAGAATCTTATCTAAAAACTCATCAATAGGAGTAAAACTTTCAATATTAATATCATGACAATTCTCTTTGACATATTTTCTTATGTGCTCAGGAATATTTGATATAAGACTATGATATAAAAGAAAGTTATTTGTATTTGCTTTCTCTCTAAATTGCAGGAAGTTGTAAAAAGTCCTGCTTTGAAAGTTAACAATGTCTTTAATAAACATGATATTGCTTTCTTTCCATTTTAAACATAATGTAAGATTGGATACAGAAACAAAATTCAAAATATCAAGTGAAAAAACATTTTGCTTAGAAAGCTTTATGTCCGGTTTTGCTATGGACAAATTATAAAATACTCCTTTCCAAAACATGTTTTTAATACAATGTGAAACTTCACACAATTTTTCTTTTTGTAGATTGAAAAGCAGGATCTAATCTTAGGAACTTTAAAATGTTTCAGTACAAAAACCACTCACCAGAGGTTACCCCTCTTATAAGGCCAAGTGAACAATGCTAATTCATGTAGGTAGGCATTAAAAATTCATCGTTGTACATACACAAAACTAATGCTCATAAAATTATATTTCAGGTGAAGAAGTTAAGTTTCTTTAAAAGGAATGATGAGCGTGCACGGTTAAAACGAAATGCTGTACCTACCCTGAACCTGACTGCTGAGCCTGGTCAGACATATCCTCGAAGGCCAAAAAAGGTATTGTCTACACCTTTCTGCAAGTCTTAAAAAACATAAAGAATGAATTAAAAAGAAATGTTTCCTTCTTCCTAGTGTTTCCCACAGCCTTCAAAAAGGGCATGGTAAGATATTTCAAAAAGGGCACATGAAGCGTGCCACAGCCATCTGAAAGGGCACATAAGTCAGGCACTCAATCATTACTACAACACATTCAAAAAGACATTACAACTGTATAAATATTTATTGCTCTTTACACTGTGACAAATCTTTAGAAAGGCTGTCCTACCAGACTTCACTGTCATTGGCTCACGGACTGTCAATTGCAAGCTATTGTCATCTGCACTTTGCAATATGGTCTGAAATATAAAAAGATATGAACATTTCAGGCAATTAAAAAGTAAAATATTAAAATGATCTACATGTTTAAAGGCATTTTAACGACCAAGTAAACAAAAACATTTTTATTTTTACACAGTGGGGTAATAACTGAACGACAACGTTTTTTATCTTAATTTTCGATTTAAATAGATGAACTATAAAGTTTTGAATACCTTGGAAAGGAGGAATAGATCAGCTTCTTGCATCTTAATTGCACAGGATTGGTTCTCCCTCAATTTCATTTGTATCTTGTCAGTGCCGAAAATTGGTTTTCTCGATCTGGTTCTATTAGCCTTAATTTAAAACCCAGTTAAGTCGAAATGATCGGGGTACCAGTCAATGGGAGATAACTCAGATTCAAAATAAAAAGAGGACCATGGCGCTAAATATTTACGACGAAAAGGGCATGGGGCCAGGGAAACAGAATAAAAAGGGCATGGCGGCACAAAAAGGGCGGCATGGCGCAACGCCATGCTAAACATGCTTGGGAGAAACACTACTTCCTTAGAACCTCTTCTATAAACCACACAAGATTATCAGTGTTTGGGTTCATTTGTCTGTACATGTACATCCATTTGTCTAAAATCAGATTTACCTGCAGGTTGAAGTTTCTTTCCATGATGCAAAGTGGGATACCCTGTCCTGAGCATATACATGTATTCTAATGCATAATATTTATTCATGTATTTGAATGACTTACAAAATATAATAGATATGATTATTGAAAAAATAAATCATGCCAACTGCTTATATTTTTCCAGCAACTGAGTTTATTGTTATTTGGATGTACAATGCTAAAATGTTGTTTAATTTATGTTTGTTTTTTAAATTGTTGTTCTCTGAAGTGTCCAATGATTTTGTCTCACTTTTCAGGCTTTTAAGTTTTAACATTCAAATGCTTCATTTGTACTTCTTTGCCATTTAAGCAATGCTAATTAACACTGGTAATGAGATACTGAAAAATCTAATTCCAGGAGAAGAAGTTAATAAAATGTGTACAACCTGATGAAGTATCTTCTGAAGTCCAAGTTGATGATAACGATTACTCAAAGCCAGAGCAGCCTGATTTAGAAGAGGTATTTTCCATGAATAGTCATTTCCTCTTAATAACCCTAGGGTTGACCACAAGGTATTTATATAAAGATGGAGGTTATAAGTTTGTTATTGTAAATTCAAAGAGTCTCTTCTTGTCCTTCTAATGTACAAAATCTTGAGAATATTTAATAGAAGCTATTGACACATTACTTTTGGCTTATTGACAAAACATATACAGTCTTGCATCCTCGGAAACCCAGGTGTTCTTCTCTCGCCTACTCGTTCATCACCCCTGGGACATAACACATGAAATACTTCGTTTTTAATAGTTTTGTATCGAGCTTTCTGATTGGTTGCTTTACATTTTTCTGATGCGATATAAACATGTTTCTATATAGAAATAATATCAAGTTCAAGATCAGATCCTGAACTCAAAACGAACAATTTCATACCAAATGTCCCAGGGGTGATGAATGAGTAAGCGAGAGAAGAACCCCTGGGTTTCCGAGGATGACAGTCTTGTGTCAACCAATAAACAGTCTCTATCTGATCAGCTGAGATAAGAGAAAGCCCCAAACAAGGTTAAAATGGAAGTCCAATTTCCCAAGAGTTTTAGATTATTTAACCTGGCCATGTTGCCTTAATTTATTTCACAATATTTATCATATGTTGTGCAGTTAGATCAGCACTAAAATAAAGTACATGTTTATTGTAAAGTTTACAATGAACTGGTACAACACTTATGCATATACTTAACAGAAAATTAACTTAAATTGTAAGCAAGCTCAGAAGGCTGTCTGCTGCAGCTTCAGTTTTGATTCTAAATTATAAATATATAAATAGTTAAATATATCTATTGTGAGCTTGTTCAGCTTTTTTCTAGTTTATTGTCTTGCCTATGACAAAAAATCGCGCAAGTCGAGACATGGGTATGACTTTCTGCTGGCGGCGACGGCGTTGTAAACATTTTTGTAAGACTTTTACCGGTATGGAAAATGAATTACTAGAAAAGTATAATAGGTAGGCATATGATATTTGGTATACAGAAAGTTCAGGTTATGAGAGCATGAAAATGGGGTCAGGGCACATGGCATGGTGACTGTTGTAGTCACCATGCTGTGTGACCCTGACCCCATTTTTATGCTCCAGTGACACTGTGAACTTTTCAGGTCAAAAACTCCCTTGTAAGACTTTTGTGGAAAATGAATTTCTTTAAAAAAGTAATTAATAGCAAGGCATCTGATCTTTAGGATATTGATGAATTAAATTTGGGTATTTAGGTCTGTCTGCATGTCATCTGACCTTGACCTCATTTCTACACTAGATGAATGTTAATATTGTTTTTTTTTTTTTGGTTCAGTCTTCAGTTAATTCTGTTTCTCAATGAGTATGATATCTAAAATCATTTTGGTTGGTCCACAGGAAAATGTCGAGATTTTATGAATGAATGGTCCAATAACTTGGTAATCGGATGAAGCCAGCAGGCGAGACATACTTAACTTTTGTGATATTTTTTTATGCCCCCGCGAAGACATGTCGGGGGGCATTAAGTTTTACTCATGTCCGTCCGTCCGTCCCTACGAAATTTCCGTCAAGCTTTTCTCAGGAACCATACATGAGAATGATTTGAAACTTGGTAGGATGGTTCAGTATGACAAACTGTACGTCCTAAGCGATTTTCAGACCTGTCGGACATCTACTTTCTGTTTGGGACTCAGGCGAATGTGAAAATATGTGAACATGACTATGAAAATTTCTGTCAAGCTTTTCTCAGGAACTGTACATGAAAATAATTTGAAACTTGGTAGGATGGTTCAATATGACAAACTGTACGTCCTAAGTGATTTTCAGACCTGTCGGACATCTACTTCCTGTTTTGGACTTAGGCCAATGTGAAAATATGTGAACATGATTATGAAAATTTCCGTCAAGCTTTTCTCAGGAACCGTACATGCAAATGATTTGAAACTTAATAGGATGGTTCAATATGACAAACTGTACGTGTAAAGTGATTTTCAGACCTGTCGGACATTCACTTTCTGACTTAGGCTGATGTGAAAATATGTAAACATGCTTTGAAAATTTCTGTCAAGCTTTTCTCAGGAACTGTACATGAGAATGATTTGAAACTTGTTAGGACTGTTCAGTATGACAAACTGTATGTCCTAAGCCATTTTCAGACCTGTCGGACATCTACTTCCTGTTTGGGACTTAGGCTGATGTGAAAATATATGAACATGACTATGATAATTTCTGTCAAGCTTTTCTCAGGAACTGTACATGAAAATAATTTGAAACTTGGTAGGATGGTTCAATATGACAAACTGTACGTCCTAAGTGATTTTCAGACCTGTCGGACATCTACTTCCTGTTTTGGACTTAGGCGAATGTGAAAATATGTGAACATGATTATGAAAATTTCCGTCAAGCTTTTCTCAGGAACCGTACATGCAAATGATTTGAAACTTGATAGGATGGTTCAATATGACAAACTGTACGTGTAAAGTGATTTTCAGACCTGTCGGACATTCACTTTCTGACTTAGGCTGATGTGAAAATATGTAAACATGCTTTGAAAATTTCTGTCAAGGTTTTCTCAGGAACTGTACATGAGAATGATTTGAAACTTGTTAGGACTGTTCAGTATGACAAACTGTATGTCCTAAGCCATTTTGAGACCTGTCGGACATCTACTTTCTGTTTGGGACTTAGGCTGATGTGAAAATATATGAACATGACTTTAAAAATTTCCGTCAAGCTTTTCGCAGGAACTGTACATGAGAATGATTTGAAACTTGGTAGGATGGTTCAGAATCACAAACTGCATGTCCTAAGCGACTTTCCTGTTGTGGGCCTAGCGGGGGGCATCCGTGTCCCATGGACACATTCCTTCTTTATTTCTTTTTACAGCAACCTACAGAAGGAAGTTCTGTAACTGAGTCATCCCTATCTAAATCTGCAAGTCTCATTAATTTTCAGAATGAGCTTAAGGTCTGGAAACAGGTAAAATATTAGTAAAGTAAACTTGAATAAATTATATGAACATCAAGTATATATGATAGATTTTTGATGGGGTTTTAATCCCCTATTTTAAATCTTACATAGGACTATGCAGTTGAACCCCCCCCCCACACTTTAGATACTTAACTACACTTAAAGAGTTACCAGGAGGAGGTGTAATTTGCATACACATAATTATTTAAGATAATAATATATTTGTCCTTTTATACACCTTTCTTTTAAAAAATCCTGGAACTGCCCATGTGAGTGAGAGCTGATTGGAGAATGATGATAAGTGGACTAGATTCATCAAGTTACCAAGATTTTTATGTGATCGATGAAGCTTAAAAAAAAACCTACTGTGGATTCATTTATTATATCGCCTGCAACATGTTGCAGAAGTGACATATAGGGTTACTTTGGCACTATCCATCGTCCTGCGTCGTCGTCCTGGGAAGTCACAAAAATTTTCGTTGCAGTTTTCCAGGCAACTACATGTCACAGCCTCTTGATATTTGGTATGTAGCTTCATGGCATAGTACTATAAGGTGTAAAGCGATTTTATGCCCGAAAAATATTTACTTCCTGTATGACGAATACTTAACATTTGATATAGAATGGACATAGATGCCAAATTTTCGTCGCAGTTTTCCAGGCAACTACATGTCACAGCCTCTTGATATTTGGTATGTAGCTTCATTGCATAGTACTATAAGGTGTAAGGCGATTTTATGCCTGAAAATTAACTACTTCCTGTTTGGCGAACAAACATAGATACGCAGGCGACATATGCCTTCCAGGGAAGGCTCCATCTAGTTTTCGTGGGTATCAATTTTGTGGTTTGATGAAAATTGATAGATTCTTGGATTCTTAATTTCGTGGTTCTGAAATTTGCAACGTAAAGATCAATGTTATTTTTCCTTTTCGTGGGGTATCAAATTTCGTGGGTCAAGGCCACCCATGAAAACCACGAAAATCAGACATGTTAACTTTTCAGAGGGCCTCTCAAGGAGATTTTCAAATTTTCAGACAACCTCTCAGGGAGATTTTTAGTCTTCGAAAATTGATACCCCACGAATAATAATGAAACCACAGTAATATCATGTCTTAGACAAATGCCATTATAAATTGGGGAGTTTAGAATGTTGATCTGTATTGTAAAATTGACTGTTTTACTTTTATTATTTTTGTCATGTCTCTCTCTGGTCACTCTTTTTCTCCTCATAATGGATTTATAACCTAATCTGTTTTGCACAGAGAAATACCACCACCTTTATGTGTAACAGACAAGTTGATTTGAATGTCTCCTTATTTTTAGCTCACCTGGCCAAAGGCCAGGTGAGCTATTGCCATCACTTGGCGTCCGTCGTCGTCGTCGTCCGTTGTCATCGTCGTTAACTTTTCTTCAAACTTCTTCTCCTCTGAAATGACTGAACAGATTCAAACCAAATTTGGTCTGATGGTACCTTAGGGTATCCCCCACAGAACTGATGTGGGGATTTTCGATTTGTCTAAAAACATGGCTGCCGTTGCTAAAAATAGACCAGGGGGTCAGACTACTGTTTTTGGCTTGTAAATCAAAAAGTATAAGACATAGATGAAATCTGATGCCACCCTACTGCTTCAGCATTAAAAGCTCTACAAAAGTCTGCATTTGGTCCAAGTTGTCAGATTACCCGGTTTCCTTATAGGGGTTACAGCCCCTTAAAGGTGAAAAATAGCGTTCTTTCATGTTTTTGCCCTATAGTATGAAAACTATTGCAGATAGAGAAAAGCTGTTGCTTGCTTAAATGTTCAGCTCATTTAGCTCTACAAAAGTCTCCATAGGGTCGAAGTTGTCAGATGACCCCTTATAGGGGTTACGGCCCCTGAAATAATGTTTTTTCATGTTTTTGGCCTATGGAATGAAAACTATTCAGTGTTCTCCCCAGGCCATTATAGCACCGTGGGCCCGCGGTGCTATAATTTGTGGCCGCGGTGCTATTAATGTTACCGCGGTGCTATCAGGTATTGCCGCGGTGCTATCGTTTTTCTTCAATTTTAATTTTTTGTCCAACATTTTTAAAATCTCATTTGGTTTTCATCACTTCTTCACTTGCCTTGATTGTTAAACTGTTTATTTAAGGGATTAACTCGGGTAATTAACAAAGGAAGCCATAAACTTGTCATTATTAGCCCCCAAGCCAGGCCAGTTAAAGGTGAAGAACATCGAGACTTCAAAGGATTTTGCCGGTGTTCTATTGTAGATTTTCCCCCATGCCAGTTTTTCCGGGGGGAAAATCTGGACCGATCCAGTTCCCTGGGGGAAAGATAGGATCAGTCCAGTTTTTCCCCCTTTATAAGCCAAAAGCTCAATTTTCCCCCTTATGATGTAACGTCACCGACGTAACGATAAAATAAAAAATCGATATTTCTATGGATCAAGAGATTAAAGACGAGCTGTGCTATTGAGATAAACACACAGACTGGGTTGTTAATACATACTCCCAAACTTCCACATTGGAAAACAGCCAGTAGTTCTGAATGTGACCAGTGTTTGCTGATTGCTGTTTTGCAGCTGGATCTAGACTCAAATATGTAATATAAGATTCAAAACTGAATATTAAATGTCAAAGAGGACCCTTTTCTTAAGAGTGCAAACGTAATCCTTGATAAAGACAAATTATTCAATGAGACGTAATTTTTGTCCCGAAAACGACACCAAACAGAAATGTTTAAAGGTTTATGGGTCTAAACATCTCCTAACACACATTTTGCCATACTAACCAATCTCTAAAAATCAAATTATTCTTTCTGCGAATCTGGCAGTATTTTTTATACAGACGGACTTAACACTTAATGTCTTATTATATAAAGACACCAGAAAAAAAACAGGACGAAGAGGAACTCTTTTGAGCGCACTCGAAGTTACTGACAGCTAGCTTAGAAGCACATGTCGACTGATGTAAAAAAAATCAACGTATGACGATTTCAAATCCAACTCAACACTTCAAACAGCTAATAATTTGGTGATGCATCATCACACTAAAATCGACACACATGGTTGCTGTTATGAAAAAAAAATAATAAAAACAAAACACAAGGCAAATAACATTTTCAAGTAAGTATCAATTCATCAATATTTCCAAAAAGACTAAATTCAAAGATTTTACTAAAATTTCATATCCTTTACTTTTAAGTTTAAAGCCTGTTTTTGTTGTTGTTTTTTTATTATTCAAAGATGCTTTCAATTCTGAATCCCTCCCTAAAATATTCATATGGATAAGAGTTTAAGAGTCGGAATGAATGAAACTATTTACAAGATAATAGCTTTATATATTTTTTTCACTTAAAAAGTGTTAAATCATATTACAGCTACATTTTTCATAAAAATTTACAATATCCACTTAAAAGCTTAAAAAAATGCTTAACATCAAGGAGGGGGGGAAACTGGCATGGGGGAAAATCTACAATATATATACGTATTGTCATTTTTCCTACGGGGAAAAATGGCAATGATCCAGTTTTTCCCCCAGGGGGAAAAACTAGATCGATCCAGTTTTTCCGGGGGGAAAAACTGGCATGGGGGAAAAATGGCAATATAACACCGGCGGCAATCAATCATGAGTTAATCTCTTATCCCATTGCAAAATCTTGCAGGCGCGGATCCAGGATTTTATGTTAGGGGGGGCGTAAACAAATCGGCAGGGGGTCTGGGGGCCGCTCAAGGCCCCCAGAAGCTCTGGGGTAAATGGTGCAAAATCCTGAATTCTGGCGTTTTCCCGACACTTATTTTGTGAAAACAAAACTCAATATTATGAGCAACAAATGTAAGAAAATCTAGTTATTTTTCAAATTTTATAATGAAATCAGTTTACATGAACAAAGTACGCTTTCATACCAAAATGCACCTAAATATTTACATAGGCTAGCTTATGGCTTCTTAAGTAACCAACTATCAACAAGTGTCTTTTCTTTTTTGTTTTCATTGTTTAATTATACAACATTCATCACTTACTATATCTATTGTTATATTTTTTCTTTTTTTTGTTTTTGTTTCTCGAGTTTTGTGTTTTTTTCCCCTTGTTTTTTTTGTTTTAGGGAGGGGGTGTTTTGTGCTTTTTTGATATGAATAATTTCTTTCATTTAACTTCTTTTTACCTGTAAAATGCACTCCTGGTTTAACGAGTTGAAGACTGAGAAGACTGTTTTTAGGAGAAAACTCAGTTGAGGCGCACCAAGACAATTCCAACAGTTACTCAGTTTCATTGTAATAATATTGTTCATAATGCAGTATCATATGACTTGACAGTGGTAGTTTAAACATATTTATTTACCCTGGATTGGGAAACAAGCTTAATGCTTATATTAATCCCTCTCCAGCTAGCAGATTGCGAGTGTGGCCTTTGTAGCGGCCCCCATTGAGCCTACTCTTATCGAACTCTACAAAGGGGTTTTTAACGTGCATGGGGTATTGCTCTCCCATACACGGGGCAACCTTTTTTCGTCCATTCCGAAGGACTAGCATCGGTTCTTGAGACCATCCTCGCAAATGGTGTCAAGAGAGAGTCGGAAAATTGGTTCATGAAATTTTCACAGTTCTAATTCTTGACAGTGGTGGATCCAAAGGGTGGAGGGTCCCCCTTTAAAGTTTTGTTGCAAAAATTGGTGATTTTCGTGCAAAACATTGACTTAATTCGTCAAAGCTTTGGACCCCCTTTCTTCTTCCGAGGGCACCCATGTAAAAAAAAATTCTGGATTTGCCCCTGTCAGAAGTCAGCCAAACTGACCGTTTCATTTTTTATGGTGCCGACTCGTCATTGAAATACATATTCTATTAATACCAATATTAAGAAAAATATATTTAACTGACCCTTCTAATAAGAGGGTGGTAAAGGTGGGGAAAGGGTTAATTTTTTTTGAATTTCGTGCAACGTTTTCGTTTTTGTTTTATTATTTCTCGTGTAACTTAAATTATTGTGTATGGCGATTTTTATTTATCGCGTTTCCTTTTTGCGTTTTTCAAAGATGGGATCGCCCCTTTACCACCCCTTCTTAAAGCGGGATTGCCCCTTTTCGTTTTATGCTAGAAGTAGAGATTCCGATTCTTGGCCTGGATTTCAAGCAGATCCCAACACGTGTTGATAAATGGCCCTATGACATGATAAAGATGACTTAATCTGATGCTCTGTGGCAAAGCCTAATCTGCTAATATGAGGTAGGCATTGCCTAAATGCGAGCACAGCAAAAATATAGGCTCCCCTTATACCATGAAACATCAAAGATGGATTTCTTTTTGGCCCTCATATGACGGAGTTCTACGCCTCAATTGAGGAATAAAATCGTTTAGAATTCAGAATATAAGATCTACCCGAAAAGACGTAGACACTTTTGATGCAAATGTTAACTGTTTTGATTGTATAATCAGTTCATTTTCTAGAAAGTTCAGATTGAGACTAGGTTTTTGGCCGAATGAGCATAAAAAAGAAAATGTATTTAACCAGGGATGTCCAAACAACATCAGTTTTATTTAATCCCTGATTTAACAATGAATAAAATTTGTTTTACTTAAAAAATGAAGTAACTCATCGTCATCAGAATATTTTTCACCTTGTTCTATATTTACATAGAAAGTTTTTGGAAGGCGAGTAGCAAAATTGGTAATTATTTTCAAATTCACATCGAACCTGTATAAATCGTGCACCTGAATTGTGAGAAGCATATCCGGACGAAAAAAAAAATCAATATCAGCATCACAGGCGTTTGGGTCCAGGATTTTATTGTATTATAAATAACGTGTATATAAAAATTTTCATCTCGTCTATATACTATTTCCACATATAGACGAGATGAAAATTTTTATAGACACGTTATTTATAATAAAATAAAATCCTGGAACCAAACGCCTGTGATCAGCATTAGGCAAATTTTTCGCGGGAACTTGCTGTAGAGCTCTCCGCTCTCGCGGGTACTTCGTGCCTGCGACGAGATGTGCTTGTATAATTTTATAATTTATAAGGGAGCCGAAAATGCTTCAAACAATGACCGTTGCTTTACTTTCTTCATATTTATAAAAAGGCCGCTTTTTACTATGATCAGACCGTCTTACTACATGTTTACAAAATAGATTTAATCATGGTCCTGATGCAACTAATTAATTTGGAAACCGACAAATATTTTTTTTTCAATTTGAAATAATGCTAGCAAGTGATCGACGCAGGTCATACTTATCATTAAAGATAATGTGGGAAACCAACATCAATCATTGCATTACATTCATGCATTACATTCATGCAACTAAGACTTCCCTGTGTTTCTCTTCCTGACGCTCTCTGTCTCTCAACGTTTTTTTTTTTTGTTTTTTTTTTTAGGGGGGGCGTACGCCGGGTCCGCCCCCCCGTAAATCCGCGCCTGTCTTGTGTAATGATTAAAATGTTACAATTAACTATCATTTATGATTAGAACTGTTTGAATTTTGTAATATATTCTTGTTTTAAGTCTAGATTTGTAGATTGAAAGCCACAAAAAAATCGATTTTTTAGAAATATTTATTCATGTCCATATACAATGATATAGGTACAGAGTTACTTCCCCTAAAAATTATTTATTTGCATTTTTTAAGCTAATAAATCATATTTATACCAAACTATGTTAAAGTTGCAAAAAATAAATTATTATCTAAGTTCATCAAAAGCCATTTTACTTTTTCTTTTAAAAACAAAATTTTTTTTGGATGTTTGTTTTAAAAACTACACTTCTTCAAACATCTGATCAATTATTAACTATTGATAAAATGTGCTTGATTTGTAACATAAATGTGTGTATTCTCTTCTGTGGAGGGATAACCTGAGAGAGTCAAATAGAACTTCATCAAGGTATAAGAGTTAAGAAGTTTAATTGTTAAATAGCTACAGATACGTTTATGAAAACAAACAGATACAAATAAATAACTTATATCTTAGATCATTACATTGCTTTTTGAAAATCCATGAAATAATGCCGCGGAAAATCCCATGTTCGAAATTCTCGCCACGCACTACCACAGTGCTATCAAAATTTTCTGGGGAGAACACTGCTATTGCATAAAGAGAGAAGCTGTTGCTTGCTTAAATGTTCAGCTAATTTAGCTGTACAAATGTCTACATACATTGTAGGGTCGAAGTTGTCAGATGACCCTTTATAGGGGTTACGGCCCTGAAATGGTGTTTTTTCATGTTTTTGGCCTATAGAAAGAAAACTATTGCAGATAGAGAAAAGCTGTTGCTTGCTTAAATGTTCAGCTCATTTAGCTCTACAAAAGTCTCCATAGGGTCGAAGTTGTCAGATGACCCCTTATAGGGGTTACAGCCCCTGAAATAATGTTTTTTCATGTTTTTGGCCTATTGAATGAAAACTATTGCATAAAGAGAGAAGCTGTTGCTTGCTTAAATGTTCAGCTAATTTAGCTGTACAAATGTCTACATAGGGTCGAAGTTGTCAGATGACCCTTTATAGGGGTTACGGCCCTAAAATGGTGTTTTTTAATGTTTTTGGCCTATAGAAAGAAAACTATTGCAGATAGAGAAAAGCTGTTGCTTGCTTAAATGTTCAGCTCATTTAGCTCTACAAAAGTCTCCATAGGGTCGAAGTTGTCAGATGACCCCTTATAGGGGTTACGGCCCCTGAAATAATGTTTTTTCATGTTTTTGGCCTATGGAATGAAAACTATTGCATAAAGAGAGAAGCTGTTGCTTGCTTAAATGTTCAGCTAATTTAGCTGTACAAATGTCTACATAGGGTCGAAGTTGTCAGATGACCCTTTATAGGGGTTATGGCCCTAAAATGGTGTTTTTTCATGTTTTTGGCCTATAGAAAGAAAACTATTGCAGATAGAGAAAAGCTGTTGCTTGCTTAAATGTTCAGCTCATTTAGCTCTACAAAAGTCTCCATAGGGTCGAAGTTGTCAGATGACCCCTTATAGGGGTTACGGCCCCTGAAATAATGTTTTTTCATGTTTTTGGCCTATGGAATGAAAACTATTGCATAAAGAGAGAAGCTGTTGCTTGCTTAAATGTTCAGCTAATTTAGCTGTACAAATGTCTACATAGGGTCGAAGTTGTCAGATGACCCTTTATAGGGGTTATGGCCCTAAAATGGTGTTTTTTCATGTTTTTGGCCTATAGAAAGAAAACTATTGCAGATAGAGAAAAGCTGTTGCTTGCTTAAATGTTCAGCTCATTTAGCTCTACAAAAGTCTCCATAGGGTCGAAGTTGTCAGATGACCCCTTATAGGGGTTACAGCCCCTGAAATAATGTTTTTTCATGTTTTTGGCCTATTGAATGAAAACTATTGCATAAAGAGAGAAGCTGTTGCTTGCTTAAATGTTCAGCTAATTTAGCTGTACAAATGTCTACATAGGGTCGAAGTTGTCAGATGACCCTTTATAGGGGTTATGGCCCTAAAATGGTGTTTTTTCATGTTTTTTGCCTATAGAAAGAAAACTATTGCAGATAGAGAAAAGCTGTTGCTTGCTTAAATGTTCAGCTCATTTAGCTCTACAAAAGTCTCCATAGGGTCGAAGTTGTCAGATGACCCCTTATAGGGGTTACGGCCCCTGAAATAATGTTTTTTCATGTTTTTGGCCTATGGAATGAAAACTATTGCATAAAGAGAGAAGCTGTTGCTTGCTTAAATGTTCAGCTAATTTAGCTGTACAAATGTCTACATAGGGTCGAAGTTGTCAGATGACCCTTTATAGGGGTTACGGCCCTAAAATGGTGTTTTTTCATGTTTTTGGCCTATAGAAAGAAAACTATTGCAGATAGAGAAAAGCTGTTGCTTGCTTAAATGTTCAGCTCATTTAGCTCTACAAAAGTCTCCATAGGGTCGAAGTTGTCAGATGACCCCTTATAGGGGTTACGGCCCCTGAAATAATGTTTTTTCATGTTTTTGGCCTATGGAATGAAAACTATTGCATAAAGAGAGAAGCTGTTGCTTGCTTAAATGTTCAGCTAATTTAGCTGTACAAATGTCTACATAGGGTCGAAGTTGTCAGATGACCCTTTATAGGGGTTACGGCCCTAAAATGGTGTTTTTTCATGTTTTTGGCCTATAGAAAGAAAACTATTGCAGATAGAGAAAAGCTGTTGCTTGCTTAAATGTTCAGCTCATTTAGCTCTACAAAAGTCTCCATAGGGTCGAAGTTGTCAGATGACCCCTTATAGGGGTTACGGCCCCTGAAATAATGTTTTTTCATGTTTTTGGCCTATGGAATGAAAACTATTGCAGATAGAGAGAAGCTGTTGCTTGCTTAAATGTTCAGCTAATTTAGCTGTACAAAAGTCTCCATAGGGTCGAAATTGTCAGATGACCCCTTATAGGGGTTACGGCCCCTAAAATAACCTTTTTCATGTTTTTGGCCTATAGAATGAAAACGATAGCAGATAGAGAAAAGCTGTTGCTTGCTTAAATGTTCAGTTTATTTAGCTCTACAAAAATCTCCATAGGGTCGAAATTGTCAGATGACCCCTTATAGGGGTTACAGCCCCTTAAAGGTAAAAAATACTTTTTTTGGCCTATAGAATGAAAACTACTGCAGATAGAGAATAGCTGTTGCTTGCTTAAAAGTTTAGCTCATTTAGCTTTACAAAAGTCTCCAAAGGGTTGAAGTTGTCAGATGACCCCTTATAGGGGTTACGGCCCCTAAAATAATGGTTTTTCGTGTTTTTGGCCTATAGAATGAAAACTATAGTAGATAAATAAAAAACTGTTGCTTGCTTAAATGTTCAGCTCATTTAGCTCTACAAAATATAGGGTTGACATCAAGACCAGGTGAGCGATTTAGGCTCCTGGGAGCCTCTTGTTATTGCCTGCCATACAAATTGGCAATGTCACTATGTGATGCCTCCCTTGAATAAAGTGTGTGTGTTTGTGTTTAACACCCATTATCAATGTACCTGTGTAGTCAGTTTTATTGGTGGAGGAAACTCAGCCACCCAGGCCCCACCCTGAATAAAGAAGCACATACATTTTATAGAAGGAATAGAAATAGTTTATTCAAAACTGACTTGTACACTTTTTTGTAGATGATTCTAAATTTGATGTCCCTATGCCAAGAAGAACAACAGTGTTGCTTAGGTATTATATTTACAATTGATAAACTTACTGATATCAAAGATATTCAATTCAAGATCGATCCCAAGATTTTTTTAATATAACTTTGATAAATTTTTCTTTTAATGGCTCGGTGTATGTACAATTTCACTACTTTACTATGTAGATTAACATGATTAAAATTAATTTACAATTAATATGCTTTTCATAATGTATTTTTAACCTTTTACTTTTTTCATTGTATAGCAGTTGTTTGATTCCCATCCCCAATTGCTTAGGTTTATTGAGATGAGATTATTACTACATATCTTTTAACAGGAACAAGTAGTGGCTGTCAATCTAAAATTATACTCTTCAGATGCTTTAAAAACCACCTTCCTTTGTTGACCATTTCAATTCTAGTTGCCTAGCTCTGAATTGAATTGGAGAAATGTCACCCTGTCTAATAAACTATGTTGAAAATTCTCTCTTTTTTTATTGTCATTCTGTTATCCTATTATTGGTTTGTTTATTTTCAATTAAACAGGAAAATCATTTAAGAGAAAACACAGAGACATAGCTGATATACTAGTTCAAGAAAGTCCAAAGGTAAGTTTTTTGCTGTTTTTTTGCTATAACAAGCAGGAACTGCTTACTCTTCCCGAGCACCTGAGTTCACTCTTGTTTCGACTGGAGTTCGTATTGTTGTTTGATATTCAGTTATTTTGTGTATCTGTGTTTTACATGTTGTCTGTTTTTGTCCTGTTCTTGTTGGTGTTTACTGGTTTTGTCTCTGCCCTTTTGACATTCGGATACCCCATTGGTACCTCTGCTTCTTTCAGGAGGTCACAGAGTTTGGTACTGGGTAAGCAGTATAAAAGTTTTCTTAACATTTTTCTCAGCAACTTTTATCACAGCATCTTGGTATTTGTATGTCTTCTCATATTATAGAATTTAAAGCCAATTTTGGCTGGATTTCATGGAGTGAAAAATCTGGGTTAATTTATGGCGAATGTTTGGCGGGTGGTTTTGGGGCCTGGAAGAAATTTTTGTATCAGTTTTCTCAGTAACTACTTATCACAGCCACTTGATATTTGGTGTAGAGCACCAGGATGGGGTCCCAGGTCTGTCATTCACCTGTTTAACGAAATCCGGCCATTTTGTCTTTTACAGCTAAACTAAGGAAATGAAGGGAGGTCATTTAATACCCAGAACATCAGCATCTGTTTTAGAAAATTCATTTCTTACTGACAAGTGCTTCTACAACCATATTTATATGGTTCATTCATATATTAGATGTTAGTTGTGACCTACTTACCACTTAAATAAGAATAGTTTAAGCGATTCCTGCTAAGAGACAAGCTCAAAATCAACTAGATTGATATGCTTGGTGACCTAGGGAGTCTTTAGCATGATGCATGCTGAAGTCGATGACTGTAAAATTTTTCCTTGAACTTAAACAATTAATAATTTCCAACATTTTGTACTTTTGTTATCTTTGACTATATCATCAGACATAATGTTTGTAAAATTTGTGGGGGGGGGGTACAGCTGGTAAACTTTTCCTTGCATTGGCACCTAGTTAAAACGTTAAACAACAAAAAACAAAAAGATTTTCTACTATTATGTAATGTTTTAGGATTAGAAATTACTTTAGTTTAGGTGTCAAGTTAAGTTATATAAATGTGTTGGCTCTTATAGTAAATATTTTACACTCCAAGTTAGGTAGTTTTTTTATTACATTTATTTACAAAAAGAATTAAGTCATATATTTTTGTGATTTAAAAATTTGACAGGAGATAAGTGTGACTGTCCAAAGGGATGATGATGGAACTGAAGCGACTGAGGACCAACATCAATGGAGTCAGAAGATTAAA
Source organism: Arcuatula senhousia (assembly GCA_963971305.1). Taxonomy (NCBI): domain Eukaryota; kingdom Metazoa; phylum Mollusca; class Bivalvia; order Mytilida; family Mytilidae; genus Arcuatula; species Arcuatula senhousia. The sequence continues at coordinate 25,933,205 of OZ020307.1, forward strand.
AAGCTTGAGTATATTGAAAGTAATAATTCTTCTAGTTCTAGCGTGTCTGATGAAGGTTAATCTAGAAAAGCTCTTCACACGCAGTGAAATTTTGCTTTTGTACATTTATCAAAATCATTTCAATATGTGGATCTTTCTGGCACATTTTCCATATTCTTTCGTTTTTAATTCTATGTCCACTGGACAATAAAAGGTTCTGATAGTTTTATAATTGTCTGCTTTGCCTCAAAAAAACACATGAATGTTTTGCAACAGTTTAAGGGATATTGTCTAATCCCTTCTTAAGCATGCACACTGTTTTTAATTTTGTTTATAAACTTTCTTGTTCAAAATCGCGGCCAGTACACTGAATCTGGAGGATTTAGCCTGTAGAAATATTCATGGCCAAAAAAAAAACAAAGTTACCAAACACAGAAAATGACATTTATGGCTCGTATATAATAAATGAAGATGATTTGGATGGTTCTTGCTGAATTTGTTTAATTTGTCATCATATTAATAAAATGTCTCCTGGAACAAAACATCCAAGATCCTGATCAATGGCCCTATTAAATACACTAAAAGTATATCTGTTGTCATGAATGTAAACAAATAATCAAATTATACATGGTCGAATAATTTTGAATGAAATAAACCAAATTTAAGGCAAATTTGGTAACAAAGTAATATTCAAGTTTTGTTAAATATTACATTTTGGTCTAAATGACATTAAAAAATTGGGGACGAAAAAAATGTGATTTTGGTAGACAATATGCCATTATTAAGTGGTTAATGTTTGAATCCCTTTTATAATAAGAAAATATCTGAACCAAATTTTTAAATTCAAATTTTGAATTTCTGATCACATTTACATTTATACATGTAAATCTTCCGACTTTTTGTGTAATCTCCCTTTTCAAGACATGGCAAAATTTTAGTTTTTATAGACATTTTATTGTTCAGTCATAAAACATTTCAGTGTATTGGAGGTTTGTCAATTAGGCAGACATGAATTTACCAGGTAAAGGTGTTAATTGAAGGTGTTTGCCATAATTGACCTTATAACTGTTTAAACAGTTGGAGACAGTGAAGCTAGGTATATTAGGCACTTGCTAGTGCCCTCAATTGACATTGAAATGCAATTTTACTGAGCGTTGAGAATCTCCTGCTTTTTGTCTTATCTCCATCCAAAAATAATTTAAATGTCCAGCTTTGTCACCATGAATCCATCACATGTGTGTATATCTAATTCATTTTTGGCCGGATTTCACTAGTGAAAATCCGTGTTATAAAATGGTGAATGTCGGGCGGGCGGTGGGCGGTAACAGTTTTCTCAGCAACTACTAATTACAGCCGTTTGATATTTGGTATACAGCATCAGGGTGGGGTCCCATAAAGTGGGCTTCAATTTCAGGTCTGTCCCTCATTTACTTCCTGTGTAACGAAATCCAGCCATTTCTGTCTTTGACCCATTTTTGATATAATTTATCTTCACAAGATCTTTTTACCAATACTTTTCTTATTTTCACAATTTCCACAATAACATAGCAAGAACCAAAAATTAAACGGTGCAAATATATTTATTTTCCATTTTAGTCTATGAACAATAATATCACAGCGAGAATTCAAAACTGTACAAACTAAAATTCAGTCATCTTATGCAAAAATAAGATGGCACGAACATTTCCCAGCATATATATAAAAGGGTGCATGTCAGAAGGCAGGCAGGCCAGGTAACAATTTTCGTAACAGTTTTCTCAGCAACCACTTATCATTGCCTTATGATATTCGGTATTCAGCATCAGCATGGGGTCCCATACTGTGGAATTCGATTTCAGGTCTGTTGCTTATCTACTTCCTATTAAACAAAATCAAGCTGATTATGATTTCGACAGATTTCATGTATTTATTTTGATGTTTTAGGCAATAATAGACTTCTACAGAAGATTACTCTGACAAAAGATCAAGAAAATGTTCCAAGAGTTATCATTGCAGAAAAAAAACAGGTACCAATATTAAAAAGAAGAACTAGAAAAAACTTTCATTAGATTAGTTGCATATATGATATGATTACGGCCCTGCCTTTTTAGCGAGCATCGAAAATCTATATACCTTTTTAGAAAAAATCCATGTGCTCGACCGGCTAAGTTTAACGTAAAGAGCGAACTTTTAAAAAAGGAAATAAAAATAGTAGCAAAGTCTGACCCCACCAAACCCAAATCATATACACTTGAGAAAGTTGTTGTTAAAATATCTGGGGACAATAACTACTTATTAAAAATTCAATTATTTGTGCATATAATAAATCCTGTAACATTCAGGGACGACATTAAGTGAGGACGAAATTATCCATTTTATTGATTACGTGACGTCATTTCCTTGTCAGAGTATTTCGCGCTTCTTCAGCAGACCAAAACAACATTCAGATTTTGTCAGGTTTTGTGAGATTTTCTGAGTATCAGTGTTTTATTTGAAGCATTGGTAACAGAAGATACATTAAGAAACCTGGCGAAAAAAACGGTAAAGTAAAAATATCATGCAGGATTGAGGAAAGTGAGTGAAACCCCACTGGATGGGACTCTTCTTTCATTTTCAGGTAAGAACCTTTTATTTATTGTTATGAGTAGGTTTTATTCAGTAATTCTATGTTTTTCTTTACCTTATTTTATCTTACTTAGAATTTAACAAAGCTTGGTCAGTATCATGCATTTGGTATGACTATAGTCAGTGGGACGATGTTGCCAAAAGCTAGCTCGGTAATTTCCGGAAAATCGTTTTTCAGCGGAAAAGACAGAATGGTGTTTAAAGGGAAAATTCGCAAAAAAATAATTTTTACATATGTTTTTCATCACATTTTACTAAACATAAATATACATGTAAAACTCTTCAATCTTCACTAATAAGCGAGTATGAGAGCGTTTTGTATCGATAAATTAGAACGATGGGTGCGGCCATTTTGTACGACTAGTAGGCCCTATTGTCACGTGACCATCACCTAATATCCAATAACCACAAAGTACCAAAACGATAACGACACGCAATGGTCAACTCTATCGTCATTTAAAAATGTCTTGCATGATCATGATGATAGTTTGGTTGTTCTACTCAGCGTAGTAACGGTTAAGTGTTATTCCGTTTTCCTGACCTAAAAAAAAAGACAGACTTGCATCTTAAAAGTGTCCAGTCTTTAGATTTGCCATCCACTATCAGCAATGTCAAGTATATAAGTTTGTGTGTGAAGACCATTTTGAAGCAACATCTTTAGAGGGTGACTTAATAGTAAGCAGTGTTCTTTTGTCCATGAAAAATGTTTATATCTATCTATATTCGTCAATAATAATTTCATTATTTTTTAGGCAAACGTTTCTTACATGTTACATTATTACCTAGAATGACCGGGTTAGTATATGGAACGGTCAGAATCTTTGCTATAAAAATCCACAAATCCACAAGACAAAAATATCAGTTTTGTTTTAAAAAAAAAGAATTATAACGGGTGTGCGTAAAATTAAGAATATAACCGAAAGCGGAATAAAACTTATCTTTTTGTTTTGTATAAGCGTTTTAACACTTCAGTTATAACTGTGCATTTATACAGAATATTTTTATACCCCACGCAACGAAGTTGCGAAGGGTATAATGTTTTTGACTGGTCCGTCCGTCCGTCCGTCAGTCTGTGATCAAAGTTTGTAATCGCAACTCCTCTTAAACTACTGAACAGAATTTAACGAAACTTGGTATGCAAGAAGAACACCATATGTAGTTGTGCATATTACCGGGAATTTTTGATTCGCAAATTTTTGTGGGAGTTATGGCCCTTTGGACTTAGAAATTTGCAGAAAATCATGATTACAGTTTGTAATCGCAACTCCTCTTAAACTACTGAACAGAATTTAACGAAACTTGGTATGCAAGAAGAACACCATATGTAGTTGTGCATATCACCGGGAATTTTTGATTCGCAAATTTTTGTGGGAGTTATGGCCCTTTGGACTTAGAAATTTGCAGAAAATCATGATTACAGTTTGTAATCGCAACTCCTCTTAAACTACTGAACAGAATTTAACGAAACTTGGTATGCAAGAAGAACACCATATGTAGTTGTGCATATTACCAGGAGTTTTTGATTCACAAATTTTTGTGGGAGTTATGGCCCTTTGGACTTAGAAATTTGCAGAAAATCATGATTACAGTTTGTAATCGCAACTCCTCTTAAACTACTGGACAGAATTTAACGAAACTTGGTATGCAAGAAGAACACCATATTTAGTTGAGCATATTACCGGGAATTTTTGATTCGCAAATTTTTGTGGGAGTTATGGCCCTTTGGACTTAGAAATTTGCAAAAAATCATGATTACAGTTTGTAATCGCAACTCCTCTTAAACTACTGAACAGAATTTAACGAAACTTGGTATGCAAGAAGAACACCATATGAAGTTGTGCATATCACCAGGAATTTTTGATCCGCAAATTTTTGTGGGAGTTATTACCCTTGGGACTTAGAAATTAGCTGAAAATTTTTATTACAGTTTGTGATTGCAACTCCTCTGAAACTACTGAAAAGAATTTAACAAAACATAGTTTGCAAGAAACATAACATATGTTACTACTGTGTATGTTTTAACATATTTTTAATTCGCAAAAAGTTTACGAGCTCCAGGTTAATTTATATAGTCAAATAGCAGAACGCGTGGGGTATGTGAGCGTGCTCACTAAGGTTCTTTCATTTATAACTAGTAAATGTACATTTTAAAACAGACAACAATTTTTTCTTTATCTTTTTATCCATTCCCTATGCATTCCTTAAAAATGCGCAAATGTATTTTTTTAATCTTTAAAGGATTTCTTAAACGTTCATTATAAAGAAGACAATATTATTTTTACCTATATGAAGATAGTAATTCCCAGTCGGGGGCAACGTATTTCATTTTGTGACACTCCCAGGTATTACTTACTTCCCGGGGATGGTAATTAACAGGTGGTTGTGTAATGGTTTATGACATAAAAAGAGATCATTTGTTTCTGTTAATTATTTATTACAAAGTACAACGGAAGACCTACAATTTATCACTCGTGTCTTTGATTTTTCGACATCTTTATCTGTGTAAAAATAGTGAAATTGTTCTTCTTCAGGTGTTTTTTGAAGTTTTTTTTACATTTCTCTTTTAAAAAGTAAAACAGAAAACGCTTCGTGTTACCTTCATGTAGACAGCCGTATGAGTATATACAACAATCTTGTGTTCGTAAGATTATAAAACGTATAAATATTTTATCACTTGGTTTTCTCTGCATAAGAAGCCCAAACAATAATATATCCAAAAGACATAATACCCGATCTTCAAACATTAGGACGTACGGACGGACGTACAAAACCAGACACTATATGTTCTCCTACTCCTTATTTCGTAGATGTGGCATAAGATAGACAACCACACCAACAACTTTAGAATGAAATCAATGTAAAAAAAAAATTCTACATGTCAAACTCTAAACTTTGTCTGACGCCCGTTTCTAATATTTAAAATGTCAGATCGGTTCCAAAGTAAAAATAAAAGTGCCAATACAAAATCAATAATTTAGATTTTGCGTTTCGTATGAAAGTTATAATATTTGATTTTTTTTAGGGAGGGGGCTTTAGATATATATATTTCACTTCGTCCTGCCTTTTTATTTTCGAGAACACTGGAGCCTGGATATTTTTCTAACCATAAAATTTTCAGCCAAAAACAACATCTTACCATGCCTTTTTATTTAATTTTGACATCCTGCCTTTCCATTTTTAATTTCACAATTATAGCCCTCCCATGAAAATCCAATGGTCTCCCCCTTATAATCAGCAACAACAACAAAAACCACATAAATAAAAGATGAAATGAGTTTATGTGAGGTTATGATAATACATTTTATAAGTTAGTGTCACCACTATAAAAAAAGTTTAAGTCATTGAAGGAAAATCTATTCAGAGTCTGTGTCACTAATACACTGACTCTAAATCCGTCGTACGTATTGTCCATCTGCAGTAAAAGGACATTCTTTTCTGATGACAGACACAACACAAGCTGGCAGCACAACACGATGGTTTCTTCCTAAAGGTAGACCCAACATACAAACTGTCTGTATGCCATAAGTCTGCCCTGACTGCAATTAAGATTATAAAATCAAATAAATGAATGATAATATATTTAAAAAGTGGTATCTAAAGTTACCTTGCCTTTACATTGTTACTTCCTGTTTTGTACTGTTAACTTTTTGTTGGCTAAGAATATATATAAATTTTGTTTAATGGGTACTTTTTGTTGGCTAAGAATATATATAAATTTTGTTTAATGGGTACTTTTTGTTGGCTAAGAATATATATAAATTTTGTTTAATGGGTCAAGAAAAACTCAATGTTTTCAGTCAGTGAAATCTTCGGCAATACCTTCACTCTGAAAAAAAAAGTTAACGTCTATTCATATACCTATTTAATAGGACGTCTGGTGCTCTCCCCCGGTGGCGTTTGTACCACAAGAAACTAATTTAACTAATTTTCAGCACAACCGCGGGTTTAAACAAACTATCTTGAAGTCGTGGTTGCACCAGGGTCGAAGATATCGGTGAATAATGTAAACTCGTGGCAGCATAGGCATACTGCGAGCAAGGGCATTGGAACACAGCGATCGGAACATTTGCACCATTGAGTGTCAAATTGGGTTGCTTTAAAATTCAGTCTAGCGATTTATCTCCAACTCTTCTATCTACCGGATTTCTTCCTCCATATATTCTGGTTCAAGTTGATGCCCCTCCTGACCCAATTCGACCAAATCTGCAGAACTAAAGCTGCTAGTAGACACGTCACTCACGTAATCAGACATTACAAATATTAAGAAGGGACATTGGTGCAAGGTATATTATATAGCAATTATTGTTCTCATTCTCTCGAAATTACGATTAATCTTTTTCAAAACAAAAAACCTTATTAAACCACGTTTAACAATCAGGAGACGAAAGAGTCTAAGAAAAGGTAATACACAGCTGAAGATCACCGTCTCTTCTTTGATCTTTATGAGGTGACTATTAGACATGCTTAATTGATTTGAATTAATCCGTACTGTCTAATGAGATTAAAAGGCTGGGGAAAAGGTTTACGTCGAATATACAAAATTCTTACCTGAGGCAAATTACGTAATCACCAATTTGCAATTAACACCTGGGATGTCTGGCCAGGTGACACCCTGTTGATTTAAAAAGCGTGATTATCATATGAAAGGGAAAATTCAAATCATTTCAACGATGTAAATTAAAATAGAGTAATTTATGGAAAAGATTACAATTATGTAGCAGAATCTAAATTATTATCATGATTTAATTATTTAATATTGATGTTTAAAAAAATCATTTATTAAAAATTTTGTTCGCAAATAATGATAAAAATACTTTATATTTGAAAGAAATCTTCATAAGAATTATGTTATTGCGTATCGGTTTATCGTTATTAAATATTTTCTTTTGTTTACCAATCAGACCTGGCGTCGCCACTGTGTTTTATTAAATATAATATCGATATCGATTATATAGCGTTAATCGGATAAAGATGTAATACACAGATATCCGGTCATATCCCACAATGCACTCGAGACCATCTCACTGACGTCACTGAGTTACTTTTGAAATCAGAAAATGCCAAATATCTCGGTTATAAATAAGAATTTTTTGAAAAAAATTTGGATATATATTTTTGATGACATATTCTATCATTTAAGACCATAAGTCAAAATTCGTGAATTTTCCCTTTAAATAAAAATATGTGTGTAAAAATAAACAAGTGGATGAATGAGGGTTTTATCACTGTTTTTGAATTTCAATTTTTATATTTTTGCATAACAGATTGTGATGTATTTTTTTAAGCCCAGAGGGTTGATTGTATTACTTGCTCCGTGCCTATTATTTTTTTCACTCCGTAAAAGTAAACCTGTTCCAGATTTATCGTCAGTATATTTCTGGCACATCTCAAAACATGCACAATGCTGTAAGGCTCGCATCTGCGATGCTCGCTATAAAGGGATCCACATCATTCATTCATTCTGCTTCCTAAAATAAAGTGACTGGATTAAGTAGTCCCAACGTTTGTACCTTGAAGGAAGTTTGGCATCATCATGAAACTTTATATACATGTTCATCAGCATAGCATATGATGTGCAAAAATCATCTTAAATTTTATCCCTGGCTTCAACTTTATTGTTCAGTGATTGGCTTAAAAAAAACTTGTTGTGAGACAAGGCAACATATCTTTCAGTCACACTTTTGTTCCTGATTTATTTAACCGTTGACTCTTTATTATTACAGACTTTTAAGTGGAGAGAAGATCAAAGTAGTGCTAAGATGATAAGTCTTGTTAGTCAAGGAACACAAACTAACCTATCAAGTATAAGATGTCGATTATGTTCACCACTCGTACATGATCACAAGTATCATAAAAGTAGACAAACAAGCAATAAATGTCAAAGAAGCAAGCCTTTGGAAAACCATGAGTTGCCTACTGAAAATACAACACCAATCCCCAAAGACACCAATGGGTCAAAAGATTCCAATACTGATGAGAGTTCTAAAAATCACAAGATAAGAATTAAGGTGTTTAAAATTAAAAATGTCCCAAGTATTGAAAAGAACTCAGTGGATTTTGCCCATAATGATAAAAGCATTGAATTTCATCCTTCAGTGATAGACAGACCTTTGAGTTCGACAACCAATGCTAATGATAACTTAGCAATACTGCAGACAGTTGGACTTAACACATCAACATTTCAAACAGCCATACTAAACAAATCAACACTACAAACAGTCATACCAAACACATCAACACTACAAACAGTCTTACTAAACAAATCAACACCAAACACATCAACACTGCAAACAGACAGACCAAACACATCAACACTGCAAACAGACAGACCAAACACATCAACACTACAAACAGTCATACCAAACACATCAACACTACAAACAGTCATACCAAACACATCAACACTGCAAACAGACAGACCAAACACATCAACACTACAAACAGTCATACCAAACACATCAACACTACAAACAGTCATACCAAACACATCAACACTGCAAACAGACAGACCAAACACATCAACACTACAAACAGTCATACCAAACACATCAACACTACAAACAGTCATACTAAACAAATCAACATCAAACATATCAACACTGCAAACAGACAGAACAAACAACTCAACACTACAAACAGTCATACCAAACACATCAACACTACAAGCAGTCAGGCCAAAAACATTAACACTACAATCAGTCAGATCAAACACATCAACACTACAAACAGTCAGACCAAACACATTGACACTACAAACAGTCAGACCAAACACATCAACACTACAAACAGTCAGACCAAACACATCAACACTACAAACAGTCAGACCAAACACATCAACACTACAAACAGTCAGACCAAACACATCAACACTACAAACAGTCAGACCAAACAAATCAACACTACAAATAGTCAGACCAAACACATCAACACTACAAACAGTCAGACCAAACACATCAACACTACAAACAGTCATACCAAACACATCAACACTACAAACAGTCAGACTTAACACATCAACACTACAAACAGTAGTACCAAACACATCAACACTAAAAACAGTAAGACTTAACACATCAACACTACAAACAGTCATACCAAACACATCAACACTACAAACAGTCATACCGAACACATCAACATTTCAAACAGACAGACCAAACATATCAACATTGCATACTTTGGGACAAAGCATATCAGCATTGCAAACGGCCACACTGAAAGCATCAACATTGCAAACAAGCACAGAAAATGCATCAGCATTGCAAATAGTCAGATCAAACACTTCAACATCGCACACAGTTGGATCAAACATTTCAACATCACACACAGTCGGACCAAGCACATCCACATTGCAAACAGTTGGAGTAGGCACATTACTATTGCAATCAATCATTGAATCATATAAGTTGGACATATCTAAGGAATCCATTAAAATTCAAAATGGAAAAGGTTCTGATTTTACAAGAGATGGAGAAGAGAAATTGATCAGGTCTGAGCTAGAAAATAAAAGACAGTTTATGGCAAGCAATCAAGAGAAGGACAATGAAACATGTCCTGAAGACAATGAGCATGATTATTCCTTAGATGTGAAGGAATTGTCATTTGAATCTAACACAGTCAAGCAAGAACCTCTATGCTCAGATGACTCAAATACAGAGGTGGAAGGGTTACAAGAAAGTTTGAATATAAAAGTATCGAATTTGACAAGCTTATCTACTAGTGAAAAGGAAATCTTATGTTTTGATGTAAATAATATGCCAAATACTGATATAAAGGATGAAAACATCAATGATTTGTCATGGACTTTAGGCATGGAAAAATACATGGAGCAATGTGATGCTGAAGTTGACAATGAGGATCTAGAGAGACAGTCCACAGATTACAAACAGACAAGTGATGATGTTGAGAGCACAAATAAGCAACATGTTGTTCCAGTAGCTTTGTTTCAGAACTGTAACAATCTTGGCCTTTCCCAAGTGCCATGTGGTTTAAAGGTCATAGATCACCAAGCAAATGTTAAAATGGTTGATGATAGAAGCAACAAGGAGTGGAGATACTAAAAACATGGACTGCTCTACACAATTTACTTTAACTTTTTAACAAGGAAATGTTCAGTGTACTTCAACTGCAAGTCAACAAACCCTTAATCTGAACTTTGTCACAGATCAAACAAAAATGAATTATTGCAAAGTTTTGAAAACATGTAATATTAGCCCATCATTAAGTGGGTACAGTGCAACAAAAGGTAATATTAATGCTTCATAGAATCTAAATCCAGTTAAAAGTAAAAGGATGAAAAAAGACGCAATCAAACGTCAAATAAAACCACAATCTACTGAAGAAGAGAACAGAGATTTCAGTATGACTGTGTAGTACAGTGAACATCAAGACACAGAGGAGGAAAACTCAGGGGATAAATAAGTGTTGCTTCCAGGACATTGAGTTTGTCATATGTAAAACATTAAAGGCTATTCCTTAAATGAAAGTATTGTTTTGTAATGTACAGGAATATATCTACCTCCTTTCAGAAACAATGTCTTTGCTAATAGAGCTAATAGCCATTTTCTAATTTAATGTATTGTTTTTCTTTTAAATTTTTGAATTATGATTTGGATGAATTCTATCCTTAGACACACAGCTGTTAAACCTACCATAGTGTAGTTTAATTATGTTTGTCTGAATGACTGTTTGTTTTGTATAATGGTTTGTACATTTCCCATTTTCATTGTTTTTGTGTGTCTTTTTAACCATACAATATGATTTGTTAGGTAAAGTTTTCTAAGCATAGAAATTTTAAATTCATGAATCTTATGATATTGCACCATCAATAAAAAAAAATACTCAGCAATAAAGTACTTTCACTGTATCAGTTATGTTTAGATAAAAGTAACTAAGGTACATGTATTAATTCAGTGGCGGTTCCAGTATTTTTGAAAAGGGGGGTCCTCGAAAGAAAAGGGGGTCCAAAACTATAATTTGATGATTTTTGCCCAAATTTTGCATGAAAATCACAGAATTTTCCGACGAAAGGTGGGGGGGGGTTCCAGACCCCCTGGACCCCCCCTCTGGATCCGCCACTGTAATTGTTTGAAATGATGATATTTTTTTTAGCACTTCAATAGAAAATAATGAGATGTGGAATAAGTGTACGCGACACAGCCCACAATCAAGTGGCAATTCGGGAAACCACAATGGACAACCACCAGCAGCCTTTAACCAGGCCAGTAGGTGCTGTTCGCGGTTATGCAATTGACCCATGGTCTAAATAAAATGCATATAATTCAAATCCAGTCCTGAAAAAGTCATAGATAGACCCCCTTCTTAAACAAGGAACAGAAAACATAAAAAAGACTAGTACAAACCAAAGCTTTGTCAAGGATTCCTGGCTTAGGACAGGCACATATAATATGTGGTGGGGTTAAACTAGTTTTAGTTGTAAATGATAAAAGTAAAATCTGCAATATGCCATCACTTTGGGGCTCTTTCTGCCTGTCCTCCTTATCAACTTTTTAAAATCTTCTGAAACCACAATTTCAACCAGATTTCATACATGTTTTCTTTAAACAGCTAAAAACTGAAAAGGTATAACAGAAATTAAAAAAGCTGGTTTTAATGTCCATTGAGTCCAAATTGACCGGTGTCGTGGCCAAGTGGATATGAAGGTAGACTTGAAACGGAGAGAACCATCGTTCAAACCCCAGTGGGAACAATGTTATTTAGGTTCGTGCCCCACCTTGGGCGATGCATTTTTAGCTCACCTGGACTGAAGGTCCATGTGAGCTATTGCCATCACTTGGCGTCCGTCATCATCGTCTGTTGATTTTTGATTCATCAAAAAACATGACCGCCCTGGCTAAAAATAGAACAGGGGGGTCAGTCTACTGTATTTGGCTTGTAATTCAAAAAGTATAAGAGATAATTGAAATCTGATGCCACGCTGCTGCCTCAGGATCAAAAGTTCTTTATAAGTCTCCATTTGGTTGAAGTTGTCAGATGACCCCTTATATGAGTTACGGCCCCTTAAAGGTGAAAATAGCATTTTTTCAGTGCACCACATAGGCTAAATTTTCCGCCCCTACCCACCTCTCCCCTTTTCCTGTGGTTCTTCAAAATTTACCGGTCCTTTGTATCCCACCCCATCCCCATATTTCATTTATCATCATCATTTCATGTTCATTTCATCATCCTCTTCATGTTCATCGCCTGTAAATAACCTATATAGCGTTGCACGGGCGTAAAACACCAACTCACACACTCACTCACTGTTTTTGGCTTCTACATGTAGAATGAAAATTATTGCAGATAGAGAAAAGCTGTTGCTTGCTTAAATGTTCAGCTCATTAAGCTCTACAAAAGTCTCCATAGGTTCAAATTTGTCAGATGACCCCCTTATAGGGGTTACAGCCCCTTAAAGGCGAAAAATAGTGTTTTTGCCTATGGAATGAAAACTATTGCAGATAGAGAAAAGCTGTTGCTTGCATAAATGTTCAGCTCAATTAGCTCTACAAAAGTCTCCATAGAATGGAAGTTGTCAGATGACCCTTATAGGGGTTACAGCCCCTTAAAGGTGAACAATAGTGTTTTTGGCCTATATAATGAAAACTATTGCTGATAGAGAAAAGTTGTTGCTTGCTTAAATGTTCAACTCATTCAGCTCTACAAAAGTCTTCATATGGTTGAAGTTTATAGAGTAAAAGCCCCTTAAAGGCGAAAAAAAGTCTTTTTGGTCTATAGAATGAAAACCTTTGCAGATAAAGAAAAGTTGTTGCTTGCTTAAATGTTCAGTTCATTAAGCTGTACAAAAGTCTTCATAGGCTTGAAGTTGACAGATGATCCCTTGAAGGGTTTATGGCCCTCTAAAGGTAAAAAAATAGTGTTTTTCTGCTTATAGAATGAAAACTATTGCAGATAGAGAAAAGCCTTTTCTTGCTTTAATATTCACCTCATTTAGCTACACAAAAGACTCCAAAGATTTGACATCAAGACCAGGTGAGCGATTCAGGCTCCTGGGAGCCTCTTGTTATATTTATTTTTACGTGGCTGCAGACCTATATCTAGGTATAGTCACAACGTTAAACTCCCCAGTCAGTCAGAGGAGTTGCGCTGACAACTGATGATAAATGAGGATTTTTATAGCGAATTTCTTAGTTCAAAGAACCATAACTCTCACAAAAATTTGAGGATAAAGATTTCCTGGTAATATGCACAACTACATAATATTGCCCTTGCTAAATACCAACGAAGTTTCGTTGAATTCAGTCGTTAGTTTCAGAGGAGTTGCTCTGACGAGATGATGGTTTAAGATTTTCAGCAAATTTATAAGTTCAAAAGGCCATAACTTCCACAAAATTTCCTGGTAATATGCACAACTACATCTGATGTCCTACTTATATACCAAGTTCAGTAGTTTCAGAGGAGTTGCGCTGACAAGATGATAAATGAGGATTTATAGCAAATTTCTAAGTTCGAAGGGTCATGACTGCCACAAAAAAATGAGGATAAAAAATTCCTGGTTATATGCACAACTACATATAATGTCCTTCCTATATATACCAAGTTTCGTTGAATTCAGTTCAGTAGTTCAAGAGGAGATGCGGTGAGAAGAGGATAATGAGGATTTTCAGCAAATTTCTAAGGCCATAACTCCCACAAAATTTTTCTGGTAACATGCACAACTTGACTGACTGACTGATGGGTATTTATAGTCGTGACTATAGGGGAATGCCCCTCTGTGTCGACTATTACCTATACAGGTATAGACTCGCTATGCGCCATGGGTCGTCCAGCCCATGACACACCACCGCCAGTGTTAGCTGCTCCATAGTATCCTATGTTATCGATGGATGCAGGGCCCGTCTTCCACCACGAGGTGGTACTGGTCGGAATTCTGGAAGACGATGCACAACTTCATATGGTGTCCTACCTATATACCAAGTTTCATTGAATTGATTCTGTAGTTTCAGAGGAGTTGCGCTGACAAGCTTTGTTACGGACGTATGGACCGACAGGACAATAATAATATGTCTTTTCACAAAAGTAGGGGAGACATAAATATACAATCTGATTAAGATTTTAGCCCTCAGTTCCTATAAGAAGTGCTGTTTATATTCTTTTAAATGTTGACCTTATACATGTTAGTTTACTGAGTTCATTCGAACGGTCTTAATAAATAGACTAAAAACACGTCGGTTAGTTTAAAATAATATTTACCCGAAACTTTGCTATACCATGTTTTTGTGAGATCGTGAGATAACTTGCAATTTCACCTGAACAGAAAAAGGCAACAATTACTAGTAATCAGTCTAGACGGGGAGCTTTTGGCGATAACCTCTCCTTGAAGTGGCTAATATAAACTTGGGAATTTTGTGTTACATGCATTACACTAGAAAAAAAACTTTTTTGAGTGGATATTTTTATAAACAATTGCACATACATGTATATACTTATAATCAATATTAATGTTTTCCATGGTTTTTGTTTTTACAACAACATATCAAATCCCAGACAGTTCCTGTTTCGTACCGACGGTGAGTTTTATTACGAGTATTCCGGGAACACATCATGCATATTCCAGCCAATGACACAGATAGTGGGAGAAAGAACTAGATTGTTTCAAAGATTTCATGAATCTGAAAATGTGATAAAACAGCCAGACACGGAAAAGTCATCAAGGACACTTTCATTCATTACTTCCCATTCATATTGTACTGTGTAAGTGCTCCCACTGATTGCACTATAATTAAAATTTCACAAATTCGTTGTAGCACTCCTGCCATGTCGGTAATTTCTATATTTTGAGAATTTACATGAATTAAGTGCGTATCAGCAAAAAAGTAGGGACCGACAATCAGTAAACTTCAAAGGGGGATTTTTTTGGTCTGTTTGATTTGTTTGATTTACAGTATTTTGTTCAGCAAAAATCATTCAAAATATATATTTTCTTAACCTATGATTTTTATGCCCGACTCTACGAAAGTAGAGGGGCATATAGTGTTCTGGTCCGTCTGTCCGTTTGTCCGTCCGTTCATCCGTCCGTCCAAAATCCCAATTTATCCAAATTCCCACTTACTGACAAGTGCCACATCAATCATATTGGGGTATGTGTATCTAGTGATGCTAAGCACAATACATGCTTCGGATGCTGGATGTGACCTATATTTTCCACATGAATGACCACTTACAGAAGAATGGTTAAAGTCCATTCCCACTTACTGACATGTGCCACATCAACTAACGGCATATTGGTTTTGGTAGGTGCACCTAGTGATACTAAGCACAAAGCATGTTCGGATGCTGGCTGTGACCTTTATTTTCCGAATGAATGACCACTTATAGAAGAATGGTAAAAGTCAATTCCTTACTAATAAGTGCCATAGCAACCGTATTGGTATGGTAGGTGCACCTAGTGATGCTTTAGTGATTTTTTTCATTAAAGAAAAAAACAAGTCCTTCTTTCAAACTTTAATTGTAAGAGTACAACATTACTTTTTTGAGACTTGAAGAACACAGACTTGCTGTAACCTTTCTTTATATTATTTCCATTTTACTGGACGTTCCTTGTCAATTTTGTGAACTTCGCCTTCATTTATCCAATGGAGCTTAAGCTTAATATTTGAATCTACACCACAAATGATTACACAAAGCGCGACACGTGACAAATGTGATGACTTCATCTAAAACATTCCATTCGCTCTTGCTTATGGAGATGTAACATTATTTCAGAGCATGTGCGGTCTATTATGGCCTACGATTTACAAATAAGGAGAACCGTCATGTGCTCCTCCACTTTTCAGACGAATACAAATGTGAGCCTATAACAGGTTATTTTGTGAATACTGAAATTGAGTTAATCGTTGGGACTCCGTGACGATACAGTTCGTACATGTAACAACAAGTGAGAACCCTTTCGAAGCACTATTTTATTTCAATGTAAGTTATCGTTACTTGCTGCGGTTTGTATTTTTGTGTATGTGTTTTTTTCCGTTGTTGTTAGTTTTGGTGTTTACCGATTTTTGTACTCCCTAGAGCGTTTATGATACAGTACTCGTGGTCTGGAGACTGATGTTTGTTGTTGTTTTATTTGGATATAAAGTACTTCAATTTTACATAAATTGCAAATTTATTACAAGGTTTTGAAAGACTTTTTGATTTTTGTTTTAGTTTTTGTTTAAATTGTTAATTTGTTTGGGGCTTTTGTTTTTTTTATTCTTGTTTCCTTTTTAGCTCACCTGAGCTATTGTCATCACTTGGCGTCCGTCGTCCGTCCGTCGTCCGTCGTCCGTAAACTTTTTAAAACGTTAACTCCACTGACACCATAAGTCCAATTGCAACCAAACGTGGTATGGTTGTTCATTAGCATTCGGTGCTTAGAACTGATGTGGGGATTTTTGATTCAACGTAAAACATGGCCGCCATGGCTAAAAATAGAACATAGGGGTAAAATGCAGTTTTTTTTGCAAATAACTCAAAAACGGCTACAGATATCAAAATTCTGGCATAGGATAAAAGTGATCAGCACATCAAGATCTACCTACCCTGAAATTTTGAAGAAAATCCAACAACCCATGTAGGAGTTATTGCCCTTTTTAGCTCACCTGACCCGAAGGGTCATGTGAGCTATTGTCATCACTTGGCGTCCGTCGTCCGTCCGTCGTCCGTCGTCCGTAAACTTTTTAAAACGTTAACTCCTCTGACACCATAAGTCCAATTGCAACCAAACTTGGTATGGTTGTTCAATAGCATTCGGTGCTAAGAAATGATGTGGGGATTTTTGATTCGTCGTAAAACATGGCCGCCATGGCTAAAAATAGAACATAGGGGTAAAATGCAGTTTTTTGTAAATAACTCAAAAACGGCTACAGATATCAAAATTCTGGCATAGGGTAAAAGTGATCAGCACCTCAAGATCTACCTACCCTGAAATTTTGTAGAAAATCCAACGACCCATGTAGGAGTTATTGCCCTTTTTGTGGATTTTTTTGCAAATTTTGCACCTGTTTAGCTCAATATCTTGAAAACTATACTAGATATTTGAGAATTTTAAATTGCATATTGTTAAGCACATCAAGATCTACAAAATATGTAACAGGGTCAACGTTGTAGGACCTTTCCTTTTAGGAGTTATTGCCCTTAGAACGTCAAAATTTAGCATTTTAACAGCATTTCCTCATTACATTGAAAACGTTAACTCCTCTGACACTTTAAGTCCAAATGGAACCAAACTTGGTATAGTTGTTTATTAGCATTAGGTGTATAGAACTGATGTGGGGATTTTTGATTGGTCATAAAACATGGCCGCTGTGGCTAAAAATAGAACATAGGGGTAAATGGCAGTTTTTTGCAAATAACTCTAAAACGGTGACAGATTTCAACATTTTGATTGGGAACAAAAGTGATCAGCACCTCAAGATCTACCAGCTCTGAAATTTTGAAGAAAATCCAACGACCCATGTAGGAGTTATTGCCCTTTTTGTGGATTTTTTGCAAATTTTGCACCTGTTTAGCTCAATATCTTGAAAACTATACAAGATATTTGAGAAATTTAAATTGCATATTGTTAAGCGCATATAGATCTACAAAATTTGTAACAGGGTCAATGTTGTAGGACCTTTCCTTTGAGGAGTTATTGCCCTTGGAACGTCAAAATTGAGCATTTTAACTGCATTTCCTTATATTGAAAATGTTAACTCCTCTGACACTTTAAGTCCAAATGGAACCAAACTTGGTATTATTGTTTATTATTATTAGGTGTATAGAACTGTTGTTGGGATTTTTGATTGGTTGTAAAACATGGCCGCTGTGGCTAAAAATAGAACATTAGGTTAAACTGCATTTTTTTGCAAATAACTCAAAAAGGGTGACAGATTTTTAGATTTTGATTGAGAACAAAACTGATCAGCACCTTTAGATCCACCATATTGTCAGATGACCCCCTTATTAATCTTATGACCCTTTCAACGTTAATAGATTTTGCCTTATAACCTTTACTTCAGGCACATATGTCAGGTGAGCGATTCAGGCTCCTGGGAGCCTCTTGTTGTGGATTTTTTGCAAATTTTGCACCTGTTTAATAGCTCAATATCTTGAAAACTATACTAGATATATGAGAAATTTAAATTGGATATTGTTGAGCACATCAAGATCTACAAATCATGTATAGGGTCAACGTTGTAGGACTTTTCTTTTAGGAGTTATTGCCCTTAGAACGTCAAAATTGAGCATTTTAAAAGCATTTCCTCAATTACATTGAAAACGTCAACTCCTTTGACACCTCAAGTCCAAATGGAACCAAACTTGGTTTAGTTGTTTATTAGCATTAGGTGTATAGAACTGATGTGGGGATTTTTGATTGGTCGTAAAACATGGCCGCTGTGGCTAAAAATAGAACATAGGGGTAAATGGCAGTTTTTTGCAAATAACTCTAAAACCGTGACAGATTTCAAAATTTTGATCGGAACAAAAGTGATCAGCACCTCAAGATCTACCAGCTCTGAAATTTTGAAGAAAATCCAACAACCCATGTAGGAGTTATTGCCCTTTTTGTGTTTTTTTGCAAATTTTGCACCTGTTTAGCTCAATATCTTGAAAACTATACTAGATATTTGAGGAATTTAAATTGCATATTGTTGAGCGCATCAAGATCTACAAATTATGTAATAGGGTCAACGTTGTAGGACCTTTCCTTTTAGGAGTTATTGCCCTTAGAACGTCAAAATTTAGCATTTAAAAAGCATTTCCTCATTATATTGAAAATGTTAACTCCTCTGACACTTTAAGTCCCATTGGAACCAAACTTGGTATTATTGTTTATTAGCATTAGGTGTATAGAACTGATGTGGGGATTTTTGATTGGTTGTAAAACATGGCCGCTGTGGCTAAAAATAGAACATACGGTTAAACTGCATTTTTTTGCAAATAACTCAAAAAGGGTGACAGATTTTTAGATTTTGATTGAGAACAAAAGTGATCAGCACCTTAAGATCCACCATATTGTCAGTAGACCCCCTTATTAATCTTATGACCCTTTCAAAGTCAAATAGATTTTGCCTAATAACCTTTACTTCAGAAACATATGTCAGGTGAGCGATTCAGGCTCCTGGGAGCCTCTTGTTATATACTTTTAGAATGTATAATTGCAAAAGTTCTGGACATTACTGGTGATATTTCAAAAAGAGCTAGGGTTCACCTCGAAATACGAAAGACAAGTTTTCAGAAACATGATCAATATATCCCAAAATGCATGTACCAAGTGAAAAACCATGTAGGTAATCATTAGTATGATTTTAACTCTCATTCTGTATTTTAAATAGGATTTTAAACTTCCAAAGACAGGATGAAAATACTATTAAACAAGTCAGGTATTAGTTATGTGTGTATAAGTTTATTACATACCCGATATTTAAAAAAAATAACAGAAAACATTGTAGAAAATATAACAAGTTGAACAACCTATGGCTGACTAACAAATTAACAAAGTAACATATAATGATATAATTTACCTATCCCATGTATCCGTGTCATTAAAAATAACTACATATGTATGATTTCAAAATTCGCTTACAACCTTTGGTTGACTAACAAAAAAATTAACAAAGTCACGTTTACCTACCCAATGTATCCGTATCATAAAAATAGTTACATATTATAATAATTCTAAAAGTCGCTTATTCCTGTCATGTACGTGTGTACATGTATATATACTGAATATAATCTATAAACTAGTAAACTTATAAATAAATGATAAATATACGTAATCTGATTTTAGTTTTTGTCACATGAGTCTTTTATCATCTCTATCATGGTCCTAATTTTCTTTGCGTCCTCTTCACGGTACCGATTTAGGAATTGGGGCATGAAACCAACAAGTTCAGAATTTGTCACCTCTTCGCTTCCTTTCAAATTCCGTTCCCAGTGGCAAGCGACCATATCAATAAGACTTTCCTCTAAAAATCGACGCGGGGTCATCCTCTCTGATTTAAAATATTGCGGATGGTGCGGCTCGCGCATGTAATGGTCGTCCAAAGCTTTCTTCCAACTATCGTTATCAACATTGTGAACCCATTTGGCCGTGTATCCAATGGCTTGGGAAAAGTCATACTTGGATAAATCGTGGTTTTCGGCATCTTCTTTAGACATATTTGGCACAAATTCTTTCAGACGGTTGTAAGCTTTTACGATAAATTCTCTATGAGAATCTACAATACTGAAATGTCTCTTCATATCAAATTGTTCAAAAATAAGTTTGTAATAATTGCTTTCTATATTCTTATTTCTTACATCATTTTCTACTTGTTGCCTTTCTTCATTTGTCCACACAGATTCCCAAATATAACAAACAGTTTCAACAAAACCCTTTTCCTTGAACTTTGAATCTACTTTATTGATCTGGCCATCTTCGACACAAGAGTATATTAATTCTACAAGCTCCGGAAGGTGCATTTTAAGTGAACACTTGAAACTAAAGTTACGGACACTTTTACTATACGAGTTTATAACTGAATTCCTTTCATCTTACTGAATTTGTTTTATATACAAGACAGAAAATTTTTGTAGCAAATTAGCCGTAGGTTGTATGGTCTATTTTTAGAAAATAAATATTGTTTGTACAATATACAGTACAGTATATGGGGATTTTCAATGTATAGATTAGACGAAAATTTCCGCTTAGGAAATAATTCTGTGAGACATCAAGAAAGATGATTAAAAGAATTAAAGTTCATTATAATGACTCTTATTCACCCCAATTACATGAATTAATAAACAAAAGATTTTAGTAGACCTAATAATAAGTGGCCGTATATCAAAGATTGTTCAAATGCAGTTATCTCCCTTTGTTTTGGAATTTTATATATTATGATCTATTATTGTACAGTTGACTGATCTTGACGTATATTAAAACTTATCAGGTTTAAGTTATTTTTAACCTTATTTAAAGTAGACTTTGTCAAATCCAATTAATATGTAAATGATTGGACCCAATTTCTAAACGTAAAAAGGGGGATCCACGAAGCACCCCCCCTCAAAAAAAAATTCGATGGAGACCCGGGATGGAAAATAGAGGAAGTGTAAGAATAATGAGAATTAAATAGCAAAATAGCACTTTCTATGTTTTGAAACCCAGAAACCTTCTTAAACTGATCAAGACCGGCTATGAATGTGTAGCTGCTAGACAACTTTTTGAATTGCGTCAAATGGAGAGGGAGCACTTACATTATACAATAAACATAGGAAGTAATGAATTTAAACGTCCTTGAAACTCTTCCGTTTCTGGTTGTGTTATCATTTGTTTTATCAATTCATAGAATTAAAAGTTATCACTACTCAAAACGATCACCCACATATTGACGTCGTGAGTTTGTATATGAAGTTCAAGTGTTACTGAAATAATCTTGCAACTATCCAAAATGGGTTCTAGCGTACTAATAGATGCCACACGGAAGTACTATTGTTCCAAAAATTAGTATGCGGAACGGGAACGGCATGGATTTGGTAATTTATGAGAATTTACACTGGATAAAAACTTCTGAGGAAACTTTGCTTTTTTTTTTAACTCGGCTTTTGTTATTTGTTGAAAAACATTGCGGTAGGAACGTAGGGTAAATTAAGCCGGTTATTCTTTGAAGTTTATACAGGAAAGAATTTGCCCCCACTGACTTGTTCCATTCCGTTCCGCAAAGTACCAATAGCCCTTTTAACTTTAATGGTAAAAATCTTTTTTTCTTATTGATCGAAAATTGTTGCAAAAAGGAATGCGTCAACTTTGGCTTTGCATTATAGACCAAAAACTATTGCAAGTGGGGAAAAGCTGATGCTAAAATGTTCATCTCACAAAGCTCTGGCTAAAAAGGGCTCTATGGGAAGATGATCTCGTTTACGGATAATGTCCGTCAACAGACCAAACATCGTGTTGTTTGCTTATATATACATGGTGTGTACAAGTTGTAGTTTTGTACAAGTTATAAATGTACAAAATATTTGTACAAGTTAAACTTGTACGGACCAAAAATACAAGTTATAACGAACAATTTTAGCCCACATGTGCATGCTATAACTTGTACAAAATAACACAGTGCAAAATAATGACAAAATTGAGGTTTAACTTGTACAAAATATTTTTTATAATACGAACACTTTTGACTAAAATACGGATTAGAAACCTAATTTAAAACATTATTTAAAGGAAATCAAAATTACTTAAAAACAATATTAAAGAACAAAGATGGTCAATACCAAATGTCAGACATACTAGGGAAACTAAATCTGTTGTAGATTCACAAATGACCCAGACTTGGCACACTTGTTTGCAAGTAATAGAAGTTAAATATTAGTTATTTTAAAAAGAAGTCCTTGCATTCAGATTTTTGTTAAAGTTTAACATCAACATGTAAATGCCTATTTAGATATTTCATAAACCATATTCAACAGATTTGAGATGTACATGAAGTGTTTTATATGTCTTGTTGCAATCGAGATCTACTAAAAGGAAATCATATCAGATCAGAATTGGAATACAGGTGAACATGTATTGACATTTTCTGGTCATATACTTATAATTGTTGCCTTTATAGCAACGTACTATCAGCTTGGTCTTTAAGAGCTTATTGATTCTTAATTTATTTCTAGAAATTGAATGACATGTACCAAACACGTTGTCAAAAGTTGCAGTTGTAAACAGTTACATATATAAAATATGCTTCAGATTCAATTTTTTTTTTCAAAAAAAGAAAGAAAGAAAATAGAAAAACAAACAAAAAACAAAAACTTTTATTCCTTCGATTTTTGTTTATTTGATACGTCAAAACATATAAAAAGATTATTAACTTTTTTGTATGTTTTAACATTGATCAATATTGATTTTTTTTTAAATTTAAAATGATGATTGATTGATGTAGCTACTTTTGAAATAAATGTTGTACAAGTTAAACCTGATTTTTTGCATTATTTTGTTATTATAAGTTATAACATGTACAGGCTACAATTGTACATGTTATAACTTTTATTTTTTGGTCCGTACAAATTATAACTTTTCCAAAAAAATTGTATAACATGTACAAAATTACAACTTGTACACAACATATACTGAGCTACAATGAAAACGCAACACTAGTATTAACATCAATAATATTTTGTATAAAAACATCATTACTAAAACAACTGGTATTTTCAAAACTTCTGAACAAAAGCAACATTTCGACGCAAGCGTTTAAATTTAATGTTAATCTTTTCTGTGCAATGGTTCACAAGTTTTCACAGTCAAATCTGAATTTCCCACAGTCAGAAGCGAATTTGACCACCATTTTCTGCAACGCATGCGTGACAACTTCGTGGCATTGATCGGATAAAACGACGAATTGGTTCTTGTGGAATATTGTTCCATTCCTCTTGTAGGGCAATTTCAAGCTGACGAAGCGTGACCGACGGTTGTTGGCGTCTCCTAACAGCTTCTTTAAGTTGTCTTTTTAGACGTTATTTGTCGTTTACTGAATCGTCTGATAATGTCGTTTGGGGACAAGCGAGTAATTGTCTATTGTACACAATTCGTTCGACGAGCAATTTCACGCCAAGATATCCCTCCTTGGATCATTGCCAAAACCTCATGTCGCTGGTTGTCTGAAAGCCTTGGCATTATCAAATTTGTGTCGAAAAGAACTTGAAAACTTAGGATGGGATTTTTGTAACCGTAAGTCAAGGTTAACAAACGGACTTTTATTGAAGCTATTCATGCATGTCTGCATATCGAAACCAGAATTTTGTTCGTTTGCACGGGGGTACTGTAGGAAAGAAAGTTTCGAAAACCACTGATCCATGAATGTATCGACTGGCTACTTATTGGTTAAAAAACACATCTATCTTTTCCAAGTTATGAAAATTTAACATGTATAAAAAATATTCCGAAAATTTAAGTGTTGCGTTTTTAGTTAGTTAGTTAGTTAGTTATTGCTTTACTCCCAAGCAGCACGATTTCGGCTATATCCGGGAGATGAACATGAAAAGGGTGATACAATGAACATGAAATGATGATGAAGTGGAGGGAATAGGGACACAAGGCCAATCGGGTAGGAGAGTTTTGACTGCCACTGGAAAAAGAAGTGATGGGTAGGGACGGGAAATTTTGCCACCTGCATGGGGATCCTACGGGTCCTACTCTTACCGAGACCTGCAGCAGGGTTCTTTAACGTGCGAGGAACGTGACATTTTTCCCAACACGGTGCACCACTATGGTTAGCGGTCAGGTTTTCCGCATTATCGCCTGACGACCCCGCATCTCTTGATGTCAGGGCTGCCCCATTCAACCACCTAGGGCACACATCCCAGTCGCTTTGTGGGCAAAGCGGCCTGACCCCGATGTCAGGTTTCTGAGCGCTCTTTAGTGGACTTTTACCGACAAGCTTAGCGCTGCTGCGGGCCTATTCGCCTCCCGGGCCCCGCACGGGACGTTGCGTTTTTAATGTCACTCAGTATATATAAAAAACCCTCAATTCTTCTTTTTTGGTGCAACCATATACATCAAAGTAAACCTAAATAGACCAAAACGAACAGTTATATCTAGACTTCGATCTTCGAAACTGGACGATAGATATCATGGCATATCTTTCAATATGAGGCTATGGAAAGTGTACCACCTTTAGTTACATGTACATACAGTGGAGAACGAAATTTAATAAACACATTTCATTCTTCATTGTCCAATATATTCGATGATGCGAGAAAACTATTGTGACTATCAACTCCATTACAAAAGGAACCTCCCATGCAGATAATGAAAACTCAGTCAATTACTCAACTCTAAAATTAAACGATTTGCTAGTTTTTTTCAGACAAATTTTTAATAATTTTAGCAAGATGATCTGTATACTGTCTAAGATTAACACAATTAGTTGCGTTAACTTTTCGTATGTAAAACAAAAATCACCAGGATTCGTTTGAAAGCAACATGGAAGACTTGTGATTCAGCCTTAAAGTTCATGAACAAAGCAACCAAAGAACCAACGGGGTATCCGAATGTCAAAAGTCCGAAAGGGCAGAGACAAAAGTTTTTAAACCAGTAAACACCAACAAGAACGGGACAAAAACAGACAACATGTATAACATGGAAACACAAAATAACTGAATATCAATCAGCAACGCGAACCCCAGTCGAAACAAGAGTGAACTCAGGTGCTCCGGAAGAGAAAGCAGTTTCTTCGTGCTATAGCACACAAATTTTGCAAATATGCAAGAGTTATCTCCCTTTTTCTGCATTATTTTTCAATGCATTCTATATATGTTTTGTATTTTACATGTTTTTGTTTTTGCTTTCATTTGACCCATATGGGTGTATTTTGCAAATAAAGATATGTAAATTATATCTAAGTTATCACTTCAATAAACCAAAAATTTGCATTTGTTTTGGGGAATGGATGTTAACCTGACGTGAAATCAATGAACATTTTTGAAAAAGAAAATTTTTCATGTGCCAGCTAATGCCTTGGTTTTGCTTGGACAGCCTCTTAAAAGCTTGTGAAAAAGTAAACATTGCAATATTGTTCAGCATTTCAGATCAACAAAAATAATTTGCCTGATCATTTAGGGTGTAGGTAATCATCGAGTTCGAGTTAGAGTTCGAGTTACAGTTCGAGTTACGACTCGAGTTCGAGTTAAAGTTAGAGTTCAAGTTATTTTTCGAGTTCGAGTTGAAATTTGAGCTAACTCGAAACAGTGATTTTTATGGCAATAATCGAGTTACTGTTCGAGTTCGAGTTAGAGTTCGAGTTACAGATCGAGTTAGAGTTCGAGTTGGATATTTACTTAAGCGCAATTACATGAATGTTGTCAAACATAACACTTGTTGGTGTTTACTAGTTTTGTCTCTGCCCTTTCTGATTTTTGACATTCGGATACCCCATTGGTACCTCTGCTTCTTTTAAACTGTTTTAAGTTGTCGCCTTGCAATGTACTCATTGTAGATGTGATTAAAAACCAATATAAAATGGCATTATGTGCATATTTACGTAATGTCACAAAGACTGTGGACAAGAAGCAAATATGTACCAATGTTGCAATCTCCCGCCCATTTTACAAGCGGGGGTATACTAACAAGAGGCTCCCAGGAGCCTAAATCGCTCACCTGGTCTTGATGTCAACCCTATATTTTGTAGAGCTAAATGAGCTGAACATTTAAGCAAGCAACAGTTTTTTCTTTATCTACTACAGTTTTCATTCTATATGCCAAAAACACGAAAAACCGTTATTTTAGGGGCCGTAACCCCTATAAAGGGTCATCTGACAACTTCAACTTTATGGAGACTTTTGTAGAGCTTTATGCGCTGAACATTTAAGCAAGCAACAGCTTTTCTCTATCTGCTATAGTTTTCATTCTAAAGGCCAAAAACATGAAAAAGGTTATTTTAAGGGCTGTAACCCCTATTAAGGGTCATCTGACAACTTCAATCCTATTGAGACTTTTGTAGAGCTAAATAAACTGAACGTTTAAGCAAGCAACAGCTTTTCTCTATCTGCTATAGTTTTCATTCTATAGGCAAAAACATGAAAAAGGTTATTTTAGGGGCCGTAACCCCTATTAAGGGTCATCAGACGACTTCGATCCTATGGAGACTTTTATAGAGCTAAATGAGCTGAACATTTAAGCAAGCAACAGCTTTTCTCTATCTACTATAGTTTTCTTTCTATAGGCCAAAAACATGAAAACACATCATTTTAGGAGCCGTAACCCCTATAAGGGGTCATCTGACAACTTCGACCCTATGGAGACTTTTGTACAGCTAAATGAGCTGAACATTTAAGCAAGCAACAGCTTCTCTCTATCTGCAATAGTTTTCATTCAATAGGCCAAAAACATGAAAAAACATTATTTCAGGCGCCGTAACCCCTATAAGGGGTCATCTGACAACTTCGACCCTATGGAGACTTTTGTAGAGCTAAATGAGCTGAACATTTAAGCAAGCAACAGCTTTTCTCTATCTGCAATATTTTTCTTTCTATAGGCCAAAAACATGGAAAAAACATCATTTTAGGGGCCGTAAGCCCTATAAGGGGTCATCTGACAACTTCGACCCTATGGAGACTTTTGTATAGCTAAATGAGCTGAACATTTAAGCAAGTAACAGCTTTTCTCTATCTGCAATAGTTTTCATACTATAGGACAAAAACATGAAAAAACGCTATTTTTCACATTTAAGGGGTCATCTGACAACTTGGACCAAATGGAGACTTTTGTAGAGCTTTTAATGCTGAAGCAGTAGGGTGGCATCAGATTTCATCTATCTCTTATACTTTTTGATTTACAAGCCAAAAACAGTAGTCTGACCTCCCTGGTCTATTTTAGCAACGGCGGCCATGTTTTTCGACGAATCAAAAATCCCCACATCAGTTCTGTGGGGGATACCCTAAGGTACCATCAGACCAAATTTGGTTCGAATCTGTTCAGCCGTTTCAGAGGAGAAGAAGTTTGAAGAAAAGTTAACGACGACGACGACGACGGACGACGACGACGGACGCCAAGTGATGGCAATAGCTCACCTAGCCTTTGGTCAGGTGAGCTAAAAACTTGGTATACATATTCTACGGTACTGGACCAACACGGCGGAATCCACGTCTTTTGTCTTTGAATATCTGAAAACATTATACCCCCACTCGTAAGAGAGGGGGCTATATTGCAATCTCCTTGTCCGTCTGTCTGTCCGTCCGTCCGTCCGTGAGTTGTACCGTGCCTCCCCCTTTTCAGCACAGTCGCGCCTCTACTCTCTGTTTTCTTATCGAACTTAGACATTTTAAGGGTCAAAAATAGGACAATTTGGCGTAACAGATTTCACGGTATCTGCTAAAGGAATTTATTTCAAATTTGGTACACAGCTTTATTGTGATGAGTTGTAACGTGCCTCCCCTTTCCAGGTCAGTCAAGCATCGCTTCGAAGAAGAGTGGGTTTTCTGTTTTACCCTTGTCCACCCGTCCGTTCTTTCGTTCGTCCTTCCGTAATTTTCTAAGCAACTGTATGACGTAAATGTCTGTTTTTTATATAACTTAAATCCTATGTATACCTCCTGTTATACTTTAGCGAATACTTTTTAACGCGAGGCATTATTTTGGGAGCGGGCGTATCACTTGTGAGTAATAGCTCACAGTTTTACTTGTTTTCTATATTAATATCAATATATAATCGAACAGTAAGGGAACGACCATTAGATTTTTATGGGAGGGGGGGGGGGCTATGGATATGGATTTTCTTCGTCCAGCCTTTTTTTTTTTTAGAAAAATCGAAGCCTGGAATTTTTGTTTTGCGCGCATTTTTTTTTCTTTTAAACATAACATAATCTATTTCAGACAGAAACACCATCCTGCCTTTTTTTTAATTCAGAGCACCGTCTAGCCTTTAAATTTCCTGATTTTTGGTATCCTGCCTTTTATTTCAAATTCATCATAGCTAGACAACTTTTTGAATTGCGTCAAATGGAGAGGGAGCACTTACATTATACAATAAACTTAGGAAGTAATGAATTTAAACGTCCTTAAAACTCTTCCGTTTCTGGTTGTGTTATCTTTTGTTTTATCAATTCATAGAATTAAAAGTTATCACTACTCAAAACGATCACCCACATATTGACGTCGTGAGTTTGTATATGAAGTTCAAGTGTTACTGGAATATTCTTGCAACTATCCAAAATGGGTTCTTGCGTACTAATAGATGCCACATGGAAGTACTGTTATTCCAAAAATTAGTATGCGGAACGGGAACGGCATGGATTTGGTAATTTATGAGAATTTACACTGGATAAAAACTTTTGAGGAAAAACTGCTTTTTTTAAACTTGCGAAATGAATGTTAACTTCCAAAGTCCGTGTCATTGAAAATGAATATCGTTTTAAATATTTCAAGTATGGTTCAAATGTCGAAAAATATTTCAATCGAATAACACAATTTTGACCAACATACACCGATATTTTGAAATTGAAACGGGCTTGTTAACTGATGCCCCGGGCAATAATGCTCAAATGAACTTGAGTAATTCCTATGAAACCTGTAAAATAAAAGTTAACCATGTTTAGAAAAGTAACCTTTGTCTAGTAGCAATAGAAAGGGGAGTAAAAAAACACATCTATAAATACCATTACCATATATATTATATTGACAACGTAAGCTTTATCATAGCCAAAATCCCGCAAAAATCAAACGCTGATTTAAAAAACGAAATCACGCATTACCATTGCGAGAACAGCCATATGCAAACATTTCATTTGGGTAGATGTACTGATATATTTTCCGACTCGAATTCGCTTTTTTCCCAGATTGGCCGATAAAAAGAGCTAAAATTTTGAATGAGTTTTACAGAATATACGATATTGAGATGTGGAATAAGTGTACGCGACACAACAAACATAAACAAACAGCAATTCAAAAAATCACAACGGAAAACAGCAAGCAGTCTTCAACATGACCATAGGTCACTGCTTACCGTCTTGCATTGGCCCAAGACTTATTATACAATACAAAAGTATCAAAACCAATCCCTAAATCATCAACGAAAGACTCAATTCTTGACATAAAACAGTAAACATAGAATGACAAGGACAAACAAAGGCTTTGGCAAAGTTTCCTGGCTTAGGACAGGCACATATAAAATGTGGCGGGGTTAAACTAGTTTTTTGGATCCAACCTTCCCCCTATTGATAAGCTTGCACAAAGCTACATATAAAACACACTGTAAAACTCAATCGACAAAAGTTCAATTCAACAAGAGAGAACCTAAGACAAAATACTGTACGAAAACAACAAGACAAGGAGGAACTCTCTTGAGAACACTCGAAGTTACTGACTAGCTAAGAAACATTTATCGATTGATGTAAAAGAATCAAATACATCAGTTCTAAATCCGACACCCCACGTCAAAACAATGAATGATTAAGAGTTGTATCACCATACAGAACCGACATACTTGATCGCTGTGGTGCTTATAAATAATACAGTGGATACAAAGTGAAAATTTAACGTTTTAAAGTTACTATCAAGCTATCAATATTTCTGCCAAAACATACCAAATGCAAAGATTTTACTAAAACATTGAATTCGTATCCTTTTTTCAAAAGGTTTTTAAGCCAGTTTTTAATTTCCATAAGTTTGTTTTTGAATTTTTGTGCTTTATAAACTACATTGGACTTGAATAAGACAGCATGGTTAAAGATGAAACTTTCACTCACTTCTAATGAAAATTTATCTACTTTTATAACTAAAAGCTGAATTCTATTTGCTTTCATACTGACAAAATGAGATACTTACCCTTACTTACCTCATGTTGTATATGAATTCATGATTTTTTTTTCATTGGGGTATGAAAAAAAATTGTGCAAAACTTTTTTTTTCATTTCCCCAATGAAAATAAAAATTTGACAGTCATTCCTTATAAATAAATTTTCAAAACGATTAAAAAAACATGAAAATCTTACTCATAAAAGAATTAAAATTGTGGCACTTCCTGTAAAAAGTGGGCGTTTCCCCATGATTTTTTTTTCATTCAGATATGAATAATTTTTTTTCGTCCAATCAAATTGCAGTATTTTAATCAAATTTATTTATAAAAGATATTAAGGACCACCGATGTTAAATTAACTTGGCCTAAGTGCAGATTCCAGATGAGCTATTTTCATCGCTCAAAGCTTTGTCGCTGTCCGTCGTCGTAAACTTTTTCCAACATTATTTCCTCTAATACTATTGAACGGATCCTTACTAAGTTGGCTTGGTTGCTTATAAGAACAGAGCTCACGCTTTTTTTATTTGTAACAAGAATCTTAAGGATCTTTATAAGACTCTTTAAAATCAAAAGACCCACAAATGCCTCCATCAGGTTGAAGTCGTCAGATGACCACTTTTATGAGGTTTGTCCTTCAATTGTAAAAATCTTTTACAACTGCTGCTTGCGTCAACATTGGCTTTGAATTATAGACCAAAAACTATTGCAAATAGGGAAAAGCTGTCACTTGCTTAAATGTTCACCTCAGAAAGTTCTGGCTAAAAAGGGCTCCATTGGGTCGAAGTTGTCAGATGACCTCGTTTACGGATAATGTCTGTTATTAGACATAGACCAAACAGCATGTTTTTTGCCTATATATACATGCAAAACCCTCTATTCTTCTTTTTCGGTGCAACCATACGTCAAAGTAAACCTTGATAGACCGGTTATATCTAGACTTCGATGTTGCATTTTCTCTCTTCATGTAAAAACTGGACGATATCAAGGCGTATCTGTTGATATGCGGCTATGGAAAATGTACAATAGTTACATGTACTTACAGTAGAGAACGAAATCGACGACGCGAGAAAACTTTTTTGACTCAACTCTAAAACAATAGAAACCTCCCAGATATAAATGAAAATTCTGACAATTATTAAACGATTTACTAGTTTCATCAAACCTAATGAGGAATTATACTTTCTAAAATTAGTATAACTTTTTGTATAAACTAGTTTGTTTTTGTGTGTTTTTATTTGATAAACTACTAAAAGAGCAATTTGCAATATTGCTCAGCTTTTTGAGATCTACAAAAATAATAACATTTAGGAGTTACCCACATCTTTAACGATTTTCTACCAATTTTAACAAACGTTTGGAATTTTTAACAAGTTACTTGGTCTTAAGAGTTTTTTTTTTGTGTTCTAAGTTTTTTTGCACACTTCATCCATGGGATGCCCTTTACCAAGATTGCACAAATGGTGTCTGTCAACCAAAAAACATGGCTGCCGTTGCTATAATAGAGCAGGGGGTCCGACCCTACTTTTTGGCTTATAAATCAAAAAGTATAATATATAGAGAAAATCTTAAGCAACAATCTTCTTCAGAATCAAAAGTTCTACAAAAGTTCCCTTGTGTTAAAGTTGTCAGATGACCCCTAATAAGGGTTATGGCCCTTTTAAGTAAAAAATAGCGGGTTTTTTTCCAGGTTTTTGCCATTAAACGAAAGCTATTGCATATAGAGAAAAGCTGTTGCTTGCTTAAACCTTCAGCTCACTGAGTTTTACTAAAGTCTCCATAAGGTCAAAGTTTTCAGATGACCCCGTATAGGGTTTATGACCCTTTAAAGGTGAAACATAGCTTTTTTAAAAGTTTTTGGCGTATAGAATATAAACCATAGCAGATGCTTGCTAAAACCCGCAGTTTATTCAGTTCTTCAAAAATAATTATTAGGTTGAAGCTGGCAGATGACTTCTAATAAAAGTTATGGCCCTAATTGTCAAGTTTTGGGTGTTTGTCTTGCAGATTAAAACTATGAAAGATTAAAAAAAGTTTTTGTTTGCTTAAACGTTCGACAATATAAATAAAGTTTCCCCCTCAGATGCCCCCCGAAAATATTTTCTTTCCATCAGTAATCAAAGTCAGGTCAGCTATTCAGGAAAGTGTGAGGCTCTAATTTATTTTTCATTTTCATTTACTTGTCCAATATGCAAGTTTGATCATCAGTTATGAAAGGTTAGATAAATGCATACATTTTATTGTTATCGATTTATTCTATTAATTTTTACCTCACCTGGAAGGTCCAGGTGAGCTATTGCCATCGCTTGGCGTCCGTCGTCGTCTGTCGTCCGTTAACAATTTTTCAAAAATCTTCTACTCTGAAACTACTGAACAGGATTTAATGAAAACTGGTATGAATGATCCTTAGGGTGTCCTGCACCAAACTTGTGTTTCAATTTTTGATCCGTCAAAAAAAAAACATGGCCGCAGTTACTAAAAATAGACCAGGGGGTCAGACTACTGTTTTTGGCTTGTAAATCAAAAAGTATAAGAGATAGAAGAAATTTAATGACACTGTACTGCTTCAGTCTCAAAAGTTCTTCAAAAGTCCCCATTTGGTCAAAGTTGTCAGATGATCCCTTATAGGGGTTACAGCCCCTTAAAGGTGAAAAATAGCGGGGTTTTTTAGCTCACCTGGACCGAAGGTCCATGTGAGCTATTGCCATCACTTGGCGTCCGTCGTCGTCTGTCGTCGTCTGTCGTCTGTCGTCGTCTGTTAACAATTTTCAAAAATCTTCTCCTCTGAAACTACTGAACAGAATTTAACGAAACTTGGTATGAATGATCCTTAGGGTGTCCTGCACCAAACTTGTGTTTTGATTTTTGATCTGTTAAAAAACATGGCCGCCGTTACTAAAAATAGACTAGGGGGGTCAGACTACTGTTTTTGGCTTATAAATCAAAAAGTATAAGAGATAGAGGAAATCTGAGGCCACGCTACTGATTTAGCATCAAAAGCTCTACAAAAGTCTCCATTTGGTCAAAGTTGTCAGATGACCCCTTATAGGGGTTACGGCCCCTTAAAGGTGAAAAATAGCATTTTTTCATGTTTTTGGCCTACAGAATGAAAACTATTGCAGATAGAGATTAGCTGTTGCTTGCTTAAATGTTCAGCTCATTTAGCTCTACAAAATTCTCCATAGGGTCGAAGTTGTCAGATGACCCCTTATAGGGGTTACGGCCCCTGAAAAATAAAGATTTTTCATGTTTTTGGCCTACAGAATGAAAACAATTGCAGATAGAGATTAGCTGTTGCTTGCATAAATGTTCAGCTCATTTAGCTTTACGAAATTCTCCATAGGGTCGAAGTTGTCAGATGACCCCTTATAGGGGTTACGGCCCCTGAAAAATAGCGTTTTTTCATGTTTTTGGCCTACAGAATGAAAACTATTGCAGATAGAGATTAGCTGTTGCTTGCTTAAATGTTCAGCTCATTTAGCTCTACAAAATTCTCCATAGGGTCGAAGTTGTCAGATGACCCCTTATAGGGGTAACGGCCCCTGAAAAATAGCGATTTTTCATGTTTTTGGCCTACAGAATGAAAACTATTGCAGATAGAGATTAGCTGTTGCTTGCTTAAATGTTCAGCTCATTTAGCTCTACAAAAGTCTCCATAGGGTCAAAGTTGCCAGATGACTCCTTATAGGGGTTATGGTCCCTTATAGGTGAAAAATGGTGTTTTTGGCCTATAGAATGAAAACTATTGCAGGTAGAGATTAGCTGTTGCTTGCTTAAATGTTCAGCTCATTTAGCTCTACAAAATTCTCCATAGGGTCGAAGTTGTCAGATGACCCCTTATAGGGGTTACGGCCCCTGAAAAATAAAGATTTTTCATGTTTTTGGCCTACAGAATGAAAACTATTGCAGATAGAGATTAGCTGTTGCTTGCATAAATGTTCAGCTCATTTAGCTTTACAAAATTCTCCATAGGGTCGAAGTTGTCAGATGACCCCTTATAGGGGTTACGGCCCCTGAAAAATTGCGATTTTTCATGTTTTTGGCCTACAGAATGAAAACTATTGCAGATAGAGATTAGCTGTTGCTTGCTTTAATGTTCAGCTCATTTAGCTCTACAAAAGTCTCCATAGGGTCGAAGTTGTCAGATGACTCCTTATAGGGGTTATGGCCCCTTATAGGTGAAAAATGGTGTTTTTGGCCTATAGAATGAAAACTATTGCAGGTAGAGAAAAGCTGTTGCTTGCTTAAATGTTCAGCACATTTAGCTCTACAAAATTATAGGGTCAACATCAAGACCAGGTGAGCGATTCAGGCTCCTGAGAGCCTCTTGTTTAATGTTTTTGGCTTATAGAATGAAAACTATTGCAGATAGAGAAAAGCTGTTGCTTGCTTAAATGTTCAGCTCATTAAGCTCTACTAAAATCTTCATAGGGTTGAAGTTGTCAGATGACCCCTTATAGGGGTTACAGTCCCTTAAAGGCAAAAAAAGTGTTTTTGGGCTATAGAAAGAAAACTATTGCAGATAGAGAAAAGCTGTTGCTTGCTTAAATGTTCAGCTCATTGAGTTCTACAAAAGTCTTCATATACATAGTTCCCCCGGCATAGATCATTGAGTGCGGATATTGGAAATTGTATTGACGAAGTTTTCTATTGGTTATCAAGAGGTTTTGTCGTTGGAAGGAAATTCACAACAACAAATGTGTTGGTATCTTATACCACATCTCTTGACGCTTTTCCAACTCAATTTCTCCCTTTATTTCCAAAAATATGCAAAAAAAAGAGTTTTTGATATATTAAAATACACAAAAGACTTTTGAATAGATATTCCAAATTAGGGCGAAAATATTACTCATTGTTTATTAAAATTTAGTTACTTGTACCAGAACACTTACTAGTTGAAATACTCTTATGATATGCTATCATGATACAGACAAAATAAGATACTTGTTTGTACCAACCTCATATGGCATATGGATTCTTGTACACTTAGACATAAGTTAATGACTACCGACTCTCACGTCGTCGAATGGCACATACGATATATGCTAATGACATCATTTAGCGTCTGTCAGCTGTCGGTGTCCAACGTTAACTCCTATGAAACTAATGAACGGATTCTTACCAAGTTTGGTGTGGGTTTTCATTAGGAACATGACCTTTGATTTGTTAAAAAGTTGTCTGTTACTAAAATAGAACATAGCATGTAACCACTTTAACAAGACTCTTCAGAATCAAAAACTCTACAAAAGTCTCCATAAGGTCGAAGTCGTCAGATGACCACTATTATCCGTTATGCCCATTAAAAGGTTAAAACTTTTTCTTGTATGTCTTAAACTATTGCAGATGAGGAAAGTGCACCTGTTGCTCGCTTGAAAGTCCGGCTGAAGAAACTCTACAAAAGTCGAAATCGTCTCAAATAACATTTTATAAGTTATGACTCTTTTAAGGTAAAAACAGCATTTTCCATGTTTTGTTCTGCTAGTAAAAAAAACTTGCAGAAACAGAAAAGCTGCTGATTGTTTAAAACATGTTCAGCTTAAAGCTATACAAAAGTCTCCATTCAGTTTCAGCTCTATTACGGGTTATGCCCATTAAGGCCAAAAAATAATGTAATTTGTTAATAAATAGTATACATATGTTCCACTTATGGTAATGTCCATATGAGTATATACTCTGTATGGTTATTACGGACCAGACCATATTACTAGTAGTATATTTGGACCATTTATGAATTTTTATGCGTCCCCTCTACGAAAGGAGAGGACATATAGTGCTCGGGTCCGTTCGTCCGTCCGTCCCTAATCGGATGCGAGATTGGGCTTTATGTCTTTTGGACATCAGTATTCTTTTGTAGTTCATGATCGTTCATACATGCATAGCACAGATTTTTAAGTGGAATCAAATTTAAAACCACAATTAACGAAATACCTTTGTGCCATATTGGATTATATAAGGGACGGACCATTTAACTTGAAGGGGGGCCTTGGTTTTTTGTTTTGATCAGACAAAGCGCGGACAAAATATTTATTTTTCAAAGGCGCCGCGACAGAATATTTTTTCCATTATCAGCATTATTTTTTTATAGCAGAATTCCTTCTTCAGAATATTTTTTTCTGACACTCAGCTGCCAAAATATTTTTTTCATCAAAAATAATTTTCAGAATATTGTTTTAGGAAAAAACCTAGGCCCCCCTTTCAAATTAAATGGTCGGTCCCTAAATCTATTGCACGCTTAACTTTAGCAAAATTTAGAAATGGCTGGATTCTGTTTAACAGGAAGTTGCTTGGTAAGCTACAGAACTGAAATATATGCAGAATCATGGTAATACTGCATATAAAAATATCAAAAGGCTGTGACAGGTGGTTGTTCGGAAAACTGTTGCAAAAATGTTCCACCATGGACCATCATAAATTTATAAAAAAAATAAAATAACCTACGTTTTCATTATTGAAATTAAACCAGTTAAAAAAATGATTTGTCTTTTTTATCAGTACTATTAACCCAATTCTCCTTATGGTCATGACCATACTCTTATATATGGTTCCGAAACATATACACAATTCTCAATTCTTCATTTTCGGTGGAACCACATGTCACGGCAAATCTTACTAGACCAGAAATATCGGTTATAGCTAGACTTCGCCTCTGCATGTAGACTTGACGATTCCTTGGTCTATCTATTGATAGACAGACCACCTACAAACAGTGGAGGACTAAAAGATATTGTGAGGACATGAAAATTATTGCAGACAGAGACAGGCTGTCTCTTGCTTCAATGTTCAAATAACCTCTACAAATGTCTCCATTGGGTCGAAGTTGCTAGATGACCCCTTTAAGATTTCGAAATTTTCAACTCCATTTGCTCTTAACATCTACTAGTCTCTTCGAACCACAACATATACCCTAATTTTTTTTTTAATTGTACGGTTATGGCATTGCGTATGACTATGAATTTATCTCATCTGAAAATTTTAATGCAATGTATTTATTGTATTAAAATAAATGAAATGATGTGGAAGACACTTAGTCTTACATACAATATGAAAAGGAAGTAATTAATTGAAGTTTTCCGTTTCTCGTTTTATCAGTTTTTTTTTTCATTTCAATTCACAGAATAACAAGTTATCAATTCCTCACACATGAAGTCCCCAGTTGGAGTATGAAGTGTTCCCGGAACATTCTTACAACCTTATCCGATTTAAACTTTGATATTTACACTCAGAAGTAATATATATAGTTCTAACATAATGTTCAGAACGGGAACTGTCTTAATTTGATACTATTTTATATAAAAGAATTCCTTACTGGAAAAAGAAAATTTTACAACGATCGCCTAAAAAGAAAAGGAAAGTTTTGCATTATTGAATTTTTACTGCCCAAGTCCGTGCACATTTGCACAGGGGCTGCTCCCGGCAATTTGGGTCGAGAGGTAAAGAGCCACCAGTGGTTTGGTGGCTTTTGACTCTCCCAAATGCCAGAAGAAGGCCCCTGTGGTTCGTGTCATTGAAAATAAATATAGCAATTATAATATATTAAGTATGTATAAGTTTTCAAATGTTTTATGGTGAGAGAAATACCTCACATATTAAGGAATTGCATTGGGTTTTTTTTATCCATGCACCTTTTATGAATAAGTCTTCAATATTACCGGCTGGGATTGTGACTTTCTATGAAAAATATCTACATCAAAAAAGTGTTTCACGAGTCAAAGATGAAACTTGTACAGTGTTCCAGCTAGGCCTTTTTTACAGGGAAAATCCCCCGTCCTTTGTTTCAAATCTCCCTGTTGCCCTTTTTGATTTTGGTTAAAATCCCTGCTCTTTCCATGTCTTTAAATTATCATTTCGTGCTTAATAGTTATAAAAGTTTCGCCGGTAGGGGACTAATAAAAATTTAAGACCCATGAAAAAGGCTGAGGTAAATTAAGCCTATGTGATGCACTTCTTAGAGCGCGGTTCATCACTGGTATCGCTGTAGCGATTAGCCACGGCTGTAAAGTACGATAGCCTTTAAGTAACGGACCAATCAAAAGCTAACTAGCTGGTGGTCGTGTTGCCTTATCACATATCAATTTACATATCAATACACGCTCCGTCGCTCGCAATAGAGTTCCTTTTCTGATATCAAATTACTTCTCTACTTTTATGCTAAAAATAAATATTCTTTAAAATTTGTAAAAATTGTTAATTGGTATATTTTCTATACCAGTACTTTCAGTACTTTGATTATATGTGCTTGAAGAGTGTTACTCTCTAAACATGTCGGTCCACTGTTATCAGCGGTCAGATTTTAATTGATTTTAATTCAAAGCGATTTACCACTGTAAGGTACAGCTGTATGTGAACCTTAAATGTAGATTTTCCAATTAAGTAAATGTGTTACTTTGTTGACTGTTTACCCTTTTGGGACACCTATTAGACGCGGGCTTGCTTTCAAGATTGCAACAGAGTCGTGTTTTTGGTTTCTGATATATCTACTGGTTTTGGATTTTAATGTCGAGATTTAATTACCACTTTGATCATTTTCAAACCTAAGAAATTGCTGGAAGGAACAAATTCTATATAGTATTGTTTTGGGGATAGCTTTACTTTCTGTTGAAATGTGGTATAATTCTATTCTACATTCTTGTGGATTGCGATAAGTTTTCTTAAACATAAAATGCACCATATAAATTAACCCGGTTGCACCTTGTTCAGTTTCCATTGCCATAAATGTTTTATAAAAAAATTAGGTCATTGGGTACGGATATTGGAAAGTGCTTGTAGAAGTTTTCTAATGGTTATTGCAAGGTTTTGTCATTTGAGGAAATGACGATTAAAAATGTACATGTGTTGGTGTAGTTTTATGACGGAACTCTTGACGCTTTTCCGACTTAAGTTTCTCCTTTCCCGGAAAGTGGCAAGAGAAAGAGTCAGCTTTATGAATGAAAATTTATTAATTATATGCAACACTTTTGAATGAAGAGCAAAAATATAACACTCCTACAGAAGATAAATTTCTTGTATTTAGGCAATTATTGCCAGAAAACTTGAAGGGATTTGTTACCCCTCTGGTTTAGCCAGCTATCGGCATCAAATGGTGTCCGCCATTGTAAACGTTTTTTTTTTAATTATTAAACTTAACTCCTCTGAACTACTGAACGGGTACCAACCAAATTTGATGTGGTTGTTCTTTTAGGCATTTTTATTTGAAAAACATAGTGACCGCTACCTAAAGTATAACATAGGTTATATTGCTTCAATTTTATCACAGGGAGGAAAATCAACTTAGGGTCTTAAGAATTAAAAGCTCTATCAAAACTATCCATTAGCAGGCGTCAGATTGATCATTTTAGGGATATTAAACCCTTGGGTTTTTTTAAATTTTGCTCATAGATCGATATTTTTTGCAGAGCATCTGTTGTTTGCTTAAGTGATTAGCTCAAGAAGCTCAAGTTTTCAGATGATGAGTTTCCTTAAATGATAAAAAGAAAGTCGTGCTAGTTGCTTGAATATGTAGATTGAAAACTATTGCAGGTCTTGAAATAATTCTGTTGCTTTTTGAAATGATTTTTTCAAGGCATTATGACAAAAATATTTTTGTTAAGAATTAGGATTATTTTATATAACAGGATTCCTTCTACGTTTTTTCTTTTATTCCTTTCCTTTTTAACTCACCTGGCCAAAGGCCATGCGAGCTAATGCCATCACTATGCGTCCGTAGTTAATAATTTCAAAAATCTTCTCCTCTGAATCCTCTGAACCAATTTAACTGAAACTTTGCAGGAATGATAAATGATATGTTGGCTACAAACGATTCTCATTTTAAATTGATCCGATAAAAACACCTCCTGCACTCGGCTAACTGAGAACTTGGTCTGTTGGTTTTATTTAACATGGAGGCTATATGGGAAATGGGTCTGTTGAAGAGTTGGCTATAGGTCTGTTGAGAGTAAAATCCAATGGATGAACATGAAATGTTGTGAAAAAGATATTTTTTGGCAAAATTTCAATTAATTGTCAAAAAAACAAAATCTTTCAACCAAAATGATATTCATTTGAGCACATTTTCAACTTGCAACAGAGTCAATTTGTTATACCAGTGTTCGATAAAACGAAAAGGCGAGAGGGCGGTAGGTTCAAATTTGGCAACTATGAATGATTTATTTTACAAATAAACTAAATTTTTACACTTTTTAAATATAAATAGCGATTCGAAAGGTTTTCTTCAGTTTAAAAATAAAATATTCAAACAACAAATAGTGATTCAATGTTAAAATGTTATAAAAAATTAGTTTTTTCTTTAAAAAGTGCCGGCTAAAGTCTGTTGGTGAGTCGGCCAATTAAATTAAAGTCTGTTGAGAGTTAATTAGCCGAGACAGAAAGATTGCAAGCGAGGTATGTTTTAAATTTAAAAAAAAAAAACTTTTAAGATTAAAAATTTATATTGTATTAATTCAAGAGTGAAATTATCTCTAATTTCGAGGTTTGATATTTTGCAATTACGTACAATGTATATATGTATTTAAGTTTAACGCCTTTTTAAAAAGAATTTCAAGTTGTCTTGGTTTTATTTTTGAAAATAATGAAAATGCCATTTGTCAGGCTATTAAGAGAATCCAAAGAAAGATTTATATTTTGTTAGGAATTTGTGTGCACAACTGATAAAACATATAAAAAGATAATTTATTTTTGTTGGTCAGTAGGATACCATTGAAACATGTTTACATACATCTTGATAAGAATGTATTTTAGAGATGTAAATTCTACATTTTTTCATATCTATCTGTGAGCATATGCTAATTACCGAGCTTCCAAAATTATGCTTTGCGTTAAAACCTGAGTTTTGGTAAGAAAGGAGGTACATGTAGATGATCTAGGAGGATAAGGTCGGTATACACCTTTTGGTGCTATAGGATGAGACTGTATACAAAATATCAGAACTCTAGTTGCTGAATGCGGTTTTGTTGTTATGTGTTTGTGTGTTTTATGTTGTTATGTGGTTTGTTTTGTTGTGATGATTTTTTGTCTGCCGGTTTTGTCTTTGGTTTTACGGTTTTATGATACTGATTACCCCTTTGGTACACCTTTGCTTCTTGTAACAACCAGTCATATTATATATATCATATTTTAAATATTTATGTATGAAAAAAACAACCTTATTTTAACGATATTTTATACAATCATCTTTATTTGTAAGTTATGTTTTGTATGCCTCTTTTGGGACCCTTGATTTGGTTAATAAACTTATTCTTATTCTTATTCTGTTTTAAAACCTAAGTAATCGGTAAACAGGAAAAAGAAACCTAGAAGCACGAAATCGGTATACACCATATGGTATTATAAAGCTGTATACAATTAAGAATTAACTGTAATTAATTTTTGGTTTATTGAACCATAAACTTAATTTTTCATGGTGCACATTGAATAATCCGCGAAGCGGATTATGTTAAATGTGCACCATGAAAAATTCAGTTTATGGTTCTATAAACCAAAAATTTATTACAGTTAATTCTTATAAATAAATTTTATAGTACATTCCGCGTAAAAAATATTAAAACTATATTAAAATATTTAAAAATCAGGTAATCAATCTAGCGCATTAATATTTACACTTATCAATCAAAATGCACGTGGAGTCCGTGCAACTGCAAAGTCAAAATTCTATAGGTTGTATTCCGGTTTCATCTGGATTTTAGGCTTTAAAAAAGAATAAGATTATTCTTAAACGAAAAAAAAAATTTCAACGTTAATGCAACTAATAAATTATTATTAGCACTATATCTTTGGTTAAGAGGAAATTAAGCCGAATGATAAAGTTGTGTGTAGTCAATGTTGTTTTGAGATCCTGAAAACCGGTTTAACTGGTTTGACAGTAGATTCATTTGGGCGGAGTTTGCCATCAATTATATTTTTAGTGGGCGTATAGTATTAGCTGTATAAGCCAATCGAGTTCTTTGCATGTTTTTTTTGGTTTATTGGAAAATGGTCTAAATTTCTGAACAACGCAAAGGACACTAAAAATACTCTTAAATTTATTTATTGTATAATACCCCAGCCTCAATGTCATGAAGTGCTGAGAAAACTGTGAGAAAAATTTTGCAAGTATGTACAATACGTGTAAAAACCGAAGTTTTTGGTTAACAAGAGGTAGATGACCTAGCGGTGTAAAATCGAAATACGCCATATGGCACTTACAGACTGTTAAAATTCTCGATTTTTTTTTATGCACGTATCATGTATGCTTTAAAACGATTGCCATATAATACATTATACTTTTGAGGTTATATAAATGGTTTTTGACCATGTTAGCAATACAAAGTCAGTAAGCATAGTTTATAATTTGTTCTGTAATTAGTAATGTTCTTAACTCTCCTTCATAGACTATTGTTTGATTTTTTTCAGTATTTTAGGGATAAGCGTTTCCTTTTTAACGTCTTCATCTTTGATTTTTTCTTTTTTTTCCTTAAATGCTTTCTGTTGGAAAAGTTCATTCTTTTTCTTTTCATACTGAAAAACTAATGGTATATACGCTTGATCAAACAAACTGATGTGCTTGTTATAACGCGATTTAAAATATAAATTTTACGTCTTTTCTTTGACTAAACAATCATCACTACGAATATATACGCTTTATGTCACTGTGTAAGATTATTTCTATTTGTAAAATTGTATGTTATGGCACAAATAAAGTATGTTATCAGTTGATTAATTTACTCTCAACAGACTGACCAACAGACCGAGTTCATTATAGCCGACTCACCAACAGACCCAATTTAAGGCAAAAACATAATAAATGCCACAAAAACGTATGCCTGTCGGTTTTTCTTTCTTATACGTACAGTTATATGTCAAACATACATGATGTACAATTTAAGTTGCGTTTTTCGTAATGCTTTTGACTTAATTTTAGCAAAACGTTAAATGTTTACATTTTTGAATGAAAAAAAAATGGTAGAAATATCTCGATGAGTAACACACCTTTCCATTTTGTAGCTTACCAATGTAAGCTATAGGAAAAATCAATATATGAATACCTTAAGTATTCAATATTGTCTTGCTCAACATAAATTATTTCTTTATCAAAGAAAGTAAAATAAAAATATTTAGTAAAATATACTGACCTTGCTACGTTTTTCTCGATAGTAATTAACCAACAGACTTTAGCCGACTCTCCAACAGACCCATTTCCCATATAGCCTCCATGTTAAATAAAACCAACTGACTGAGTTCTCAATTAGCCGAGTGAAGGTGATGAAAAAACATGGCCGCCGTTGCTAAACATAGAACAGGGGGTTAAACAGCAGTTATTTG
The DNA here is from genome assembly GCA_963971305.1 of Arcuatula senhousia. NCBI lineage: Eukaryota > Metazoa > Mollusca > Bivalvia > Mytilida > Mytilidae > Arcuatula > Arcuatula senhousia. Next base: position 25,977,319 of record OZ020307.1, read on the forward strand.
TAAATAACTCAAAAACTGTTACAGATATAAAATTATGGCATGGGTAACATTAATCAACACGTGAAGATATACCTACCTTGAAATTTTGTTTGAAGAAATTCCAACAAACCATGTTGGAGTTATTGCCCCTTTTCTTGATTTTTTATGTGTTTTGCACTTATTTTATCTTATATCTCAAGAACTATATAAGATATTGAAGTTATTTGAATTGCATATTGTTCAGCTTAGTAAGCTCTACAAAATTGTTTATTGGGTTGAAACTGTCAGAGGACCCATTATAGGGCTTATGACCCATTGAATGCCAAAAAAAGGTTTTCGCTTTATAGATTATGAACGATAGAAGATAGGAAAAGGTTTCGATTGCTTTTAAAAATGTTCAGTTAATTGAGATCTCATAACTGTCCATGAGGTCGAAATTGTCAGATTACCCCTTAAAGGGGTTATGGTCCCTTAAATCCCAAAAATAGAGGTTTTGGCTTTGTAGATGCTTAAATGTTTAGGCAGTTAAACTCTACAAAACTTTTCATTAGACCAAAATTGTTAGATGAATATTATACAGAGTTATGGCCTCTTGAATGTCAAAAATAGTGAATTGTACGTGAAAGATTGTGTACCATAGAAGATTGTACCACACGTTTACTTGCTGAAATGCTCAGCTTTATGGAGCTTTCCAATGGTTTCATGTCATGACGAGCTGTTGGCAATGTTAAATATTGTTACATTAAGTCATATCCAGGTGAGCGATTCAGATTCCTGGGAGCCTCTTGTTACATATGGTTCTTTCTACCCCAGGCATATGTTAACTTAGTAATAATTTAGGCTCCTATTTGGCAATTTTGATTCTATCGTTTCGCAACTGAAATGTTATTCCTTGTTGGATATATCATGATAACCTTAAATTATCAAAACGTCTCGCCCTAAAAAATGAGGTTAAACAAATATGAGAATAACATGCTTTACATTAGTGACATCGAAAATGGTCAGTCCCTGCTTGTTACAGCAAAAAAAGAATACTAAAATAATTTTACAATAAAAAGTAAAAAAAAACACAAAGTCGGAGGTTTGAAAAAAACTACAAGCACTAAAAACCCAGACAAATTCAGGACACACTGAAGACAACAGCACAACGACACTACAAAACTAACTATAATCAACAATTTGAACTATCGACATGCAACCGCCCAGGCCTGATTTCTCTGTGCACGTCCAACTCTACGGAAAGTATTGCAACTTAGGCTGGAAATGCCAGTCTACATGAACTATCCTGAATTCAAAATTGGACACAGGTGTTCCGGAAAAATATAATCAATATCTATAAGACTATTTAACGATACAGAAACCGATTGTGAGAATTTAGGTTATCAACCGTTTTAGTTTTATTCCATCAAATGGAGTGGGAGCTATTGTTAGACGTGCACTATATATTAAAACTAAAGTATGAAGTGTACATGGTGCCTTTTCCGTTTCACGCTGTTTTATCAATATGGGAACGATAAACATGATTGAAGAGTAGATAGTCCAAATAAGTACATATGTGATTAATCATTAAGCTACTAGGTTAAATATCTTTAACCCTTTCGAAGCACTTGGTCCATTCTCGATTTGACAAGAGTTAAAGATAAATTTCTACAAGGAAACAAATGTTGCTTGTTTCGTTTTTGAATTGTACTGCCTTTGTCGCAATTACATTTACTTTTTTGGAATTCTTCCACTCCGATAAGCTTGAAATGTAAAAGACTCCGCAGTTCGACTTTCCTCGGTTTTCATGGCCATAGGTGTTTTAAAATACGTTACCAAAACGGGAAAAAAACCCAGTTAATTTGGTTATGCTGTATATCGATATTTCAAAGGGTAACCTCTCATCAGCAGCATAAAAATCAAAACAATGGAAGGTCAATAAACCAAAAATATTGAATGAAAAGTACTAAAAGCCAAAAGGTTCGAACAGGGAAGCAGGAAAGAAATCTGTAGTGTTTTGAACAATTTAGAATTTAACATTCGGGAATTTCAATAAAAAAAAATATTAGAAATTTAGATATTGGAATCAGTAACATGATAAGTTCATTTAGTACAGATTTTGGAAAATTAAGTATATTTGAGAAGTTCTTAATGGTTATCAAGAGGTTTTGACGTTTCAATGAAATAACGATGAAAAAGTACAATTTCTCCTATAATTTCCAGGAATGTGCAATATTGTCCAGATAGTTGAGATCTACAAAAAACTCAAATTGATCGAAGTGGTCAGATAATTTCTTATTCGGTTACGCCCACTTAAATGTCAAAACAGTTGTTCACACGAAGTGGTGAGGTATAATGTGATACTCGTAATTTTTGTTCAGTGTCCGTCTGTCTGTGCCCGACGTGTCCGTATACGACAATAAATTGAACAAGAATACGCACAGAAGACATAATGCCCCACCTTGCAACATTTATTTCACCCCCCCGCAATTACCAAACCATGAAGTTGATTCCATCCGTATAATTTTATGATAAATAAATGATTTATAAAGTTTCATGATATCATGCTTCCTTCATGGTAGAGTAATATCAACCTTTAGATAAACTTAGGAATAACACCTCCTTATTTCTGTGATAAATTAACCATGAAGTTGATGAGACAGGTAAAATATTATGATAATTTTTATTTATTCATATCCTGATGTATATGTGTAAAAAGTTTCATGATATTACCCCATTTTTTCATATGGTAAAGTAACTTAAAACTATGGTAAACCTAAGTATTCTGTGATCAATCATCTAAGTTGATGAGACTGGTACAGTTTTATGATGATTTTTGTTTGTTTATAATTGCTGATTAATATAATATACTCATCATGATAATACTACACTTCCTTCATTGTAAGCTAACTTAAACCTGATTTGAGACGGACGGACGATCAGACGGACGAACGTACCCGAACACTATATGCCCCCTTTTTCGTATATGGGGTAAAAGGGCCAAATAAGTTGAATTAGATTTTGCACAGCGGTTCAGTTCAACAAAACAAACGTCAATTTTGCTTTTCAGGAGCAGCAGCAACAACAACAACAACAATAACAAATAAAAAGCTTCGCCGAGCGCAACATGTCGAACCCTGAACGTTTTAGGCCCAATATGGATAGTCAATTGCTCTGGACTGACAAACTTAGTTGACACATGTAGCCTTTTGGTGACTGTCCTCCCCCATTTCACAAGGAATTTTATTTTCAAAATCAGACCAAAGATAAATTACAATTTAACAAAAATATTACCCTTTTGGCCCCTAATTAAGGATATCTGCTACATTTAATTTTTGCTCCTTTTGGTCCCTAACGGCAAGAAGGAGGAGGGGATTGTCACAAAATTGAATTTTGTTAATTTACTATTCAACAAGAATTATAATTAGCAAGAAAAATTGAAATAGGACAATAAATGAAAAAGCTTTAATTTTGGCCCCTTTTCGCCCCTAAATATAAAACGCAAAATGGGGTTGGGTTGAAAAAATGTATCCGCTACTTGACAAGACATAACCTGCAAAAAAAAAAAATTCAAAATCGGACCAGAAATTAAAAAGTTGAATTTGTTGGCCCTTTTTGGCCCCTTATTTCTAACAGAATAAAGGGGCGACCCAAAATCGATCCCATGTATGGTTTGATGGTAAGGCATATCATTGTCAAATTTCATAGCAATTGGCCAACCAATACCAAAGTAATTGTGCAAACAAATAAAAAATTGAATTTTTGGCCCCTTTCGGACCCCTAATTTCCAAACAAATAAAAAATCAATCCCATCCATCCTTTAATGGTATGAAACATAATTGTACAATTTCACATCATTTGGTAGACCAGAACAAAAGTTAATGTGGGAACAAACAAAAACTAGCATTTTTTGGCCCTTTTTGGCCCTTAACTTCTAAACGAAATAAGGGGGGGGCCTAAAACCAACCCCATCCTTCCTTTTATGGTAAGGAACATCATTGTCAACTTTCAGATCAATCGGATAACTAGAACTAAAGTTATTGAAGGAACACTAGAGTTAAAAGACAACGACGGCGACGACGACGACAACAACGACAACGACAACAACGACAGCATCATAGCATAATACGACCGCAATTTTTTGCGGTCGTATAAAAATTAGGCCACTTAAAAACAAATATTACTCTCTTTCTTTTACAATGAGGTTTTATGATTAAAGGAAGATAATTCAAACCATATTCTTCTTGATCTATAGAATAACAAGTATAAGCTTTCCAAAAAGCTTGCTCGGGCCCGGCATTTATTTTTTACAGATGTTTTTACTATTATCGAAAACACAAGTCGCAATTAAAAAAATCCGCAACAACCAGAAGACTTGAATATCTTAATCAGAAGTCTATGCGCAGTTTTTGTTAGAGGAAGAGGTGAAATGGGGCATCCGAATGTTATAATTTCTAAAAGGCAAAGACAAAATCAATGACAGCACGAAGAAACGGACAGGACAGGATAAAACACAAAAAAATACATAAATCAGAATGGCAATCATAAACGCGATGTCAAGTCGTGAGGAACGTGAACTCTTGTGCTCCGGGAGATTTAGCAGTTTCTGTTTGCAATAGCATAACCGCCTCACTGTCAATTGTCAATTCAATGTGTCAACTGTGGTTATTATAAACACGAACAAGAACAGCACGAGGAAACTCAAAATCAACTAAACAGAAATCAACAACGCAAACTCAAGTCGTAACAAGAGTGAACTCTGGTGCTCCGGAAGAGTAAACGGTTCCTGCCTGCTATAGCACGCACGTCGCGCTACCGAATTCCGACTCAGTGTGTCAAATCCGGTAAAGGAAGACAAAACGAAATTCTATGACAAATCAAAATCTGAGATAGAAATCCCCATACTTATTAATTAACGAATGTATAGTGTCTACCATAAAATTTCTTGAGTGAAGACAGCAACCTAGGCGCAACATAACCCCGTGTTAGCAATTTTTGTGTCAAACGTGACGCTCTACCAAGGAAATTGATGTAATTTCAACAAGCTCTGAAGTAACGAATCAATTGTGATACGAAAACTCCATAAGCTGGAGCAGATGAAATGTTGTCATAGAGCTTTTTGACAGTTTCAATAATTTCGAGATGTATATCTAAATATGAAGCAGACTTCCTAGAATCCGTTGTTCCTAAGGATATAACAGGGTGAAAATGTCATCAAAATCAGTGAAAGAACTTTATTAATATGGTTAAGATTTTATTAAACTACACAGTAGTGCTCCGAACAATTAACATTTTTTTCAACTTTTTATTGCAAATAACTGAAACGTGCACTACAGTTCTATACTCTGTAAACCTCTTCACTTTTACTTAAACAACTTAAATGGTAAAAAAGGGAATGGAGAAAACAATAGAATCCGCACAAATTGCTACATGCATTGACTAGTTGTATAAAAAACGTAGGCATATATTTTTTTACTTCTAATTTTTAGATATTATTAATATATATCGGAATGTACACATAACAATGGGCTCAACAAGTTCACTGCATGCATGGTCACATTCGAACCCGTTAAATATATCGTCTGTAAAAGTTATATAATTATCTTTTCCAGTTGGTGACCATGACAAAATACAGATTCTATTTATAGTTGAGTGGAGCACACTTAACAAAATTAATTCATCGAAAAAGAATCCCCGGATTATGCCCAATAATGGACTGAACCAGTTAAATATAGCTACAGATTGATTGAATGCTTGTTTGGATCCCTATGATTAGGAAATAAAATATCTTTATCTTTTTGTCTGAGATTTATATTAACTGGAAAATGTTTTGCGTTGATACATTAATCAACTAATAAAATGTAGATCTATGTATACTCATTTGTTTGTGTACTGTAGAATGAATCCAAACATGGAAATCAACCTTTGATATTTATTCGGTAATTAAGACCCACACTTATAGTCGAGAAATTTGAAGACGAATACGGGTCCAAATGAAATCATACTAGGAAGATTCCGATAAGTAATCGGAATCATTCGGCCATTTCCGCTGCCCGGAAGCGTCTTCAATTCTGATGCATTGATCATTTAAATGTTTTGAAATGGACGGAATCAAATTATTGATTACAAGCGCTGTTTGTACGGAGATCTCCTCATAGTTGTACTGACTCTAATACGCTCGGGCCCTTGAGCCCGAGCAATAAGATTTTTTTGTACAAATTTTGGCATTATATGCACAGAGGCTTGAATTCCGGTCTGCTATACCGACTACAAAAATTTAACCCCCCTACTCTATGATTGAGGAGGGATGCGATTTAAATGACTAGAATTCAATCCCCTGTGATCAGATCATCCGATTTGGTATTAATTAGGATATCATATATTGTTCATACGAACCCAAATTTTTGCTAAAAACTTACCAAAATCGGAGTTGTAAACAAGAGGCTCCAAGCAGCCCGAATCGCTCACCTGGTTTTGATGTCAACCCTATGAAGACTGTATAGCTAAATGAGCTGAATGTTTAAGCAAGAAAAAGCTTTTCTCTATCTGCAAATAGTTTTCATTCTAAATAAGCAAAAAAAACACTATTTTTCACCTTTAAGGAGATGTAACCATATAAGGGGTCATCTGACAACTTCAACCCTATGGAGACTTTTGTAGAGCTAAATGAGCTAAACATTTAAGCAAACAAAAGCTTTTCTCTATCTGCAATGGTTTTCATTCTATAAGCCAAAAATACTATATTTCGCCTTTAAGGGGCTGTAACCCCTATAAAGGGTCATCTAACAACTTCGACCCTTTGAAGACTTTTGTAGAGCTAAATGAGCTAAACATTTAAGCAGGCAACAGCTTTTCTCTATCTGCAATAGTTTTCATTTTATAGGCCAGACACTATTTTTCGCCTTTAAGGGGCTGTAACCTCTATAAGGGATCATCTGACAACTTCAACTCTATGATTACTTTTGTAGAGCTTAATGAGCTGAACATTTAAGCAAGCAACAGCATTTCTCTATCTGCAATAGTTTTCATTCTATAGGCCAAACACACTATTTTTTCGCCTTTAAGGGACTGTAACCCCTATAAGGGGTCATCTGACAACTTCGACCCTATGAAGACTTTTGTAGAGCTTAATGAGCTGAACATTTAAGCAAGCAACAGCTTTTCTCTATCTGCAATAGTTTTCATTCTATAGGGCAAAAACATGACAAAGGTTATTTTTGACCTTTAAAGGGCCATAACCCCTATTAGGGTTCATCTGACAACTTCGACCCAATGGAGACTTTTGTAAAGCTTATGATTCTGAAGAGCTTCAAATCCTTCGGATTTTTTTCTATCTGTTATGGTTGCTGAGTTATAAACCATTTAAGTGGTTTTACCCTATGTTCTATTTTTAATAACAGCAGCCATGTTTTTTATCGAACCATTTCAAAATGAGGATCGTTTGTTGCCAACATATCATATACCATTCCTGCAAAGTTTCAATTAATTGGTTTAGTGGTTTCAGAGGAGAAGATTTTTGAAATTGTTAACGGACGACGGACGACCGACGACGGACGACGGACGACGACGGACGCATAGTGATGGCATAAGCTCACATGGCCTTTGGTCAGGTGAGCTAAAAAAGGTTTTGAGCTTTAGCTATAGTTGACATTCCTATTTCCTCTTCCCTGATTTGCAGACGTCCTAGAAATTCTTAGATTTTTTATTCTTAAGAATTTTTAATTAAGCAAATCTACTCAATGGTATACAAACTATTGTGTATACAAAGTTATGTAAGGTATGTGGTAGAGCATTTACATTGTATTCCTTTAAAGGATTTGACCTATACTATTAACCCTCCTCAATATCTCTCATTATTTCATCATGTTGCACCAACACGTCAACGACTCGAGTATCTGAACTGTCCAAGATTCACAGAAGTATTTCTTCATTACTGAATATAATGTATGAGGTTACTAAGATGCAGCGTTTAGTTGGTAAGAGTTTTAGGATAGAAAGGTGTTTTTCGCTGATACGTTGGTATATGATACATTGTAGTATGACATGATGTCGGTCTTCATGTTCCATCTTGCTGCTTGGACAGGTCGGTGGTACTTTTTCTCTTATTGGACATTTACAACCAAGTAATTCTCTTATTGGACATTTGGAAAATTCTCTTATTTGACATTTGGAAAATTCTCTTATTGGACATTTGGAACCAAGTAATTCTCTAACATAACATTTACGAATAAATGATGTTCAAAAAGCAAGGAGAATGCTCACGGAAGACATCCTTCTTTGAGTTTACCTCTCCTGTCCTATTTGCTTGCTTACCTATTTTCGTTTACACTGGTCAAATCTACTGTTTTTACACACATTCAATCCTGATTTTGTTATGTTATACGTTATAACACTTATATTTATTCACCCCTACCGGACCATTCTAATTCGCTGTTATAGACTTTATTCACCCCTGACATTTTACTCATCATGAAACATTCCAATTCACTGTAAAAATATTTATTCACCCCTGACTTTTTATTCAGCATGAACCATTCCAATTCACTGTTATAAACACCTGTTCACCCCTGACATTTTCCTCATTATTGACTTTTCCAATTCACTGTTAAATATTTATTCACCCTGACTTTTTACTCAGCATGGACCATTCTAATTCACTGTTAAAAATTTATTCACCCCTGGCATTTTACTCAGCATGGACCATTCCAAGTCTCTGTTATAAACACTTGTTCACATCGCTGACATTGTACTCATTATGGTCCATTCCAATTCACCGTTAAATGTTTATTCACTACGCATGGACCATTCCAATTCACAGTTATAAACACTTGTTCACCCCTGCCATTTTACTCAGCATGGGCTGTTAAACATTTGATCACCACTGGCTTTTTATTCAGCCAATTAACAATTAATTACTTATCCATTTTAAAATGGAGTATTCCAATACACTGTTATAAAAAACTAGATGGAGCCTTCCCTGGAAGGCATATGTCGCCTGCGTATCTATATTTGTTCGCCAAACAGGAAGCAGTTAATTTTCAGCATTAAATCTCCTCACACCTTATATTACTATGCAATGAAGCTACATACCAAATATCAAGAGGCTGTGGCATGTAGTTGCCTGGAAAACTGTGACGAAAATTTGGCATCTATGTCCATTATATATAAAACGTTAAGGTTCATCTTTACACTTCGGAAAAAATGACTGATATTTAACGTCTTTTTTCAGTCTATGTGGAGCCTAAACTACACATTAAATTGCTTAATAAGGCGTAGCAGCGTCTAGATAAATAATTTTTGCATAAACTTTTACTATTTTGTACGTGTACACTTGATTCGTTTTCCCGGGGCATTTTCTTTGCGTTTTTCAGTTTACCCAAATATAGCCAAATATCAACAATGCCCTGTCATTTGGCCTCCACGTGCTAGTAAATTTCATTATTGGTGCTATTAAATCTACTCACAATCGGTTTTATGGGAGGTTATTTAGGGGTAATTCATGCTTTATTTATGGTATAATATGAACGGAAAGAAAATGAATAGAGAAAACAACAAAAGTAATCTAGTAAACTGGAAGGGAAAATGATCGGGAATTTTAATATCTAGACGCTGCTACGCTTTATTTTGTGTTTCTATGTGTCGTTTAAGCCATACATAGACTAGAAAAATAGGTAAAATATCTACCATTTTATTCGAAGTGTAACCATGAACCTTAAGTATTCGTCAAACAGGAAGTCGTTTTTTTTCGGGCATAAAATCTCTTTACACCTTATAGTACTATGCAATGAAGCTACATACCAAATATCAAGAGGCTGTGGCATGTAGTTGCCTGGAAAACTGCGACGAAAATTTGGCATCTATGTCCATTATATATAAAACGTTAAGTATTCGTCAAACAGGAAGTCTTTATTTTTTTGGCATAAAATCGCTTAACACCTTATAATACTATGCAATGAAGCTACATACCAAATATCAAGAGGCTGTGGCATGTAGTTGCCTGGAAAACTGCGACGAAAATTTGGCATCTATGTCCATTATATATAAAACGTTAAGTATTCGTCAAACAGGAAGTCTTTATTTTTTGGGCATAAAATCGCTTAACACCTTATAATACTATGCAATGAAGCTACATACCAAATATCAAGAGGCTGTGGCATGTAGTTGCCTGGAAAACTGCGACGAAAATTTGGCATCTATGTCCATTATGTATAAAACGTTAAGTATTCGTCAAACAGGAAGTCGTTTTTTTTCGGGCATAAAATCGCTTTACACCTTACAGTACTATGCAATGAAGCTACATGCCAAATATCAAGAGGCTGTGGCATGTAGTTGCCTGGAAAACTGCGACGGAAATTTTTGTGACGCCGCAGGACGACGACGCAGGACGACGACGCAGGACGACGCAAGACGACGGATAGTGCCAAAGTAACCCCTATATGTCGCTTCTGCAACACGTTGCAGGCGACATAAAAACATTCGTCCATCCACCCCCGACTTTTGACTTGCCGCAAACAAGGCTTTAAAGCTGGTACCAATTTTATGAACCTTTCATCTCTCCTCTTTTAAGACGCAGTTAAACTTCCATTTTTCAGTCTAATTTCATACTGATACCTTGAAAGAACAGGAGAAAGAAAATCACGTTTTCTTAGAGTGGGCAAAGCTGTGAGGTGATTGATTTTGAAAAGATTCAGTTCTTTAAAGGGCTCGATGATCACAAAGGCAGCATCCATTTTTAACAACACTGATGTTGCAAAACATTGTCCACCTTACATGACAAATATGTTGTTGTACCTGCAGACAAAGCACTAAATAGCATCATTTTTGTGTGCAAGAAATACTACATTGATTGTTTGACAGCTGAATTAAGGGTTGGTTGTACCAGCAATAGCAGCACAAATGCAACAAACATTATTGTCGAAAGAGAAAATAGTTGACAATCATAAATCTTATCATTTCATCCTTCGGCCTTTCTGTTGGTGCTAATAATGATGACATTCCACCCCTTTTTGGATTCCTAAATTACATAAAAATCCATTCAAAGAGCGTTTTATTGCAGGGTCATCCAAATGTACAACTAAAACTCTTTCAGTTCTGTTGACTACAATACTGACGGCAATTAAATCCAGCCTTCAGAAATATTACGATTGTTGTTATTCTGTAAATAGTGTTAATCAAATGTAAAGTATTCGAAATAACTAATTCTTATAACTCTAAACCTGTTGAGTTCCATTTTGCAACAGATCAAAACTTTCGATTTCTTCATACTTTATACTTCTAATCCACATGAACAACTCAAATCACGATTGGCACAGCTGATTGAACGCAGCTTTTTCAAAGAGAATGGCAAACGCAGGTACAAATATCTGGTAGTCGATAATACTAAGACTAACTGTGTCATCAACGAGTCTAAGAAAAAGAATAAGTTTACAGAAGACAAAATAATCGACATGCTCAACTTTCTAATGGATAACATGTTTGTTCAGTTTGGTGGACGTGTTTTTCAGCCAGCCATCAGGGTTTCGATGGGCTCCAATCACCTTAACTTGCTGACTTGTTTCTTCATTCACGTGATGCAGGCTTCTTACAATCACTTCTAGACAAAAAAGAAAGCAGACCTGCTCTCTCTTTTAATCTCACTCTCCGTTATATTGATGATGTCCTTTAAAAAATTCTCGATTTAGTGACTTTTTCCATCTATAACATCCTCAGGAACTTAAGATAAAAGACACAACGGATTGTGGGAAATCTGCTTCATATTTAGATCTACATCTCGAAATAGAACGTCAAGGAAAGCTTTCAACAAAACACTATGACAAAAGAGATGAATTCAACTTTCCCTTCTTGTGTAGCAACATTCCGTCTGCTCCAGCTAATGGAGTTTACGTATCACAATTGATTCGATACTCCAGAGCTTGCGGGAATTACATCGAATTTCTGGGCAGAGCGTCCCGTCTGACACAAAAACTTCTAACACAAGGTTTTGTCGCTCCTCGGTCGCTGTCTTTTCTCAAGTAATTTTACGACAGACATCATGCGCTCATAGACAAATGAGGGATTTCTATCTCTCATATGATACAGATGGTTTGTCATAGAGTTTTGTTCTGTCTTCCATTACCGGATTTGACACACTGAATTAGAAATTGGCAGCACGACGGGTGTGCTATAGCAAGCAGGAACTGCGTACTCTTCCGGAGCATCTTGGTCCACTCTTGTTATTTTGTTTGATTTTTTTTAAGTGTGGTGTGTTTCTTCGTGCTGTTCTCTTTTGTATTTACTGGTTTATCGTTGTCCTTTCGGACCTTTGACACTCGAATGCTCCATTGGCGCCTCTTTGCTTCTTTCATTCTATCTATTCTTTTTAAACGTGTACATGTGAAGTTAGGTACCAATTTGTTTTTGTTTTTAACTGCATCTTAAAATTGGAGCTAGGGATGAAAGGTTCATAAAAAAAATGGTACGGTTTACATTAAAGGTTGATGGCTGTTTTAAACAGACCTTCACATGTGTATAGTATAAGAATAGATAGGATGAAATGAGACTGAAAACCGAAGTTTTTTTTTCAAATGGATGCAGAAGACCAAGAGCTGAAAGAGCTGATAACGTAATTCTTTATATACCCTTGTCGATCGTTTCTTTATCAATCTTTGGTTTCGCCATGTGGGCTTATGTACGAATAAATGATGTTCAAAAAGCAAGGAGAATGCTCACGGAAGACATCCTTCTTTGAGTTTACCTCTCCTGTCCTATTTGCTTGCTTACCTATTTTCGTTTACACTGGTCAAATCTACTGTTTTTACACACATTCAATCCTGATTTTGTTATGTTATACGTTATAACACTTATATTTATTCACCCCTACCGGACCATTCTAATTCGCTGTTATAGACTTTATTCACCCCTGACATTTTACTCATCATGAAACATTCCAATTCACTGTAAAAATATTTATTCACCCCTGACTTTTTATTCAGCATGAACCATTCCAATTCACTGTTATAAACACCTGTTCACCCCTGACATTTTCCTCATTATTGACTTTTCCAATTCACTGTTAAATATTTATTCACCCTGACTTTTTACTCAGCATGGACCATTCTAATTCACTGTTAAAAATTTATTCACCCCTGGCATTTTACTCAGCATGGACCATTCCAAGTCTCTGTTATAAACACTTGTTCACATCGCTGACATTGTACTCATTATGGTCCATTCCAATTCACCGTTAAATGTTTATTCACTACGCATGGACCATTCCAATTCACAGTTATAAACACTTGTTCACCCCTGTCATTTTACTCAGCATGGGCTGTTAAACATTTGATCACCACTGGCTTTTTATTCAGCCAATTAACAATTAATTACTTATCCATTTTAAAATGGAGTATTCCAATACACTGTTATAAAAAACTAGATGGAGCCTTCCCTGGAAGGCATATGTCGCCTGCGTATCTATATTTGTTCGCCAAACAGGAAGCAGTTAATTTTCAGCATTAAATCTCCTCACACCTTATATTACTATGCAATGAAGCTACATACCAAATATCAAGAGGCTGTGGCATGTAGTTGCCTGGAAAACTGTGACGAAAATTTGGCATCTATGTCCATTATATATAAAACGTTAAGTATTCGTCAAACAGGAAGTCGTTTTTTTTCGGGCATAAAATCTCTTTACACCTTATAGTACTATGCAATGAAGCTACATACCAAATATCAAGAGGCTGTGGCATGTAGTTGCCTGGAAAACTGCGACGAAAATTTGGCATCTATGTCCATTATATATAAAACGTTAAGTATTCGTCAAACAGGAAGTCTTTATTTTTTTGGCATAAAATCGCTTAACACCTTATAATACTATGCAATGAAGCTACATACCAAATATCAAGAGGCTGTGGCATGTAGTTGCCTGGAAAACTGCGACGAAAATTTGGCATCTATGTCCATTATATATAAAACGTTAAGTATTCGTCAAACAGGAAGTCTTTATTTTTTGGGCATAAAATCGCTTAACACCTTATAATACTATGCAATGAAGCTACATACCAAATATCAAGAGGCTGTGGCATGTAGTTGCCTGGAAAACTGCGACGAAAATTTGGCATCTATGTCCATTATGTATAAAACGTTAAGTATTCGTCAAACAGGAAGTCGTTTTTTTTCGGGCATAAAATCGCTTTACACCTTACAGTACTATGCAATGAAGCTACATGCCAAATATCAAGAGGCTGTGGCATGTAGTTGCCTGGAAAACTGCGACGGAAATTTTTGTGACGCCGCAGGACGACGACGCAGGACGACGACGCAGGACGACGCAAGACGACGGATAGTGCCAAAGTAACCCCTATATGTCGCTTCTGCAACACGTTGCAGGCGACATAAAAACATTCGTCCATCCACCCCCGACTTTTGACTTGCCGCAAACAAGGCTTTAAAGCTGGTACCAATTTTATGAACCTTTCATCTCTCCTCTTTTAAGACGCAGTTAAACTTCCATTTTTCAGTCTAATTTCATACTGATACCTTGAAAGAACAGGAGAAAGAAAATCACGTTTTCTTAGAGTGGGCAAAGCTGTGAGGTGATTGATTTTGAAAAGATTCAGTTCTTTAAAGGGCTCGATGATCACAAAGGCAGCATCCATCTTTAACAACACTGATGTTGCAAAACATTGTCCACCTTACATGACAAATATGTTGTTGTACCTGCAGACAAAGCACTAAATAGCATCATTTTTGTGTGCAAGAAATACTACATTGATTGTTTGACAGCTGAATTAAGGGTTGGTTGTACCAGCAATAGCAGCACAAATGCAACAAACATTATTGTCGAAAGAGAAAATAGTTGACAATCATAAATCTTATCATTTCATCCTTCGGCCTTTCTGTTGGTGCTAATAATGATGACATTCCACCCCTTTTTGGATTCCTAAATTACATAAAAATCCATTCAAAGAGCGTTTTATTGCAGGGTCATCCAAATGTACAACTAAAACTCTTTCAGTTCTGTTGACTACAATACTGACGGCAATTAAATCCAGCCTTCAGAAATATTACGATTGTTGTTATTCTGTAAATAGTGTTAATCAAATGTAAAGTATTCGAAATAACTAATTCTTATAACTCTAAACCTGTTGAGTTCCATTTTGCAACAGATCAAAACTTTCGATTTCTTCATACTTTATACTTCTAATCCACATGAACAACTCAAATCACGATTGGCACAGCTGATTGAACGCAGCTTTTTCAAAGAGAATGGCAAACGCAGGTACAAATATCTGGTAGTCGATAATACTAAGACTAACTGTGTCATCAACGAGTCTAAGAAAAAGAATAAGTTTACAGAAGACAAAATAATCGACATGCTCAACTTTCTAATGGATAACATGTTTGTTCAGTTTGGTGGACGTGTTTTTCAGCCAGCCATCAGGGTTTCGATGGGCTCCAATCACCTTAACTTGCTGACTTGTTTCTTCATTCACGTGATGCAGGCTTCTTACAATCACTTCTAGACAAAAAAGAAAGCAGACCTGCTCTCTCTTTTAATCTCACTCTCCGTTATATTGATGATGTCCTTTAAAAAATTCTCGATTTAGTGACTTTTTCCATCTATAACATCCTCAGGAACTTAAGATAAAAGACACAACGGATTGTGGGAAATCTGCTTCATATTTAGATCTACATCTCGAAATAGAACGTCAAGGAAAGCTTTCAACAAAACACTATGACAAAAGAGATGAATTCAACTTTCCCTTCTTGTGTAGCAACATTCCGTCTGCTCCAGCTAATGGAGTTTACGTATCACAATTGATTCGATACTCCAGAGCTTGCGGGAATTACATCGAATTTCTGGGCAGAGCGTCCCGTCTGACACAAAAACTTCTAACACAAGGTTTTGTCGCTCCTCGGTCGCTGTCTTTTCTCAAGTAATTTTACGACAGACATCATGCGCTCATAGACAAATGAGGGATTTCTATCTCTCATATGATACAGATGGTTTGTCATAGAGTTTTGTTCTGTCTTCCATTACCGGATTTGACACACTGAATTAGAAATTGGCAGCACGACGGGTGTGCTATAGCAAGCAGGAACTGCTTACTCTTCCGGAGCATCTTGGTCCACTCTTGTTATTTTGTTTGATTTTTTTTAAGTGTGGTGTGTTTCTTCGTGCTGTTCTCTTTTGTATTTACTGGTTTATCGTTGTCCTTTCGGACCTTTGACACTCGAATGCTCCATTGGCGCCTCTTTGCTTCTTTCATTCTATCTATTCTTTTTAAACGTGTACATGTGAAGTTAGGTACCAATTTGTTTTTGTTTTTAACTGCATCTTAAAATTGGAGCTAGGGATGAAAGGTTCATAAAAAAAATGGTACGGTTTACATTAAAGGTTGATGGCTGTTTTAAACAGACCTTCACATGTGTATAGTATAAGAATAGATAGGATGAAATGAGACTGAAAACCGAAGTTTTTTTTTCAAATGGATGCAGAAGACCAAGAGCTGAAAGAGCTGATAACGTAATTCTTTATATACCCTTGTCGATCGTTTCTTTATCAATCTTTGGTTTCGCCATGTGGGCTTATGTACAGTAAAAATACCCCGCTCTCCCCTTTCACCGGTCGGTTCTATGTTCTCCCTGATAAAAGGAAAGAGAAAGGAATTAGTTTTATTTTTACAATACACAAAGCCCCTGTGGTTTCAACTTGTCAAGAAATAAAATAAAAAAATGTCCACGATAATTAATCACGAAAGAGTTGATTTAAAAAAATGCATCAAGTCGTAATTGTACCAGTTGTGTTACCTCCCTTTCCTTATAAAATATGGATAAGAAGTTTGACGCTTATTAAAATATGATAAAGAAAACACGATTTCATGAGTTAAGAACTGCATGATTAGATATGTAATATGAGGCAGGTCAAAACCTGTGACGATCCCGAAGTAACATTGATTATACTCATTTTTTGTTCCAAAATAAAAACAATCAAGCTTAAAGTTTTCTTGTGGGTTTCGCCTGTTTATGACGTCTAAGATTTTCAAACAAAAAAAGCGTTAAAAAGACGCCGAAATTTCGGGAAAACAAGCGTGCTAAAACCGGACGATGAAGGAAAAATCAGCTCATAGAACAAATAAAATATTGACATTTCTACCATTATCGCTCCCGAAGGGAGCGTATAATGCTATTTCACCAATAGTTTTTGTTTTGTTGTTTTTTTTTAATAAAAAAAATCCTTTATTTCGTATGCTGGGGAAAGACTTGTGCAGAGATACATTGCCAGGATTTCCAGCCAATAATTGGGTGGTAATTCCGACAGTGAATGTGCTATTCTTGTAAGAGGACACTCAATGTACAAAACACTTGATAAAAGCGCGAACATCTATCAAATAGGGTTTTTAATTCAATTCAATTCAATTCAAATTTTATGGTAGACGAAAATCCCTGTTGGGATATAACAATACATGTCAAAACATTACAGAGAAACCAATTGTTAATATACATATGAAAATTAATATAAATAAAACAACAGATATAAATCAGTCTATTTTTCTCCCTCCCTCGGTTCTCATTTTCATTATATCATCCTTTTCATGTTCATCGCCTTTAAATAACCGATGTAGCGTTGCAATGGCGCAAAACACCAAACTCACTCCTCGGTTCTATATTATAAAAGAAATTAGGAATCTTATATCTATTCGTGTTGATAGATTTTCAAGTTTGTTTAAATTGTCAAGATGATCTATATTTTTAGCTTATTTCTATGCAACTTAAATAAAAAAAAATCAAAAAGAACTAAAGTAGGCCGACAAAATTATTGTGTTTTGCTAGTAATAAGTTGTACCGAAATAGGGATTGTAGCACATGTATCTGACAACTATCAATTGTTTTGTCGAAAAAGTGTTCTAATTTCTCATTCAATATTGTATTCTTCTAATAAGCACCAGACAGTATACGTGTAAACAGTTATGATATGACTTCACTTAATTTTGCTCTATAAACTGAATTTTTATCAAATAAATATTCATTTTCGATCCAGGGAATGCCTTTGATGAATATTTAAATTGACTGATGATATGAATTCGATCAGTTCCATGAACATAAAATGTATCTTTTGATCGCTTCACTTTACCAACCTGATAATACTTCAAATGGAATTCTGTTTTTTCAAAAGTAGTTAAAACGTCAGATTGATCGATTTATTTCTACATGCCTCATTTCTCTTTAGGCAAGATCGACGTTGATGAAGTAATTTTTGTTATATCACCATCACTTTGACATAAATCATGGTCATATCTCTGTTTAATAACTGAAATTACTGTGTGCTATTTTCATTTGATACAAACAATTAACAAGCTGTCGATACACGCATTTGTCATTTAGTGCGGAGCTACTATTTGGATTCAACTTCCGTTAACGTATCGCGCCGGTTACGGACCTTAGGGAGTTGTCATTAATCAAATAAGCCATCAGCTTCAATGAAATACACTGACAAGACAAATATGACAACATGTAATTTTCACTCCCTGTCAATCACGAAGTAAATGATATTCCTCCGCCGGGACTATATATTGACTGATTGTCAGCGAAACAGATCTCAAAACGGTTAATAAACGGAAAACGTTGATAGACAACCCGTCACAGGTTTGAAGACCGTAGTACTAAAACGACACTCTAGGGGAATAAACAAGCGACAAGCTGGAATATAACTGACAAGCCGATATTTTCATTTCTGACATATTTGATGACAATTCTATTTTCATTTTGAGTAATATGACACAAGACAATACGTTAAGTGTCTGATTAATGAAAGGAAATTCCGTGTAAAATATGTCATTGAAACTCTTGATGGATACCTGGGGTTCTCTTTTAAAATATTATTTTAAAATCTATCAAATTATATAACTTAATTGTGAGACATGTACTTTATTTAACCAAATAAGTCCATTTTAACTAGAATAAAAATAACAAAATGGTTCCACGGCGATGTTTTTGGCTAAATTGTCTAATGCTACAAATAGCTCCCCCAAGATGATTTAAGACCTTTAGACTATCACTCATGCAACCCAACTATTGAAACTCCCAAATTTACCTTTTGTTTATTGCTTTTAAAAGGAAACTTTTCTAACATTTTCCGAACTTTTTATACCCCGTTATTACAAATGTGTTCTCCCACGCTGAATTTACTATTAGCAGCAAGCAGGAACTGCATACTCTTCCGGACCACCTGATTTCACTCTCGTTACTACTTGAGTTCGCGTTGTTGATTGCTAATCAGTTGGTTTTTTTTTTGCATTTTCATGTTTTCTTTGTGCTTTTCTCGTTCGTGTTCACTGGTAGGGTCTTTGTCTTTTCGGACCTTTGATATTCGGATGCCCCATTGGTACCTCTGGTTATTTCATAACATCGAAAATACCCAAGCATTTATATCTTTGGTTTTTGCTTGTTAACTTTGGTCTTGTTTGTGACCCATATTTAACTTGAGTTTAACTTCACTATTTCGTGTTTTTAACTACTAATATTTCTACAGTTTCAGTTGCCTTGCTTGGTATGCTGCAGTCTGTAAATGCCAACTATTGGTTTAAGATTCATCTGCAGTTTTTAAGTTGTCTTATTTGGTATGCTGTTTCCCCACTATTTTGTTCGTTTGTACATCATCTCCTAGTACATTCAAACTCAAATTAGTCATTTCTGTTCATTTTATTCAGATCTACAGTAACAGCCTCAGCAGTGAATCACCAATTCCATTTGAAGATCTTACTTTGCCCAGTGGTAAAGTTTAGATTTCAAAGACTTTCTATTTCAATTTCTTCGAAAAATTTTCATCATTATAATTGAAATATGAAGAATTTACGGTATGGCTCATCTATAATAGTTCCCAGAAGGCCATTGGATCAAAATGGCTTCTGTCAATAATGATAAATGCATGGAAATTATATGTTACAATAAAGAAAGAAGTAATATCAACCTACATTTGTGTCTTTGACAATTCCTCATTACCATGATATTATTGTCTCTGGTTCGGTCATACATCATCTTCCTTCATTAATTTTGTATTTTAATGTCAGTTTTGTTTTTTATTGTCTTCCATTTAATAGGAAATGGAGAAGTTATATAGACATTTATCGATAATTTATGGATAGTTTGTCAATGCTTCGGCAGCTGAAAGCTATACACCAAAGGTACAAAAAGCAAACTGATAGCCGTCTCAGGACGTCAATATAAAAACGATCCCGTGTACCATCCGAGACCTAATTTGTAGACGAAATAAAAGGCTTCAGAAACATAGATCTATACTACAATGTCTCTAGACAAAAGAATGGAAATCACCAATAAAGAAAATGATAGTCTATATAGATAAATGAGGATTGATGGGTATTGGAAACGTTCTGTATAGAATTTAACTGCCGCTATTTTTTCATGATGAAAGTCTAATGTAGAAATAATTTATAAATGATAGCTGAAATGGGCTTTTTAGTAATGGCGATAGAAAACAACACAGTAAATTATGCAAGCAGGGTACTTTATTGTGTAACTTCACGAAATACTAAGGAAGAAAGAAAATTGTCGAAAGTTGGTACAAAGGTAGGTTGGTTAATCTGGTAACGAAAGACAACACAAAAATACTGAAAACTTGTATCGGTGGTAAAAGCATATGCAGGGATGTTGGTTTTCTTTTATTTAAAAAAGACTACAACTAAGAGGGGGGCAAAACATTATGTAAGTGTTTTTTGTTGTAGTCAAGCACGAAGCTTTAGCTCTAAAATAAATAATTGAAACATGTTCCAGAATAAGTACCAAGTTCTGAAACTATAATGCCTAAAAATCATCTTATAGTTATGAAAAAAAATGTTGTCCATCCCCCCCAAAAAAAATATAGAAAAAACACAAAAAAAACCATAAACAGACAAAACCAAAACAAGAAATAATTACCTTTGTGATCAAGTCCAAACCATTTTCGGATACCAAGGGTCGATTGCACCCCGTTCACTACGTGGTAAGCGTAGCCGAGACGAAGTGCGACCAGCCATGGGTTTCCGACGATGAGTTCAAACACAAAGATATGATATTTATTATTCATTGACTTTAATTTCTAACACAATGCCATGATTGTCAAAAAGACTTCACATGTAGTGAATATATTTCCCTTAAGAGTGCATGAAAATAATTTCCGCTATTTATTTCAAGAGATATAGATATGTAGAATATTCTGACAGACCAATACTTTTCCGCCTTCTAACTTCTTGATAAATATATTCCTCTTACAATCATAGCAAAAGTAATAAACTAGTAACCTTTGTGTCACCAGTAAAGAGAAAATCAAGACAGAAGCCATTTATAACCTGAAAGATTATTTATCTAATATGGCTTATAATAAGCTAAGTCAGAAAGGTGTATGCCTACCATATGTTATTTGTAAAAACAAAGTATTCTGGAGAAAGACCACACGTTTGACAATGGCGTTTAATGTCGGTCATTTATTATAGTGTGTCGGTCATTCGTTATATCCTTGTTCACACTTGGCCGGTGATGTTTATGTTTTAATGAATGACCATGTATGTAAATTTATGCAAAAAGTTGTTTATAGGTACCCGAGCAAAACAACTACCAACAACCAAAGAACGACACTTATGACTCTTTCCATTGCTTTTTATTACATATGGTTTCTGTCCTACTTATGGCACAAATAGTGTAAGCAGAAACAACAAACAACCAATAGTATCCAAATCAATGCTGTAAATTGGCACAGACGTGATTATTTTAAAATGAGTGAAAAGCAAAGTTAAAGTTAACACTATAAAGGTTATAATTATTAAGAATGAAGACGCGAAAAGGTGATAAAATAATCATGAAACAGATGGCATGGAAACAAAGTAACAGTAGAGTTTGAAGGTCATTGGAATTGGCGAAAAATTAAACCTATGTGTTGAGCATATGGCTGTCCATAAGAGGGTCTCCAACGTTCATGCAGCGTGGCATTCTTCACACACATAAGACTCCATAAGCAGGAGTGGACGGAATGTTGCTACACAAAAAAGGGGAAGTTGACGGTTGGAAAGTTGAAGTTGTAAGCTGAGCATTAACCCGTCGTCAGAATCTAAAGACCTTTAATGGCTACTTACGAAAAGTTAGATTCTGCTGCGGGCCTATATATTGTCATCCAAAGTCAAGCACGGAGTCCATTCATTTAGAAGTTAAAGTATCAGTATAATAATAGAAGAACAATGCTGAACAGCAAACATTAGTTCTCTAATTTTCGTCCGATTTATCAATTCTCTCAACCAGTGAGTGAGTGAGTGAGTGAGTTGGTGTTTTACGCCCGTGCAACGCTCTATAGTTTATTTACAGGCGATGAACATGAGAGAGAAGGGTGATAAAATGAACATGAAATGACAATGATAAATGAAATATGGGGTGGATGGGGGACATAGGACCGGTAAATTTTGAAGAACCACAGGAAAAGGGGAGAGGTGGGTAGGGGCAGAAAATTTAGCCTATGTGGTGCACTACTTGGTGGTCCACAAAGGGGACTTTTACGTGCATGAAGCGTGGCACTCTCCACACACGTTGGTCCACTATGATCAGCGGTCTCTCAACCAATTTTGTAAAAATGTTTCTAATCTCTAGAGAAAATTTTGTTCTCAGCGTAATTGCAGGTGCAATTAATCAGCAACCTTTTGGAATCTTTTACCTGTAGTCATTAGAGAAAAACCTTCTACAACTTAATTTCGATGATTATGGAATTTCTAACATCTCGGGAAATAAATTTGATAGTTTAAGCACTCGGCAAGCCTCGACATCAAAATAGTCAAATTTATTTCCCTTGATGTTAGAAATTCCATAACAACTCCATTGAGTGTAGAAGCTATATTTTTCTCACAAGCACAATTCGGCGAAAAATATGACTGGGAATCGTGGAAATCACAGCTATCCCACCACACAATTGGGACAATATGAAGCATGCAGAGAAGTACCAATGTTTAAATGTCAAGAGCAAACAAAACCAGTCAACACAAACGAAAGCAACATCAAGAAACAGGATACATGTGTAACATTAAACACACACATACAAACGACCAAACTGAAATATAAAATTTGATAAGATTTATTTGAAGAAAGGATGGTGCATTGAAGCACAGTTTAAATCTGAAGAAATAAAAGGGAATGAATTTTCGCACGAGTTATGGGAAAATTTTCAACAAGAATAAAAATATATGCTTGATCGAATTGTTTTGAAAGAAGTCGTCTCTTCTAATTCAAAGTGAAATTATTAGAGCTGTATTCAATTGTTTTTATACAAGATGACAAAAACTTTCTACTTTCTGTCACATTATACGGGTACATCGTTCACATTTAGTTCACTGTTTGGTTTTAAGTGTGTTTTTAAAGGAAAATTTTCACAGGGACTTGCTCCCGGGACTTGCTCCCCTCTATCAGTATTTTGTTAGAGTTTTCGTCCTGCGCATTGACTCTTGCAAAATATTGATAGAGGGGAGCAAGTCCCTGTGAAATTTTTGACATTAAAAATTCAAAGAATTTTAAAATACAAGCATTTATTATTAATAATCCCCATGCATACCATAATAGGGGAAAATATTCCATGAAAGTACACCACTGTCTAATCTCCGCAGTATTATCACACAATTGGAAAAAAAACAGCCCACACACATAAATCAAGTTAGGAACAATAAAACACATTTGCTTCATTTTGTAAATGTACTCAAAAGAAATAAGTTTCTTTGTAAATTAGGCATTACAACCGGTAATTACTACGTGTTGTATTCCCCTCCCAGTTCAAATTTACTGACCGGAATACCATAAAACTTTGTAGTAATGGCAGAGAGATGTGATATAGTAGTCGCTGTCTTGTAATTATCTGTCAGACTTGTCAGCTGATCCGCCTATTGATGATTTGTACGTCAATCAAACATGAAATTGTATATCTTCTTTGTGGTTTATACCTTTACATGTTAGACGCTCTTATTGCAATAACGAAGAATGAAAAGTAAATCAAAATTTTTACACGAAACTCACAATTTATAGTTTTTCGACAAACAGTTAAAAAATGTGACAATACCGATATGATTCAGACGGTAAAATGAATTCAAATATAGAAAAAACACAGATTCATATACGGGGAGGGGTATATCTACTAGTATATATTGCATACCTGTATATTAGATGATAAGGTTACCAAACCGGGAACTGTTGGTGACTTTAAAAACATAAAAACATACAAAACCGTACCATGTCCATACACATCCACAAAGGTTGCCCTATTTAACTAAAAACTTTAAAAAAAAACAAACAATTAATGAAAATGACATTGTGAAATACCGATGGTTGACATTTTGAAGTTAATTTATAAAACTGTTCTTTACAGGGTTGAAAATTATGACCCTGTTAATGACTAGAATAAGCCCTGTTTTGTGGCACATATGTATGACCACTAAAAATGGGATCAACTACCCGTGCCGTGTGCTAAAATGGCCAAAATCTCTTTAGTTTTACATGAACGGAATGATTGAATAAAGGTTATAACAAAACTACCGGACTTGGAGGATCAATATCTCAGTGTCCAAGAGAAAAGACAAAACATGGAAGACACACCGGAATAGTTATAGATCGCAATGGTCCTGGCTTGGTAATCCTAAAGATCATAAAGATCAATTGTACAAAGTTAAAGCAATCCCATCGGTCGATTCAGAGAAGAGGATGTTTGAAGAAAAGTTAACGGACGGACGGACGGCCGACGGACGCTTAGCGATGACAATAGCTCACCTGACCCAAAAACGATAACATTGCTATTGAGCGATTTGCATGTTTCTATATAAACAGGCTCTTTACTATAAATAGAGCAAACGACGATTGATCAATCAATTAACCAGAAGAAACCAAGCAAGAGGAATTGTAATCTCATAAACAGGCTTTTCTACAGTGAATACTGAAGCTGTTAGTCTTTCTATTTTCACAATCTGATTTGTACAGGTTTGATGAAAGATAACTATAAACGTTTAAACCAAAACTTGTTCAACGGACGTTTTTGTTTAAATCACAGGGACTTGCTCCCCTCTATCAATATTTTGTCAGAGCCAATGCGCGGTACGAACAAACGAAAAAAAAATGTGTTTTTTTCGTAATGCACATTGACGGACATTGACTGTCAAAGTGTGTTTTTTTTTTCGTACCGCACATTGACTCTAACAAAATATTGATAGAGGGGAGCAAGTCAAAGTGTGTTTTTTTTTCGTACCGCGCATTGACTCTAACAAAATATTGATAGAGGGGAGCAAGTCCCTGTGTTTAATCATATTGCCATACCATTAATGAATAATGTCGATCAACTGAACAAGTTAAAATCTGTCAAAAAAAAAATGATATTGTGAAAAATACATTTGATCATGCAAATGTTGCAACTTTGCCCATTACAGTGTTAAAATGATATTATGTATTTTCCTCACCTAATATATTTTCGAACCTTTTTGATCGGCGTCGCCAGCTATCAGACATAAGGTTTTAATGCTGTCAGGTCATTTTCACATAAATTGTAAATTAATCAATTTGAACCCCCTTTGAAAGGCAAAGTTTAACAAATATTACACCATATATTTTGTATAATCAATGACGATAAGAGATCATAAATCTATACTAAAAAGCTTTTTGATGGAATGAATTACGAGGTACGCGAGAAAACGATTCTTTGTATTATCACATTTGTTATCTGGAAGTTTGACGTAATTGAATTTTGTCTAGATGGAATTAAAATATACAAACTATGGTCTTTGATGGATAGAATTTTATGTAAATAAATTGCTTCTCTATCAATGAAAATACATAAATTTTATTGATACATGTGAATCGTATACATTTTTCGTATTCATTCCCCGCTATTATTCAGCCCTAATTTGCAGTACCGAAAGTGCTTGGAATTTCAATGATTTCCGGACTATAGTGGGTATGCCATTAGACCTGCAAATAAAATATACATAGGAGAATAGATGCCAAGTTAAGCTTGAAGGAAAATCTATCACCAAATATTTATGGGCTATTACTTATCTATTTTGCAAATTAATAGCCCCCTGTTCCGTAACTATAGATCGTTTTTATTTGAAAGTTCATTTAGTCATTTTTATATTTATATTCAATATGCTTATGGGTATTTGAAATGTGAAAGCTAGCTCATAATAAGTCATGCTTTATGCTTTAGGATCATTGTCATTGACATTTTCAACCAAAAAAGAAAATGAGCTCATTATATATACTACGTCATGACCACGAGCTATAACTACCGGTACATAAATATTCGTTATTTGCTATGAAAATTTCTTTATATAGACCTCACTTTTTGTGGGTCTTTAATATTAAGTAAGCTTTTCAACTGGCACGGGTCCTCTCAATCTCCTGCATATATGCAATCATAACGCGTTAATATATTGCAACAATAAATAACAAGACCCTATGAAGGGGGTTGAAGATCGGCATACTGTAAAACATGGTATGGTACCGTGGTATGGTATGTGGTATGGAACGATGGTATGGTATAAAATTTGCCATACCATGTTACGGTGGTATGGTATGATGGTATGGTATCGTGGTATGGTATGAATTTTTATACCATGGTATGAAGTCTATGGTATGGTATGGATTTGAAAAATTCTTTTTTTAAAAGTAAATAATAAAAATATTTTTTTCCCATTAAAATTATGTAAAACAATAGTACACCTTATTTTATCAAGCATCGTTATACTTGTTTTACAAACTCTAATCTAGAAAGTAACATTTCTACACTTGATGATGATGATAAATGTTTTTTGTTTGTTGCAAGTTAAAATGACAACAAAGTCCATAGGATTGATTGACTGTTTGTTAGTTGCTCAATGTCCCGTCGGCGATATTGCAGCCATCATTGGGACACAAACAAGTTGAAATAATTATGTAAATAACACATTGATATAAAAGTCAAAAGACCGTAGATAGAATAAAAAAGTATGACTAGAAAATGAAAAGATGAAATAATTCATGAAAAACTAACACACTAACATGCATGTCCATAGAAAGCTAGTCAGTAAAACAGGGGGTTAATTGACTAAAACATAGTTTTTATAACACTATCTAGATCAAGATCAAGATCTCCTTTTAGTTTCTTTTATCTTTACAGATTTATTGTAGAGTAGTCCAATATTCTGCTAAATCGCCATCAAGCAAATTCCAACAATAAAAAAAGTCAACTCAATTATAAAGTTCTTTTCTTTTTTTTCTTTTGTGTTTTTGTGTTGCTGATACAACTGTGGTGATTTCGAGGTTAATTAAACAATTACTCATAACATTCTCTCGAAACTTTTTAATAGTTGTTGTAATGTATTGTATACACACACATCGTGTTTTCAAAACATAATTTTCTCTTAGTTAATTATATTCTGAATCTAAAATATTACACAAATGCTTATATTTAACCAAATATCATAGAAATTATTTAAAGGGGTGGGTTCCACTTACAGTCCACTGAGAACGAACGATCATACGGGGGGTTCCAGTTCACCTTTGTCCAAATCTACATCATAATAACAAATACTTATGAGGTTCCAACCCCAGGAACACCCCCTTTGTGCCCTCTATCTGTATCTTAGTTGAGAAATATCATTATAAACATGTACTTAAATTTACTATTTCATCTTTTAAAAGTTTTCAAATCCATACCATACCATATGGTATACCAAATTCTATACCTAGTATGAAAATTTGTACCATACCATGATACCGTACCATCGTATGATTCAATTTTCTTCATAGAGAATACACGCCGACAGAAATAGATAAAAAAAACATGAGATCAGCACTGTCTTACAAAAGATCAGAGCTACTTAGAACAGAAAGGATGAAGAAAAAGAGCGAAACTCCGTTAGTAGTTATTACTAAATACCACCACTCAATAAGAAAAAAATGGATTTTTCTTACGAAAAAACTGGCACAAATTGAAAAGAGATACAATCTGTTAAAAACTATTCAAAAATAACCCAATAGTAGCTTACTCTAGATTTAAAAATATGTCAGACTACATTATAAACTCAAAAATATAACTTATTGTAACCATTTCAAGGGACCTCTGATGAAGCAGACTCGAATGGTTAGGCCACATAAAATATATACAGAATGACATCCGTTTCATCTATTAAGTATAAAGCTGCCGAAACACACTGGTGTAGGGTCCAAGAAATGGATGTGCGTGGCTGTTGGGTACCTCTTTTTAATACATGAAAATGCCAAACCAAACAGACGAGCGTTCAATCTTTCAAATATGGCATACTAGAAAACATGGTCGGGCTGGAATAGCGGGATGGACTATTGGACCAAAAATGGGGTGGGATCGTCATATTAAACAAGGATTGGAAGCTGGACTCAAAATATCTGTATAAATTTGTATGGATTTCGTTTATTCTTACATGTTTTAGTAGCATAATAATGTAAGTTATTTATCATGGCATGTTCCTATCAAGACTTGAAATGTACAACACGACTACAAAAAGACAGCCGAATGCTTTATAACCACCGTTGTCAATTTCCCTGAGAACACATGCATGTAAAGAACAGTAAAATCCTTAAAAATGTAATAAAATCGTCACATAAAATTTAAATATCCATTTATCTTGACAATATATTTGGCATGTTATTTCATTAGAAGGTAAATTATAACCAGGTTAATAGTAATGTCAGGTAAAGTGCCCCCTCTGTCCAATAAAATTATTACTTTCTACAAAAATCTACTTGCCAAACAAAGACAACTCAACAATGATTTAAAACCTCGTTTAATTTAACAATAATCTCGACAGTATCAAATTGAAAATGCCTTGGATGTGATTTATATCTACCGCCTTTAACTTTATATTGTATTACAGTGCCTATTTGCTGAGCAGTAAATCACGATTAAAATAGAATTTGCACTACAATGCTCAAACAGCAAAAAACGATTTCTGTGGTAACTCCGTTTCTTCTATCAAATTTATTGTTTCAATAAATTTTCAGTCCAAAGGAAGTCGTGATCTTCAAAGCGAACTTGTTGACGATAGTCGTAATGTGTAAATTTTCAAAAAAGAGTCAGTCGGTTTTCCCAAAACAAATTCATTTTTTGTCGTACTGAAAGTACTGAAAGGTTTTCATTTGATGATTTGAAACAAATTAACAGGTTTTGGTTTCCTGTTTGTACAAAAAAAGTCCAAAAGACATCAATCTAAGCATGGATGATCTACCCATGGTTGTTGATTTTGTAAAGCAATCATTTGAGTTGCGACAATGAGATATACACGTATATTTGTATCTATACTATGTGTCTGTATTTATATGCTCATTGCTTTTGTTTGTTTGGTTTTCATGCAATAAAGTATATTAATGAATTCTAAGCATCAAACTTTTATTTATGATGTGTTTGGTTTTATAGTCTCTGGCCAACATTGATACTAAGCATTGTATAGTTTGTTCAGCCAGATATATTTTGATGCATGATCATGATGAATGCCTTGGCCTTTTAAGCCATTGTCCAGAGATTTTAAGATTACTGATTACCAAATTTGAGGGCCTATGCAAAAAAGTCATACAGTCATAAAGAAACGATTTAAACGTTCCTATTTGAAAAAAAAAAGTAAATTTCTGTAAATACTGCAAAGGTTAGGTTCAACACATACTTGCCTGAATAATTTTGATTATCCTCGTCTGTTTTTTAGACAGCTTACCAACGAAGTGGTATACTTGAACAACCAAGTGATGTCCTTAGTAAAGATTTGGGACGTTTTTAGGCCCGGGGTTTTGAGGTTGCTGAGAGGTAAGAGTAAATGTGAATTTCAATTTTTGAAGTTCGAGTGCATTAGTTGATGAAATAATTTGTAGTTTCTATCCTTCAATACTTGTCAGTGCATAATGTGATATTGTACTTGTCTGCACTTGTTTTCTAAATCTATGAACTCCCTCGTATAATTTTTTTTTTAAATTGTCTTTTGCTTACATATCAGTCAAGGAGCGGTCTTATATATTCCATTCACCTAGAGATAACTGTTTAAGGTAAAACCATTTCTTATATAATAGCTATTTCAAAAGCTTCATGATTTATTACTTTTTAATTTTTTTCCAAACTCATGTGTTGTATTATTTAGCACTTTACAAAAAGTTTATGAGAATGAATCACTTCATAAATTAACTATGGTGGTAATCAAATTTGAATTTTATCGACATCTTAGCATGATTTAAATCAAATTGCCTTCATTCTCAGTCGTGATTTATCTAATATGATTATGCATCTGAAGCTATAAATCTCTGCCTTTCCTCTAAATCGTTGCTTTTTCTCAGATATATTGCCTATGTTCTGATCTCTTGACAAAAGATAGGAAATCAATGGTATAATTTCAGTTTCATCTCAGAGAAATAAATGACGATCTGACATATAGAGGTAATAAATATGGGTGAATTATCTTGGTTTTGACCTGATAGAGTGAAGATGAACAGGAGTTCTAGTTCGGCTGTCAATACTAAAGCATATATCATTGTTTTCTATCAATCTGTGCTCACTAGCAAGGAAATGATGCTCTCTACTAGAATTACTCAAGAATGATCTATAATTTATGATTCTGGAAATTCTTTGGTATTTGTTTTTTTTCTGCACAAGAGGATTCTTGAAAGTTTGTATATTCGGGTTTCTTTCAATTTATGGCATAGATTTTTGATAAATGCTTTATACCCCCTAGGATGATCAAGACATACATTAGTTTTTAATGGGACCTTAGATTTTGTTTTGATATTCTTTGATAAATTATGGCATCTTCCAGCTTCAAATAATACTTTGCTGTGAGATTTTTCAAATACTTTCTACAATACTGACATTTCTCAAATTCATGTTTACATTCATATATTGCGGCTAGGACTATACATGTACTATTTGTTTTTGCATAATAATTCTGTATTTTTACCGGTTTTTATATTCAAGCCTTTATGTTACAGTTTGTCTTATTTCATGCAAATAAAGTCATCCGATTACCACAAGTAACATCTGCGAATTAGGGGAAAAAATGAAAGCTGAAGAAAGCAAAATGATATGCTAAAATTAAAATCGGTATAATACAGATGGTATACCATTCAAATGAATTATAATCATGTCATATTTCATGCAATTGTCATTTTAATGATAATGAATAACACATCAAAATGCATATTAAAGTCAATCCATTGTCATACGAGAAGTTTTTCTCATTATGTTTCCGATTTGAATGAATCCATTGCAAAAAATATTGAAATGAAAAGCCTGGTGATTGAATCAAGTACCATTGGTGAACGATGAGAAATAAAATAAAACACCGCAATGAAGCTGTCACACCTGTAGACCGGAACACACTACCTGGATTTATTTATAACCTTTATACCTCCATTACTGAAGATAGACCTGTCGCGCGGAGGCATTAAAATGTCAGAGTCTTGTATAAAGATGGTACCGAATGAGGTTCCTATCAAATAAATCTAATGGAACGGTTTTGATATTTCAGTCTTGTCAATCAGCATTCTTAACCGATAGAAACAAACACAACACATTCAATGGTACAGCTGAAAACATACCTTACAGACATTTTTCAAATTATTAGTCCGATCAGAAATAGCAGGACAACCGTAGACTCTAACTCGCCTTATTTCAAACAGACATTTTGAAATGCTAATGGAAAATTAAAAAAGGAAACCATCACACCAGAAAAAGATACTTAAAACTTAGAAATCCAATTTTCCAGAAAATGATACATGAGAACTGAACATTAGAATTACATGCAAGACATCATTAGTCCAGAAGCAACAAAACAAATGTTACAAAACAGATATATTGATCAATAAAGTTTGTTTTCACCAACCAATATTCATAATCACTGTCAGCTACCCCGGATTTAATAAAAAAAATAAAAAAATATCCGGCCTCACAAAGCAACCAGACATTTCCTGGCATGATGCTCAAAATTGTTGAATCACATCGTTCATATAGCATTGACACGTCTATCTTTAAGAAAAGGTCATCGGTAGTCGTACTGAGCACATCATGATTAACGAGTCGGAGGTTATGTGGATCTACACATCCATGAGGCAGCAAAGCGATTTTCAGAGGCAAACAAAGGTGTCATCCTTGGACTTCTCAAATACCTTTAATAATCCCCAAAACGACTCCATCATAAGCTTCATTACAACGGAGTACGAGAAAACACCATTGACTGGATACGAAGCTTCATATATAAAGAAAACCAGCCAAAAATAAGAGTTTTCCAAGAGACAGTAGCCAAGGCCACCAGATCAATATTTTGTTTTTTACGTCGAAACTTTCCCTCAGTACACCAAGATGCTAGTCTACACCATTCTGATAAGAACCGTTTTAGAGTATTCCTCAACCATCTAAATTCCTTAAAACTCGCCCAAATCAAAATCTTGGAACGGGTACAGAGACAAGCTGCCAGATTTGCCATGTGTAAGTATTTCAACTGTCCAAGGATCTGCCACCGTAATCCCTTTAACACACTGGATAGCCCAGGGCTAGATACAGGGAAGCATGTCTATACAGAATTATGTAAACCAGTTCACCAGAACATCAACGTCACCACCATTGTAATCAAAGGAACCTCTCACATCAGAATTAAGGAGAGGTATACAGAAGTTAACACATTATGATTTGTTAAAATAAACATTCCTTCCATGTACCATCGTTACCTATCTAGAATTCTCTTCCACCCATGGTGAGAAGCCAGCTAACAGTCGTTGTTTAGACATATCAGACATAACATACTTCATCAGTATATCTGGATAATCAGCAAAACGTATTAAAAC
Organism: Arcuatula senhousia; assembly: GCA_963971305.1. Taxonomy (NCBI): domain Eukaryota; kingdom Metazoa; phylum Mollusca; class Bivalvia; order Mytilida; family Mytilidae; genus Arcuatula; species Arcuatula senhousia. Next base: position 26,010,094 of record OZ020307.1, read on the forward strand.
GAAGGACATTTTAAAAATCTCATAATCTGTACATACTCCTAAAATGTTCTGAAAAGCTGGAGTTAAAACATTCAAAAACGAATTCCACTCCATGGATAGGAGGATCTGGTGTTAATAAATTGGGCTTTCTTCGGTGGCAATGTTCTGGCATACTACAGTAAATGAAAGGGAAAGGGTTTTAAACTGTTTGAAACTATTATCAATCATATATTTCAATAGTTTTTTTTTTCGCCATATGCACAGGTCTGACAGATGGTCAGCCCAAATACATACTTATACCCGATCTTCAGATCCGATGTGTCAACAAGTTTGAGACTTGTAATTCTCCTGCAGAGGTAAGCGCTTGACCTTTTCGGTTGCATCGACTTATAATACAGAAGTTGGGTAACGTGTTTTGAAATTGACTTACAGACGTGCAATGCCCAAAAATTACATCTACGGAAAAAGGACATGTGAAGGTACAGTAAATGGCATAATATCTGAATCCTATCTATTCCTCCAGTTTACAAGAGATGAATAGAATTGACTATTTCCTATTGCACATCTTTTACACTTTGGATAGCTTGGTTTTTGAGATACCATATTCTTGACCTAATCATCACTGAAGCACCGTCGACTTGACAGAAACAAGTACTAATGGAAGACGTCGACGTTATAGAAAATATTGGATTTATTATTTTGATCTCTATCAGATTGACTTTCAGACTAGTATGCTACAATAGCAAATCTTCCCTTTTACGAAGTTCTTATGGTAAATTCATTACTTCAATGAATGCAAGTTTTAGTATGGTCACCATCGTTTTGTTTTGGTTAATCTTGGGTGAGTATCCATTCCAAGCTAGTTTGTGATTTTTTTCTTCGTGATTGAAATCCTATTCATGATTCATAATCTCATAACAATGTCCTTGTATTAAGCTGTGACAAAACATCTTCTAATTTGAAATTAGAATGCAATGAAATTCCACTGTAATAATGTAATACATGAGACTATACCATATAAGTACCAATCAAAAGGGAACGTTATCCAAAAACACAACAAAGCGATAAATCAGACCTACTTCATCTTCTTAATGGTTGACTTAGAAGAACGTGTTGTTAATCATTTGCTTCGTGCTTGATGTCAATCAAATACCTCTTCAGATTTTCTTAACAAACATCAAACAGGGCTGTAAGAAGATTTACAGACCTCACAATACACATCTTAAGGATCAAAAACAGATAAATAGTATTTGTCTCGGCGTTTGATCAGAGGCCTCTCAGCCTGCCGACTGTCAATCATTTAATTGTATATTTCATCAGTAGTGTTGTTAATTTTATCAGACGTCTTTCAATGCCAAAGAAGATGTTTTTCTGACACTGATGGAAAGCATTTGATGTGTTATAAGATTTCATGATGTATGGTGCAACAATAAGCAGGCTTACGTTATTTATTTACTGACAGACAAAAATCCTTGACGTACACATCACTTATGGTCTAAAACGTACTGACACGATGCTCTTCTCCGTAATGATGAAATGGAATGCCTCATGGAAGTGAAGCATTTGTTCGTGCAATATGCAGATGTCTTGTTATAAATTACATGAGGTAATTCCAAATTAATGGTCTTGATTTTAATCATGCCAGTAAATAAATCATCATACTAAATGGCGCTTCTCCTAATCTTCGTGAAGTAAATATATTTATCAAATTTGAAAAGTACTTATGTTATGCAGCAGATAAGTTTTTCTTTATATTGAAGACAATCTGTTTCAATGTGTACTCATTTCACCTGTATAAGTGACACTGAAACATGCACTCTTGAAGCTTCTTCCCTCAATTGCACAGTTGCAGCCAACAGGGATAGGAAATTCGAAGCGATTAACATCATTCGGCGGTCTGTTAGGTCGAAGTAAAGATGAATTTTAGCTATAGTTGGCACAGTCGATTGAACGTAGCTTTATAAAAAGAACGAAAAACGCAGGTACAAGTATTTGTTAGTCGATTATAAAAAAGACTTATTTTTTCATCCATGAGTCTACTAAGCAAAAACAAATTTACAGAAGATCAAATACTAATAGAAATGCTCAACTTTCTTATCGATAACATATTTGTACAGTTTGATGGATGTATTTTTCAGCAGGCAATCGGTATCCCGATAGGAACAAATTGTGCATCATTGCTATCCGATTTGTTTCTTCATGACTTCTCACAATCACTTCTAGACAAAAAAGGATCTCAGAATTACTTTATCCTTTCGTTATATTGATGATGTCCTTTCACTAAACAATCTTCGATTTGGTGACTAATTAATTCTCATATATCCAAAGAAACTTGAGATAAAGGGCACTACAGATTCTAGGAAGCCCGCTTCATATTCAGATATTTGGATTTATTTCTCGGAATTGACACACTAGTAAGGCTTTGTTCAAAGGTCTATGACAAACACGATGTCAACTTTCCCCATTTTGTCCGCTCCAGCATATGGAATATCGTTTGTTATGAGTTTGTCAAGCGCTCTATTTTTAAAAAATAAATCATAGTGGTGATGCTAATAAAATGGTTGCATAGCAGGAAATCCCACTGATTAGGTGATAAAATCAGAAAGAAAGGTATAGAGTGCATTTGTTTCTAACACAAACGGTACAAACGGTTACGCGCGTAGACAAGTTTCACATTTGTTTCTACTAATTACCTCCCAGCGCTGACAGAGTTTGTACAAACGATGCAATCGCTAAAGACCATGTTCACTGCGTTTGTCGCTTGCGTTTGTAGCTCAACGCTACATTTATTTCTAAATTTATTGCCTAGCACTTGTTTATTTCCTCTTTTAATGAAAAATTTTGTTTACATTCATTGAGGTTAGACAAGTTCAACAAAGGTTACAAAGGTTAAGCAAACGCTGTATTTGTTTCTCACGAGTAAGCGTTTGACAAACCCATTACAAACGCTGCCCAGTGCTGACAAAATTGATGTTAGAAATAAATGCACTCCAAGTTTGGCTACAAACGCAAACGACAAACGCAGTGAACATGGTCTTTGGCGATTGCATCGTTTGTACAAACGCTGTCAGCGCTGGACGGTAATTAATTAGTAGAAAGAAATGTAGAGTTTGGTAATGTCACCCTTTCCGGATTTGACCAACACTAAATAAATCTTTGGCAACGTCGTGGGTTTGCTATAGCAAGCAAGAACAGCTTACTGTTCCGGATCACATGATTTCACTCTCGTTTCGACTTGTGTTCACGTTGCTAAATGCGGTTTAGTTGTTATGTGTGTTTTTAGTTTGTTGTGTGGTTTGTTTCTTTGTGATGATTTTTAGTCTACAGATTTTGTCTTTGTCTTTTCGGTATAAACGATGTTTGACTACCCCTTTGGTGTTTGTGACAAAAGATATTTGGCGATCATGGGTTCACTTGCCGATCTATTTCAAATCAATGTATACCAGAAGCTGCACACAACTGAGTTTATCCAATTTGCATCTGAAATAAAGAGGGAACATATCGCCAGTAACATGAGTTTGGACAACACAACTTGCTAGCCAATGACTGTGGTATATAAGCATTTATTCTACAACGGTCTATAGGATAGATCTTTTCAATATAGTAAGCTAATGATCAACTTGCTTTTTTTTAAATCTCAGATGCCTTCGACTATTGACATCTTCAAACTTTGCTGCTAATAATACCGGTATACATACATGTGCTAAATACAAATGAGAACAAAGTTCCAGACAATTAAATTTGCTACGTCTGACGCGCGTTTCGTCTATTCAAGACTCATCAGAGGCGCTCTACCAAAAATATTGAAAATGCCAAACACTGTATGATTATGAAGAGCATAGAACAGTATAACCAAAAATACCAAACTGAGGAACCAAATTATTATTAATAAGTTTGACTGACAAACACTTACTTAAGTATATGAATGCAATCCACAGAACCAACAAGATTCTGGACAATACAGCAAATGCCTCCAACCATTTCGAAGGCCCTACAAACAAACAATTGGTAATTTCAATATAGTCTTATTTCAAAGGAAGGCAAATTTGGCTTTATCAAACAGAAAAACATAAAAGGTGTTATAAAATAAATGTAGTGAGAAGTTGGATGGGGACATAAAACATTTTTTTACTGCCAATGGAGAACATATAAAGGGGTGGATCCAACAATTTAGCATACCATAGAGGATCAGAGGCTTCTGGTCATAACGTATGTAAAGCAGTATTCTTTTAACAAGCAAGGAACGTATACATTGTTGAAATATGTGCACCATTGTTGTTTGTGGTCAGGTTGTATGACATGATGACACCTTCATGCAATATGTCAGGGTTCCGCATTAAACCACTTGGTGCACACATCGAATTGAATTTATGAGCAAAGTGGTCGGACACGACATGGCCACTGGGTGCTCTCAAGCAAGGGGAACACAAACTAAGTTACAAATTAACCAAGTCATGAGAGAAAAAGACCATTATGTTGTTTATCTGACATTTGCTTACGACTTTTATAACTTTGGGGAAAAAATTATGTAGATAGTTAATTAAAAACGTGCATAGTATCCATCAAGTTATGTATTTCAATAGGTGTTAGTGATAACAATCAGTAGCATGACAAACATTAATTACATAGACAATATTTTAAGATGGTGGAATTGATTACGTAATAAAATGCAATGGCGAGGTTACCTGGCTGACCCTTTAAATATATCAACCGGAAAATATAAATGCGTTCTCAAATGATTAAAATCAAACTATTTAGTTAATTTCTTGTAATTATTCAATTGTTTGATGGATTGTAAATTTGTTAGAGTTTAAACATGTCTCTGTACATCAGTCAAAATACGAAAACAAAGGAAGAGATCGTCTTGGGTCGACTCGACTTTTGTTTGTTTGACGTATCGAGTAGTCCCAGTAAATTGTTATGTCAGTGATGGTACACTATCAATAGTTCAATCTTATGACATGCCAAATTTAGAATAAAGTTAAAATAGTATTGATTGAAACCAACCACAATATGTTTAATTAAAGTTAATCAGTTATGTATTTAATGCTTCAAAGAATAAACTATTTGTATTTGGTACTAGCTGTGAAATTTATTTATTTACACGAAGAATATTGTAAAATATCTTAGAGTAATTACTTTATGTACCTGATGCGGGTTTTTTTTTTGGGGGGGGGGGAGGGGGGTATTTTTTGTATTGAACCAGACCTTCACAGAACAACTATGGGGGAATGTTAGATCGGGTCATCTATTGTCAATACACGAAATCCTTCATTTTCCTTAAAATGGCATATTTAACCTTATTAAAAAAACATACATCAGCAAGTTAAGAAGAAAGCAATTTTAGCTTTCGGCTTATGTTTATCCCTCTTCAGTTTTCAGATTGGCGTTGGCAGCGACCTCTTTATATCGAACTTTACAAATATGTCTTTTTCGCACATAGGGTATTGCTCTCCTCATACAAAGAAACATTTTTTCGTTCCTTTCGAAGGACTAGCATCGTTTTTAGGACTTGCCTCGCAAATGGTTTCAAAAGATAGCCAGAAAATTGGTCCATGAAAGTTTCACCTCTGACTATAGGATCTAACCACGGGCCTTAGTATTTGTAGCTGATGTGTTAACCACCACACCACTGGTTCTATCCGGCTAAAAAATGTGTTTTCGTTCAAGAGTTGGGTTCCTCCTTGTGAAATTAAACCCCGACGCTCCAAAATATTCCTTCTACTAAATTAATAGCCATGTTTCTCCTAAACAGAATATGAAAAATGAACAAAAATAAATCAAAGGGTTTATAACAAAAACATTTCATAACAAAGACCATAAAACAAGTAGCAAACGCTTATATATTATGCATTTGAAATTTAGAATAATTTTCCACGGAAATCAGATAAGTGGTGGGATTGCAAAAAAGGACAATGCATACCTTAAACCATGACCCTCTTTGTCAACTAATGTGATGTTATCAGAGATAAAACTTCTCATGATGAGAAAATTGATATGTCATCAAAAAATTATGACAATTATTGTAGATTTAATAACAATAGTCAATTCCATTATCAATTGTGACGAATTATATAATTCATGTCATATTTTGTATGCATTAGGCCTTGTCGGGTTGTTGATCAAAGCATTTTTGGGGCCGAGATGTATTTTGGACGGTATTAAGAGTTTGTTTGTATCAGATTGAATGTCATACGGCTTGTGGTATCATGTGCTACCATCATACAAACAATGTAATATTGGATCATGAAGATGATAATAAGAGTACCCACAGCAGTGTTAATAGGTAAAGATATACCACATGAGTGACAGGTTGATATCATTTGAAGTCATTCCACCAGCATTGTTCAGACAGTTGCTCGCAACAGTAAACAAACTAGGACTCAAATGTAAGATAATTATGAAATTTAATATATAGCAATATGAGGACATTATGCTTCCAATAAAATAACAATAAAATGAATATTTAGAAATGTTTACCATAAAAATCAAGCCAAAATACTCAGTTTCGATTTTAGACGTTTCAATGCTATTTATATCTCAAAACTGTATATCAAAATGAAGTTTTGCCTAAAACCACAATTTCGATTTTAGACATAGGCTTGGTCTTTTTGTTTTCTTTTCCTTGCTATTTATATCTAAAAAAAAAACACATATTATAATAAGCCAAGTTGTCATAAATTTCATCAAAAATTTCTTTATTCCTACTGACACTGATTAGACTAACCTCGTCAAGTCTGATTCAGCAACCTTATTGAGGAATATTAAATTTTAGTTGATGATTTGCTACCTTATATCGTTTTCCCATGATGATAAATTGGCTCGTTATTACGTTACATCATTATAAATTTTGATATATCTTTCTAATTACCAAATATATGTCATATTCTTTAACATATAAGTGATTTATAAATGTATAAACTAACAAAAATATCAAGTCTTTTATGGAAGTAAGAATGACTTATGTTTGAAACATAAATACAGTGTTTTTAAAGTAATAACCTACAGATGTGTCATTGTTAAACGGATCAGGTGCATGGATGGTAGAATATGGATGGTCTGATACGAGGCTCCATCTATCACAGTGATACATGAGCCAATAAAAAAGGGAGATAAATGGGATATATCACCCCAATAAATCATGTGACTTTCTCTTTTTTCCCTTATGAATAACAAAAACAATGTTTTTATGTATATCACGTATATTATCTCTTAATTCTAATTTTTAAATCAAGTTCTAAGAATATATCTTATTTTCATTTGATATTATAATAATTCATTTTCCTTTGGGAGAAACATTCTTTACACAACTGTGACGGACACATTAATAACGGAGATTCATTTTGAAGTAAAAACTTGGCTTATATTATATGTAATCTGGTTTAACTTGATTCGGATTAGGTTAATTCAGATTCAATGTAGATAATTGTGTTCAAACCTAACATAACGTTATTACACTCTTGTCATTTTTGTTAAAATCGGGGTAGAAACAACAAACGTTATTGTTGGTTGACTTGCTCTGCCTCAAAATATTGACACTTTTAGACAATTTTCACAAAGCTCTATGACGAGCGTGATGACATCATCTTCCCCACTGTGTTTAAAACCCTTTCACCTGTCCGGCCTACAAAGTTTTATTTGGGATATATCCAAATGTTTTAAACAAAGCATCATTTTTGAGACAAATATTGTTTTCTCTCAGAGCACAGATGCGAGTTTGTCATAGAAGTGGTGCTGACATTTTCTCATTCTCACCTACATTAGACACGAGTTCTCGTTTAGTGATATGTCTTTCTTTTCAGTCTCCTTAAGATTCGAGGGCCTCATTGGTTCTACTTTGCTACTTTCATATGCCCTATATTATTGAAAAAAGAACATCGTAAAGATATACATATACCAAGGAATTTTCTGTTCTTTGTCCAAACCAATTTTGCGTACTCACAATGTACGTATATTGCAATATAACGTTTCAGTACACACCATGTATCATTGTCTTGAAAGACATATTGCAGTAACACACTAATTGTTTGCTAATAATGCTTTGTGGGTACCATCAATCTTCACTTCTATATATAACAGATAAATAAATAAGAAATGTTCTGAAGAATGATAGCTTGTGTGTTAGAAATGATAAGATCGCAGATCATTTAAGTTGCCATGTTGTCGAGCTAATGCATCTATAAAAAGTTATTTATGTTCCGTAAAGAAATCATTTTTCTTTTGAAAACAGATATGAAATAACAGCTGGAATAACTGCCTAAATATTGTCTTTTTAACTTGTAAGAAAAGTTAAACTACAAACATTTAGTGTATTCTTTATTTAATCAAAGAAAAATGTTACAAAGAACATTGTTGCTTCATCAAAAGGGGAAAAGAGGTTACTAGAGTACAAATAGGCCATATGTTCGTAGAATTTGTCGTCTTTCTCTTAATTTATATGGAATTATATTCCAGTAAAGAATTTGGTTTTATCCAATGCATGTCAATTTTTAAATAAAAATAAATAAATTAGTAGAGTAAGGTATTTCATTCCTTAGTACATCGAAGAACAAGAAAGAAAAACACATTACCATGTCACACGAAAGCAACAATACATAATACAGCAGTAAGTTTCCCAAAGTGCACAAATACGGCTCTATCATAAAGGGTGATAAAATAAACATGGATGAACTGATGATGAAGTTACAAGTTCACTGAAAAGCAATGGGGCGGTTGAGGTCGAGCAAACCACAACCTTAGTGCTGTTTGTTGGCCTTTTTGTCATACTTAATAACTACTTATGTTACTGAACTCTCAAAGTGTCCAGAATTCTAAGAAATTCAGTATTAACTCAATATACTTTCCTGGCAGTAAATCAAGTGCTTAATAAAATCAAAAGTTAATACACTACTGAATCGACTTTAAAGATTTACTACTGAAATTCAACTAAAACTCTAAACACCACCAAACAATCAACGAAAACAGTATATGTTCTTTATATTCATAAATTCCAATCTTTTAGGTAGATTGCCTCTGGTGAGTCTTCAATAGACGAAACGCGCGTTAGACGTAGCTAAATTTATTGTCTGGACATTTGTTCCAAAAAACATAAAAAAAACCTAAAACATAGTATAAAACGGTGAATTTGGTTATGGTTTATATCGATATTTTATGGTGTAACCTCTCATCAGCAGCATTTGAATCAAAACATTGGAAGATCAAAAACCAAAAGTATTAAAAGAAAAGTACTCAAAACCAAAACAGGAAAGCCAAATCCAGCACCGAGGATATCGACCATGTGCATTAGAAGGAAAGAAACCTGCTGTTAAAACAATTTTAAATTAACAATCGGAAAGGTCAATGATATAAATAATGAAATTTTATTTTCATATCTAAAACAGTGTAAACAAGAATTGTCCAGTAAATTATGTCCGATCAAGGGTGTTTTAGCTTTATTAGTGTACCCTTGAAAAGTTATACTTAAACAGGCTCCTACTACCAACTCATTATTAGCTGTTTTGTTTTTGTATGGGACTTTTCGAGCTTCTTAAACCAAAGTTTTACATTCTAGCAATAATACTACTTAATCATTTAAAGAATTTATTAAATCTGTAAATTTATAGTACTAAACTCATGGTGTGATTATATCAAATTATGATATTTAAATCAAACAGGGTACGAGTTTAATTGGATATTTGATAAATTTATTAACTCATTTTTTCTCGAACAAAGTCGTTTATGAACATTAAAATTCTTCATGTAATCACATCTAAGTAGAGATAACGAGTATGGTTAGAATTTCTTTTCGTCAGTTTACGAAAATATGCACAAATTTAAATGCAAATTGTACAACCTATCCGCGAAATTGTTTTGGTTCAAAAATCAAAGCGAGGCTATTTTGAAATTCCATAACCGGAACATAAAAGAAACGACACCTTAGTGACATATCACATGACCACATTGATCTCGAGAAGTTCCAATATCTTGTCCTATTGTATAAGAGGTATTTTTTGAGTGATTTTATCTGATTAAAATCTAGTTATTTATGCTTGTCTGTCTTCTTGTCTTGTGTTAAAATGATCTATTTGACAGTTAGATAATTATTTCAATGCATTTGACGAGCTAACTGTTATAGAGATAAACGTATGTTAAAACTCCCCTGGAGGGGTATATCATACGATTGTTGACCATATGTTTTTGTCTTTTACGAAATATGACCACTATATTTGGATAAAACAAACAGGTTAAAGTATATATTAATAAGCACGTTATGTCTATTCATAATTACTGTAAAGGGCTATCATGTTCATCATTATTTGTTTGACAAAGTTAATAAATCAATAACAGTTATCAGTTATCAAACTAACTGTCATTTGAGCTATTGTGCTCAAAGTTAAAATATGTTCAAACATTTTGATGGGCTTCCAAAGTGTAGTTTAAAAGTACATCTATAGTAAAATAAATCACATTCCAAGAGATGTATTGACAAAGGTGTGTTGGTTTGACAAAACAAAAATCAAATTAAAATGTGATATACGATGCAGATCAACAAGCTATGAGATCCCTTTTCCCGATTGATATCCATAAATCTTGCCGCCTTCTACGCTGTACCGGTTGAAGTAATAGTATCAAACTTATTATGCACTTACTATTGTTTTTCATTTTTTTATGAAATATACAGTACACACCTACTCAATATGTCGGTTAGACCCAGTGTTTATGTTCTTATCCGGATCTGACTTGCCCAAGGATGACTGTCGGCTCCGGAGCACCTTGGTTTACTTATAATAATTAAGTTATATTACCTCCGCTCTACTGCCGTTTCAGCCCACATTGAACTTGACTTTCTTTATAATGAGGAATGTTGTTTTGTTTTCGTTTGACACTAATTGTGTCATAATGATAAAAAATAACAAGCCAAGCAAAGACTTGGATGATGTACAAAAAGAAAGACAGAAACTTGAGATAAGTATATTACGGTAATAACAAAATCACAGAAATAGGAAGTCCATATTAAATTCCAAGTAAGAGAGACAATTTTTAAGTAGACATACATGTACCGGTGAAATTGAAGATCACAGTGATCTGACTGTAGTTGAAACATAAGCAAAGGGGTATCAATGGGGCATTCGAATGTTCGAAAGGGTAAAGACAAAACACGTTTACACAAACGCGAACAGCACGAACAGATACAACGCAAAAACACCTTAAAAATAACTGAAAAGCAATCCCTAACGCGAACTCAAGTCGCAACGAGAGCTAAATGTGCCAAGAAGGATAAGCTTGCTGCAATACAACCGTCTCCTTGCTAATGGTCCATCCGATGAAGGAGAACAAAATATAACCCTATGACAAACCAACATCTGTAATCATCTAGAGATAGAAACCCCATATTTGTCTATGAGCTCATATTGTCGTTCATAAACTTTCTTCGTGAAGACAACAATCGAGGTTCAACATGGCCCAGTGTAATCAATTGGCGTGCCCAGCCTGAAGTTCTACAAAGGAAGTCATTGTAGCATCCCACAAGCTCTGAAATAACGAATCGGTTGTGACATAAAAACTCCATAATCCGGAGAGAACAAAATGTTGTTACACAAGAAGGGAAAGATGACGATTGAAAAGTCGAAGTCATCACGTTTTGTTAAAAGTGTTCCTTGGGTGTTTATTTCGAGATGTAGATCGAAATATGAAGAAGTCTTCTTGGAATCAGTAGTGTCCTTTAAATCAAGCTCCACGGGATGTAAAAAGTCACCAAACCGAGGACTGTTAGCGAAAGGACGACATGATCAAAATAGCGGAAGGTAAAAGGGTTGAGCAAGTCTACCATCTTTTTTGCCTTGAAGTGACTGAAGGAAGTCGGCCTTATATCAACGAAGAAACAAATGAGCAAATAAAGTCCCACAATTGATGCCCATTGGAATACCGACAGTTTGTTTAAAAAAACACGTCCATGAACTGTACAGAAAGCTGAGCGTGTCGATTATCTAGGCCTTATTAATTTGTAACTTTCAATCATAGAGGGGGCAAATACGGGCCTTTATATACATTTGTACCTTGTCTTTTGTCGTTTTTATTCAGATACATTGACGACTAAGATAGTATTTGTGAAATCGACCACCAGATAATTGTCATTATTTTATGAACAAAAATGCATGTACGTAACAGCGCTGTGTCAATCTTGGTTTGAAGTGTACACGTGAAAATGAAGTATTAAGTGAAGAAAAAATAAACGTTTTGATACTGTTACAGTTGAAACTGATTAATAATTAGGAAGTCCTATGAGTTTTTTTTTCGAAATCTTAAGGATCAACATTTGACTGACAGTTATACTCTGGGCAAAAGACTCAAATTTTGCAGATACGACAGGTAAGGTGCTTAGCATTACATACAACACGCGTGTAACCACAGCCTTTGTGGATTGCCCATAGGCGATAAGCATAAAGTTGGTTCTTTAGTTCCGATTCCTGATCCCCGATTCGAATGACTTACTGGACAAAAAAAAATTACATTCAAAATTTGACATGTAGAGCAAAAGAAAGTCATTACACAATATATATACTTGACAAAATTTTAATTCATTGTTAGTTTTGACATCATAACACATACTTTTACTGTCACCAGCCTTTCAGAATGTTTGATTGTAATATATTTTACTATATCCTTTTGTAACCAACATTCTGATTACAGCTTCTGTCAAATCATCAGTTATACTCTATAAAATCAGTGGTTTAACTATAATTAAACGTCAATGCCTGGGACAGAAGCATGAAATCCTAGAACAGAGGTACAAATTACTGCCTATGTTGTATGTCAGATAGTCTAGTAGTATGTTATTTATTTGTACATGCCTGTCACTGTTCTTCAATTCAGATTAAAAAATAGTTCCTTACGTATTTCGGCTACATGCAATCATTCATTGATGATTGTTTTTAAGCCTTGTCGATAAAATGAATGCCCATACATTAATAAATGCTGGCATTGTTGTTGCTGTCTTGGTAAATTCTATTTCCTTTAAAGCATACACAAGTGTGTCTTAGTTAATTGTCAAATTCAGTGCTGTCAATAATAAGGATATGATATGGTCCTTTACATAAAGATTGGAGTCACTAGCTATAACACATTTTATTCTAAAGAATGTTAATGTTCTCAATAAAAAAGCACTGTTCAACATGTAGCATGCACTACTTACCGGTATTGTTCGTATGCACATTATCTCATTATCACAGTTGTAGTGCACAAAACGTACGAGTGCAGCTAGTCCAAACATCAAAGCGTTTTTCTATACATGATTTTTGCTGTGTGGAGCAATAAAGAATATGTTTTCTTCCATATCTGACGGAGCTTTGTGATATGTGTGTGGTGTGTGTGTGTGTTTGTGTTAAACGCCCTTTATCGACGCACCTGGGCCAAGTAGGGCGGTCAGTTTTAATGGTGGAGGAAACTGGAATATCCGGAAAAAAACCACCGACCTTGGGCAGGTAACTGACAAACCTGATCACATACAATTGGGGAAGTTCCTCTTTTTTGTTAAATACAAACGAGACTCGAACACCAGCTGAGAGGTGATCGGCTAGTGATCAATAGTGTGGTATTTAAAGCAGCGCCTTAGACCACTCGGCAACCCAGGACCCTGCTTTGCGATATGACATGGCATGACATTGTTTAACATAAAATGGCATGCATATTTAGTGATCGTTATTGTGCTTGATTACACCGTTGTCATTTATTTCTTCGTATGGTTCATGCATGAAATTCCTTCTGTATATGCATTGTGTGAGTGTTTTATAAGCAGTATGCAAGACACATAGTGCTTTTGGAGAAGGTGTCCATACATGTGTAAAACAGCTGTTACTTTCTGGCCTCCTTGTGTCTAGCACTGTCCTGAAATTAGTTCGTTCCTTTTATTATAATGAGACTAGCGCTAACTATTTTGTTTAATTATGCTATAGTTGATTTTGTAATTCTCGGAAATGAGAGAAAGGTAGTGAGTGTTCTCTCGGGTAGACCTAGCCGTTATTGGACAGGGAAATTTCTTGTACACCTCTAATGATCCTCTAAAAAAACAAAACGCACACGCCATGGAACAATAAAGTAATTTTTCACCTGGAAATTGAACGATGGATGGAAGAGGTCAATGGTGGTACAAAGAGTGTCCCCATATCAGAACCTTCACTTCTATTATCCTATTGTGTTTCTTTTTTCTGTCTCATCTCATCTTAAATCTTTTTATTATCTTTATAATCTTGGCTTAATTATGACAGAACATCACAAGTTAACAAACAATTATTCAACCAAAGGCTTCCTCCTATACAAACTTTGCGACTGTACCTTTAGGACACACTTTGGTATATGCGATCTGCTTATTTATAATAAAAATAATTCTTCGTCATTCTAACATGCTTTAATTAAGCTTTGTCTTGAATCTTTAATATGTCTTTTATTTTGGTCAATATAATATAAAGAAAAATGATGACAAATTATTGGATTGGTTTCTTCGATACCGCGGCTAACCACAGCGAACTCCATGATTGTATTCCAGAGAACTTCATGATTGTCTATTACCAGACAGCTGGTCAGTCCGTGTTAAGTTCATTAAATCATGTTTAGAGATAATTAGCAAGAGTTCTTGTTAAACATCCCCTGTCATCAAGTTAATCTGAACGTCTTTGGTGTGATTATGTGTTAATGTAACATGTCAAGTACTAGATTTACGGCCGTCAGGTGTTACCGGGACGTCGCAATGATGCTCTTGTATCATGTTTACGTTTCGATCAACAATCTACCCGACTCGTGATGATTTATAGCTACAATATAACGCCTCTGGAACACGGAAAGATGTTACATTAGTATAACGTATATTTATATGACAGAAACGATATACATCGAAGTAATAAATCACTAAATATTTAGTAAAATTGCTGGAAAACCACCCGCAAGTCCTTTGTCATGCCCGCGATATCTCTTATTCATCTGACTAGGAATTAAATTTAGACTGTATCACGCCGATGTTTATACACTCGGTTATTTTGAATGCAGGATATTAAAATTTTAAAAGCATAGGCATATTTACGTTTCACAGTTTTTTGTCTTGTGACATATTCGATTTGATACCCTTTGTATGACAGTGAAAGTTTTGCACAATCATCTGCCATTAAATACAGATAATAGTCCAGCAGATTTGTGCAGAATATTAATGGAGCTTACGAGCACCTGAGTGTTTGTTGGATAAAACATATAAATATATATGTAGTTTGAGTTAAGCTTTGATTCCGTTTTCGAAAATCTATTTTGGCAGACACATTGAAGATAAGAAGTCGCATAAACGGTGATTACACTGTTTAGTGACCACTAGTGAATACATTTCCAGCTACACTGTAACCGACCAATATTTAGTGATTCCTGTTTTGTAATACAGCGATTCTGATCATATACGATGTATTTAGATACTGCAAATTCCTGTAAACATTAAGCATCTATAGTTCCGACATCTTTATCCCTAAAAATGTGTACTCCCATGTATTTAAATTATTTTCAGTCTATTTTTTCTTTGTTCTTTAATTGTTTTTTAGCACTATTTGGAAATTTTTAAGTATAACTCTCAAAAGCTGGATTAAGAAAAGAACACAAAGACTAAACATTTAGTTGGATGATGAGAAAACACTAAAAATTATGCTATACTCGCTATTGTGGTCTTTGGACACAACAGTTCACATGCAATAAATTTAAAAGACGTTTCATCATTCATGGAAATGTGAACTCAAGATTCAAAGCATATGGTTTGAAAGAATCTTCACTATTCATCTGTTAACTAAATGCATTCCACAACATCTTCATGTCGAATTTAATAGAAATAACATTAACTTGTTATATATAAATGTTGTTATTATTGTTAAAATAGCGGCAGGTAGATGGCATACTGTAAAACATGGTATGGTACAGCGGTATGGTATGTGGTATGGTACGATGGTATGGTATAAACTTTGTCATACCATGGTACGGTGGTATGGTACGATGGTATGGTATCATGGTATGGTATGAATTTTCATACCATGGTATAGAGTTGGGTATACCATATGGTATGGTATGGATTTGAAAACTTTTTAGAAATGAAATAGTAAATTTAATTACATGTTTATGATAATATTGTTTGACTATAACACAGATTTAGCGCACAAAGAGGGTGTTCCTGGGGTTGGAACCTCAGAAGAATTTGTTATTTTGGTGATCATTTTGACAAAATTGGACTTGAATACCTATTTCTTTCTCAATGGAACCCTCCCCCTTTTCAATAATTTCTTGATCCACCTATGATATTTAGTTTTATCAAATATAAGCATTATAGAAAATTGTGTAATATTTTAGATTCAGAATATTATTAACTTTAAGATAAGAATGAAAATTATGTTTTGAATACAGTTTTGTTAAAATGTGTTTTTAGTCAATAAACTATTTATCAAAAGAGAAGTCTCTAGAGGATTTTTTTTACATTTGTTTCATCTAAGCAATTATCTAGCAACACAAAACAAACAAAATTTTTTTTTAAATTGAGTTGACATTTTTATTGTTGGAATTTAGCTTGATGGTGATTTAGCAACATACAGGATTACTTTACAATAAATCTGTTAAGATAAAAAAAAACTGAAAGAAGATCTTAATCTTGATCTAGCCTATGTTTTAGTCAACACATGTTTTATTGAGTAGCTTCCTATGGACATGCAACACATAAGAACAATAAAAAAAGTGATTTATCATCATCACTGAGTGTAGAGATTTTACTTTAAAACCTAAACTAGATTTTTGTAAATTTCATTTGATATAACGATGCTTTATATAATAAGGCATACATCAACATAATGTTAATGAAAAAAGATATTTATATAACATGTATTTACTTTAAATCCATACCATACCATAGACTTTTTACCAAGGTATGAAAATTCGTACCATACCATGATACCATACCATCATACCATACCGCCGTACCATGGTATGGCAAAATTTATACCATACCATCGTACCATACCACATACCATACCACCATACCATACCATGTTTTACAGTATGCCCAGGTAGATAGCTTGATGTAAGCATAGAAAACAGAAACAAGAGTATCTCTTACGTGTAAATTGTCAGATACTGACAGTAAAACACTTCTGTGCAAATCCATTAAGACCACACTTAAGACGAAGGCTGTGGAATTTAGGTCATCGTTTGCGTTGTAAGGGATGCAGCTATCCAAAGGGCTAACCATGCTAACCCCATTCTTGTTTTTGATTATGTCATAAAGAGAAGAAACCTTGAATATGATATCAAATTAACACCATATAGGGCAATTGAAAACAACCCGAAATTTTAACTTTCGCAAAGAAAAAGAAAATAGTATCGGTAAATAGTTTTGAATCTGATTTGAGACATGCTCTTTATGCATACAGAAAACCCCCCAAAAAAGCTTTTTTATCCACACAGCCATGATGTTCAAATACGAATCTTGTTTAGGGGTCCAATTTCAACTAATCCGGTACATTCCAAATCCCTTTTCAGTGGTTTTCAAGTTTAAAACTGCAATCCTGCATTTGAACCCCGGGGGGGGGGGGGGGTTACTCTCATATATATTGTATACCTATGTGCCGATGGGGTTGTCAAACCTGGACCTGTTCGTGACTTCAAAAATATACAAAACCATACCCTGTCACTGATTTTGTGCAGTCAAATGAAGTCATTTTCATTCCATTGCAATGATGTTAGGTACGTTTTACCCTATTTAACTAATATTTGCGGAAAACAATGACAGTCATATTTGGAATTTGAATGTTCTACTAAAAAATGGTATGTTGAGTTACCGATGATGGACATTTTAAAGTCATTTATAAGCCTGTTCTTTTCAGGGTTGAAAATCATGACCCTGTTCATGACTAGTAACCTTTGAAAAACAGACCCTGTTTTGCGGCACATAGGTATACCAACTTACAATGGGAGTAACCCCCGGGGATTTGAACCAACATGTGTAAAAGTGGTAACTATGTCTGTTGCAGAGTTGGTTAAAAAGAACACACCTGTCTCACCTTATTCTACCCGTGATTAGCTAATTTGGGTCCATTGGCAGACTCCGAAGCTATATAAGGAGGTAGTGCATTTCGCTCACGAGTGCACGGGTGGCTATAAAGAATATGGTCAAAGCCGCTCCAAGTTTGTTGGTAAAATGGTCATTTGATCCCCAGCAGTATAGACTAATTTGCCTGACCTTATCGATTGTCAATATTTTATCCGCTCTATCATAATCATCATCATTTTATGTACATATTGTCATCCCTTTTATTCTCATAGTTACTTCCGGTAAATGTTGATAATGAGTGGTCATGTTTTGGTCTCATGAGAATATCCATCTTCATCTTTGGAAAACAGTGTCATCTGTCTTCAGAAATTCCATTGCTTACTTGGATTTGACCTTAGTAGTAATGCACATTTTTTTTCTCCGGGACTCATTTTTAAGCCATTGACATGGAAGTTCGAGATGCTATCAGAAAACTTAATGTTTGGGGATTTTTGCAGACTGCTCTTTTTAATGTCTGTTTGTTTGACTGTTCCCCTAATAGCCTGAAGTTTTTTAGGCCCGGAAACGTATGTGGGTCGGACATATAGTTCAACCCTTGTTCGTCCGTACGTCTGTAACATTTTGGTTGAGGCTCATAACTTATATACTAGAAGTTGGGGGTCAATGATATTTCACTATAGATATGTCTTTGGTAGCGCTACACAACCCATTAGAAATAAGGTCACTGAGACCTAAATTTGTCGACATTAATTAAATTCATGGTTAAGGTCCATATCTCAAATACTACATGTTGGGATTCATCGATATTTCATCACTAGATGTAGTTTTGGAAGTAAGGCATCATCCACTAGAAATAAGGTTACTACAACGTATATCTCTATTTTACGCATAAAACATCGGTTAAGTTCTTTGTTAAGGTCCATAACTTGGATGCTACACTAGAAATCAGGTTACTGTGACCTATATTTTACGCATAAATAACATTGATTGTTTTCTGGGTTAGACCGGGGGACATCTGTGGCTCAAAGACAGCGATGGGGGTTGAATCATATGTAGTTTATTTTCAATCCAGGGGCCATTTGAAAAACAGCGAGCAGCGACCGCTGGTCACATTGAAGGCTGCTAGCTGTTTTCCATTTGGGATGTTTTAAGTTTGCGTTCATATTGTAGGTTGTGTCACTTATTCCACATATCATCTTTAATAGACGAAACGCCCGTCAGGCGAAGCAAAATTTATTGTCTGGCACTTAGTTGTCATTTTTATTTCCAACACCCGTGAAGGTTAGCACTGCAGGTGGAGTTTTAATTCCCCGAGGTTAGTCCGGTTCGGCACCAACACTTTTGTGTTGGAGAACACATCAAAGCTTTAAATTATCCATTTAAATTTCAAAATTGTCTAAACCCTAAGGTTCTTCCTACCACAGACATAGGTTGATCATCTAAGTAATTATTTGGTTCCCCAGTTTGATGTTTTTAGCTCACCTGGACCGAAGGTCCATGTGAGCTTTTACCATCACTTGGCGTCCGTCGTCGTCGTCGTCTGTCGTCGTCTGTCGTCGTCTGTAAACAATATTTCAAACGTTAACTTGTCCGACACCATAAGTCCAATTGCAACCAAACTTAGTATAGATGTTTAGTGGCATTATGTGTACAAAACTATCGTTCGGATTTTTGATTCGTAAAAAAACATGGCCGCCATGGCTAAAAATAGAACAGGGGGGTCAAATACAGTTTTTTGCAAATAACTCAAAAACGGTCACAGATATCAAAATTCTGGCACAAGGTAAAAGTGATCAGCACCTCAAGATCTACCTGCCCAGAAATTTTCAAAAAGATCCAACAACCAATGTAGGAGTTATTGCCCTTTTTCTGGATTTTTTCAAAATTTTGCACTTATTTAGCCCTATATCTTGAAAACTATACAAGATATTTTAAAAATTCAAATTGCATATGATTAAGCACATCAAGATCTACATTTCATGTAATTAGGTCAAAGCTGTAGAACCATTTCTTTTAGGAGTTATGGCCCTTAAAGCGTCAAAATTTACCATTTTTGATTACTTTTACCCTGAATTTCAAAGATTAACTTGTCTGACACCATACATCCAACTTCAACAAAACTTGGCACAGTTGTTTAATAGCATTAATGCTACAATTCTATCGTTCGGATTTTTGATTCGTCAAAAAATATGGCCTCCATGGCTTAAAATAGAACATAGGGGTCAAATTACAGTTTTTTGCAAATAACTCAAAAACGGTAACAGATATCAAAATTCTGATGGGAGACAAAAGTGATAAGCATCTCAAGATCTATGTGCTCTGAAATTTTCAAGAAGATCCAACAAACGACATAGGAGTTATTGCCCTTTTTCTGGATTCTTTCAAAATTTTGCACTTATTTAGCCCTATATCTTGAAAACTATACAAGATATTTTAAAAATTCAAATTGCATATGATTAAGCACAACAAGATCTACATTTCATGTATCTAGGTCAAAGCTGTAGAACCATTTCTTTTAGGAGTTTTGGCCCTTAAAGCGTCAATATTCACCATTGTTCATTACTTTTCCCCTGACTTGTCTGAAACGGTAAGACCAACTGCATCTTAACATGACACACTGTTTGATAGCTTATATGCTACAACTCTATCATTCATATTTTTGATTCATAAAAAAACATGGCCACCATGGCTAAAAATAGAACATAGGGACAAATTTCATTTTTTTGCTTATAACTCAAAACTGGTTTCAGATAACAAAATTGTGCAAGAATCAAAAGTGATCAGCATATTAAGATCTACCTGTCCTGAAATTTCGGAAAAGATCTGACTGCTGATGTGGGAGTTATTGTTCTTTTTCCTAATTTTTGCCAAATTTGCACTTATTAAGCCCAATATCTTGAAAACTAACCAAGATATTTCATAAATTTAAATGACATATGGTTATACACAATAATATCTACAAATATATGTATCTGTGTAGTTCAGGTGAGCGATTCGGGCTCTTGGGAGCCTCTTGTTGGTCTTATTGTTCTATGCTCTTCATAATCATATACAGTTTGGTATTTTCAATATGAAGAGACGGAACGCGTGTCAGGCGTAGCAAAATTTATTGTCTGGAACTTTGTTGTCATTTTTATTTCTTCTACTCCCAAGTCTTTCTGTGATTCTTTATAAAGGATTTTCGATCTTTTTTCCATCTTAATACAGTTTGGTGTCTAGGTCTACTCGACTGGGTAGCTAGTTGTCCATGACGATTTTTCCCGCTATGGAGTCTTTTATGTTTGGCTTGCTTATTGCGCTTTTGAGTTGATTTATTCCCAAGACCTTGTTTGTCCATATCTATAACTTAATTGTAAGTTGTTCTTGCAATTAACTGTTCAGCATTGAGTGTATTCCTCATGGCTTTTTGTCGCCCTTAGATATTTTTTGACCAGATGCTAAGTGCTTAGCTTAGAAAGGTCCGAATATATTGGACGACATGAATGTCCAGAATACTTTTTTACCTCATTTAATACGAGTGCTCCTGATAAAGGATTGATTGCACACAATGCTTTGCCGACTGAAACCTTCATTCGAAGGCTGTTGGTGATAGGTTACTCTTACAGCATAACCAAATTAACCGTTATCATACCAATTTTTGTAATTGTATTCAGAAATTTCATAACTTTTCAGGATAATTTCGAGACCTTTACGGTTTGAAAACCACTTTTTATGTTGTTGCCATGCGCTGTGTTTTGTCATGGAGCTGTTTTTATCATACCCATTTTTGTAATTGTATTAAGAAATTTCATAACTTTTCAGGATAATTTCGAGACCTTTACGGTTTGAAAACCACTTTTTATGTTGTTGCCATGCGCTGTGTTTTGTCATGGAGCTGTTTTTCCATCCTTAGCTGATATCATGCTATGTCATAGCCCAATAAAATTTACCTAATGACCAAATCACGTGACTTACTTCTATCTTCCTGTCATATTTCATCAGTAATGGCTGATTGTATCGCTCTGCACCCGGATGAAAAACAGTCGCCTTTGATCAATCACATAAAAAACTATTAAATTTCTACTTTGACAGTTATTGTTGTTGATGTATTAAAAAAGTAATGTATGTTTTACTAAATCATATCCCAATTACCCGTGTAGATTATGGCTTCAAAGCAGTAATAGTTGTAATTTAGAATGATGGGGTTTAATGGTTTCCGATACATATCTTAATTCCCATAAATCAATTTTTACAGTGCATAAAAATCGTATATGGGCACATTAGTGTGAAAAGCAAAAAAAAAGTACAAAATCACGTGATCGTGAATCTAAAGTGATATTAAGAACGAGGTATATACTGACAGTGTTAATTTGTTTATGCCCACCACGGTGTGTTTCTCATCGATCTTTCATATGTAAAATGAAATAAAGGACGAGAAACTTAATCATTGTCGATAAAAGATGGCGACAAGTAACGCAATTTAATCATCCTTGTCGTCCATCATAATGATGTATGAGCCTTTTTACAATTTATGTATTTTTGTTGCAATATTCATAAATTTAAAGGACCTTAATGTGTTTGTGGTGACATTTACTGAATAATTACTTTGGCAGCCATTGGAGTCTTGACAAACATGTAACATCTATCTTATCTGTGGTACATGCATTACTCCCACCTTTCTGAAAAACAGAATTTCTACTCTTTCAATACCAATTTCAACTGTGTTTCTTGGAATGAACTAAAAATTGTGACAATCGAAAGTAGTGTTTTCTTACAACATGCACCAACCTGAAGGTTTTTTTTAAACAAAATGTAATTTTTCCAGTCATGTACATCTTTACATAAATATTTTATGACCGGCAGCTCATAGTTATTAAGGCCAAACTAAGGACAATTATAAACAAAATTTATTAGAGATTTCAAAACAGAAAACTCCATCTTTGAAACAGACTCCTCCTGTGTTTTGGAGCATTAAGTTTGTTGCATTTTTCCATCCAATGTTTACATATGTCCAACTGATGTTAATAATTATGTCAAAAACAAGCAGCAATCAACAAATTTAATACGAATGGCTGGTCTACCATGCAATGCATGATTAGCAGTTCATGACAATTTCCTTTCATTCTCTCTCTTTCAAGCGACACTATATTTCCTGCTTATCGCGCAAATTTAATCTTGCTACATGTTTACCAAGACCACATCGACGCATTTTTGGACAATATTAGGGCTTGGTATCCTGTTAGGTTTGGTTGTATCATTCTTCTTAGTCTAACAACGACATAGTCTGGTGAAGATTTAATTCGTTGACCTTTTAAGCTTTAAAGGTTCTTTTCCTGTAAAGTGACCGGTTTGTGATAATTTTTTATATGTTTCGTTAAAACTAATGCGCTCGTCTGGATTTCTGGGCATTGGTTTTAACCTCGATCAAATATTTCATGTTTAGTCATGGGCAATGGGTTCGTTTGGAGGTAGTTTAACATTACAGAAAGTCCTAACACAATACAGTGCACCAAAAAGTAAAAAAAAGATTGTTATTCTCAATTTGTAGATCCCACACACCAACATCGAAAACGATAGTCTACTTGCAATTTTTATCACTCCTATGTACCACTAAACCTCTTTCAGTTCTGTTGACTTCAATACTAACGGCATGACATCCGGCCTCCAGAAATATTACGATTGTTGTTATTTTAGTAATGGTGTCGATCAAATGTGGATCCTGGAGAATTCGAAAGAATTATTAATTTGAGATTCTTAGCTCGAAATCAGTTTCATTTTGCAACAGCATCAAAACTTTCGATTTCTCAACTCTTTACCCTTCTATTCCACATGAACAACTGAACATGAATACGCAGGTACAAATATCTGATAGTCGACAGTTAGACTTTCTTTGGCATCAATGAGTCTAAGAAAAAGAACAAATATACAGAAGACCACATAGTCGACACGCTCAATTTTCTTATCGACAACATTTTTGTTCAGTTTGTTGGACGTGTTTTTCGGAAAACAATAAGGATTCCAATGGGCACTAAATGTGCACCTTTGCTTGCTCATTTGTTTCTACATTCATATGAAACAGACTTCTTACAATCTCTTCTAGACAAAAAAGATCGTAGACCAGCTCTCTCTTTTAAACTCACGCAAGTTCCGTTATATGAACAATTCTCGATTTGGTGACTTTCTCCTTCTCATATATCCTCAGAAACTTGAGATAAAGGACACAACAGATTCTAGGAAGTCTGCTTCATATTAAGATCTACATCTCGAAATTGACTCTCAAGGAAGACTTTCAACAAAGCTCTATGACAAACGTGATGACTTAAACTTTCCAATTGTCAACTTTCCCTCTTATTCCGTCCGCTCCTGCTTATGGTGTCATCGTATCACAGTTGATTCGTTACTCCAGAGCTTGCGGGAATTACATCGGTTTCCTTGGCAGAGCGTCACGTTTGACACAAAAATTGCTGACACAGGGTTATGTTGTTCCATGATTGCTGTACTAACTCGAGAAATTTTACGGTAGACACCGACTACTCGTAGACAAATGTGGGATTTCTATCTCTCAAATGAGTGCAGATGTTGGTTTGTCGTAGAAATTTGTTTTGTCATCCTTTAACAGATTTGACACACTGAATTGGAAATTAGCTGCACGGCAGGTGTGGTATAGAAGGCAGGAACCGCTTACTCTTCCGGAGCACCTGAGTTCACTCTTGTTACGACTTGAGTTCATGTTGTTGATTTCCGTTGGTCAATTTTGTGTTTTGTGTTTCTTCGTGCTTTTCTTGTTCGTGTTTACCGGTTTCATCGTTGCCCTTTCGGACTTTGTCACTCGAATGACCCATTGGTGCCTCTTTGCTTCTCCAATCTATTATAATTAATTCAAATCCACTTTGGATGAATGCTGGACTGTGGTGTTTGTTTATCATCCATAAATTATACTCACCATATCGACATGTTCTATATTTCTGAAAATGGCCATGCTCTCGACATTCTAGCCATTTAGGTAAGTAGTGATACAAAAAATCCCAATGTAACGTGTAATTATCCCGGGGATGAAGGATCGAAAGCGTCTTGCCCTAAGCTATATATATTTGGATTTCGTTTGGTTTTCTTTTAAATTGTGGATTTCTTTTGTTTGGGTTCTAGTGCTGCTGATGATAGGTTCAGTAAAAACGTGCTATACTAGTAACAAGACACTCCAATAAACATATCTGTTACTACATATGAAATCATCCTCATGGGTAAAATTAACCATGTTTAACGATGGGAACTCGAAATGATGTCTTAGTCATATCTTGTAGATTTCTTAGAATTGTTTTAACATCTCACTATATTACTGCAGAGGGTAAAGTTGTCATACATAATCCATAATCATAGTCTCTTAGGTAGTAAACATCATCATTCATGCTGTTCAGTTCATAGGACCTATACCTTGCGCATTTCAAAGTGGATAAAAGGATAAAAGGGAGAGGCTCGTTCCAATTATTCGAAATTGTTTGCATGGTAGTTACAAAGAAACTGAGTTGTGAACGTGCCTTGAATATGCTACTTTCAAGATCTCATCTAAATAAGTCGTAAAGAAGAAGTGAGTCCTTAAAGCAGCAACATTACCTCATATTGTTCACTAGTCAACAGATTCCATGTTTTTTTGTCCTTTATTTGGTATCTTTTCTGTTGTTCTGAGTTTAACCGAATTCCATTTGTAATCTTGTTGGACTCTTTTTTCTGGATATTGACTTAAATGGTGATAAATAAACACACAGAAATAAAACCTACAAGTTTGTTTTGTCTCAACTCATCCCACAATAATTTATTGTTTCGTCGTGTTTCATTAGTTCTATTCAAATAAATTTTATAATGTATTTCTTATTAGGTGCTCCTGGTCATGCTAGTTGGAAAAAAAGTCAAGTTCCTTGCACGTTAAATAACGGTGGCTGTAGGTCTAGACAAGAGTTGGACCCGTAGAACCCATACAGGACTAAATTGTTTGTTCCTATCCATCACTCCTTTTCCAGTGGCAGTCAAAACTACCCCCGATATTGGCCTCGTATTACGTCATCATCATATCATATCTCCTAAATCGTGCCGCTTGGGAGTAAAGCATTAACTATTTTTGATTAGGTTATCATGAGAATTGTAATAAATATTTATATTTATTGGTATGATCATGCTTATTATTTGTTTAACTTAGTTTGGTTAATTGTTGAGTTTCATTTATAATTAAATAAAATATACAACACTGTCATTTTTTAAGGTTGTTAATTGTTTGAATTACACAGATAATAGATTCTTTCATAATTTCTTGTTGTTTTTTTATAGTATTTTAGGAAAAATGTCCTCGCCAAGACTGGGACGTCTAGTCACTAGAAAATATCTGGTAACAATATAAGATTTGGGACAAAAATGTTAGTGTTATGTTTGGAAATTGGCTGTAGAAGTGGGTAAGGGATATGTGTTTTGTTTGTTCAAGCTTAGTACATAAAACTATGGGTTTTTTAATTCTGAATATTTTCCCAACTTAAAACTTTCAGTTATTACATAATTTTACAAATAAATGTATTAATGATAAAATAATGGTGTTTTTCAAACCTTGTTTTATATGTAAATGTTCTATTAAATTATTCAAATACTAAGTTTTAGTTTAGTAAATATAAAATATATATATAATGACTTGTTAAATAATAACACAATAAAATATTTTATCAATGTTTTATTTCATAATTTCACAATTCATATTTTGTTTCAGATAATTAAATATATTAATGACATGTTATACATCAATGTCATAATCAATCCACATCGCTTTTCCTTGTTATCCATTAACGCAGCACTATAGTATGTTTGATTGATGGCACAACTTAACAATTATTTTTGTTAGTCATCTAAAGTGTGTATTTATGTTTAGCCTCCCAATACACTAATGAGAGGTATGTTAAAATATAACAATAACAAAAATAATCGAAAATACACTGCAAGCACACGATTAAAATGTTCTGTCGATAAAGACTTCGTGCACACATAGGACTGAATAATAAAATTTCATACAGCACATTTGATACATAAATATGAAAAAACAGCACTATTATTTTTAAAAATTAACAAATCACATTTAAACAGCACAAAAATTGACATTTCTATAAAATATTATAGTTAAGTTTTTATGGCACAGCAGCGGCACCAATTCTTTGTCCATACAAGGAATAAGGTGATAAATATGGCCCTACTTGAGGAAGTCCTTGGTTGCTAGGCAACGCAGATGAGGGATTTAAAAGTGATTTGTATGGGTGATATCTGCTAGATCCCATCAATGAACTAAGTGGACTTAAACTTGTTGGATAACTTCTTCGTAGAGAGCTTAAAGAATTGGGACTAAGTGATCCGGATGGTAAAGAAGGTCCATGTAATCCTGAGAAAGGTAAAAGTCCAGGTGGAGGAAGTCCATAACGTTCGTACGCCGCAGCTATTGACAACGGGTCAGAAGACGTAGTATGAGTACGGAGATGTTGTAAAAGTTCTTCTGAAGAACTAAAGCGTTTTCCACACGGTTCATTTCCGGATGAAACCCAGTTACATACTAAAGGTAATCCAGAATGTCCTAAATGTCCAGGATACAATGAAGAAAAAGGGTAAGCACCCAAACTGGATTGTCCGGCAAGTAAACTAGAAGACGAGTATGGATTCAAGGATGAACTTTGTAATCCTAAGCTCAGATTATGGAGACTTTTCTCGTGAGCACATTGAGCACAACCAACGGCAGTACACGTAGCAGACAAATGGGAGTTCTGGACAGTTAATTGACAGTGTGTACAATATGGATCCCTGCACACAGGAACTAAAGTTGTCGCCCCTGATGGCGTCCTGACCCTTGCATACGTAACGAATGGAGACAAGCTTGACGCCATAGCCGCTGACTTCATTGCTGCTGAACTTTGAGCAGCATATGCAGCAGACTGAGCAGCTAGAGCTACAGCTGCTGCAGACGACGATCCAAACATATTACTATGAGCCGGAAGTGGCATTGGATATCCATGTAAACCACTTTCAGTCGGTAGTCCAGATGCATGAGAGTATGACAGGAAAGAACTTGTTAAAGAAGGATATCCCGAATAACTC
Source organism: Arcuatula senhousia (assembly GCA_963971305.1). NCBI lineage: Eukaryota > Metazoa > Mollusca > Bivalvia > Mytilida > Mytilidae > Arcuatula > Arcuatula senhousia. The sequence goes on from OZ020307.1 coordinate 26,038,199, forward strand.
GGATAACTTGAAGACTTGTGTTCATCTTGATCACGACTGATCCGTGATTCGTAACGAGGCGAAGAAGATGATATTCGTCTTTTTTCGTCATCACTATGTGGCGATGAATGATGGCCAGGACTTTTTGTCAAGCTTGACCTAGAATTAAGATGATCTCCATGAGTAGAAGTAGCACTTGAAGAAGTGGATGACACATCTTTTGATCTTGGTAACGTTTTTAATGAAAGAGGGGACGATGGTTTGTCCTCTTTTGACTTTATCGTAGAAACAAGAGGTGGAATATCCTTGTGTGAAACAGTTCTAAATCCAGGCTTATCTGAATTATCATTGTCTTTTTCTTTTGAATCCGTAAGTTTTGATTTGTCAACATTTGATTTTTCAGAGTTCTTTTCAGTTGTATCTTTCTTCAATGGTGGTATTATAGGCTTTGATGGCGCAGATGTATCTTTCCCAATACTGCTACATGTCTGTGCAAGTAATGCCAGAGGACTTTTCTTAGCATCCAACTGAAATTTGAAAAGAACAATAATAAAGTCTTTAATCCTATAAAAAAGATAGCATTTTGTCGTCTTTTATTCTGCTGTTTACATTGTTTCAAAACAGAAATTTTTATAAAAAAAAAAATTGAAAAAATAATTATATGGAACGAAATGAGAAATACAAAAAAAGGATTTTAAAATTCTTAAATAATAACATCTTAAAAGTATTTTCTATGAGTTTGACTAAATTCTTTAACTCTTGGTTTTAAGAAAGTTTACTATTAACGTGAGGTGAACCGTTACTTTATATATATGCATTAAAGGGCTCGTCAGGCTATCATAAATGCTGAGTAATATACGACTGTGAAAGAAAATAGATGTCATTTTTAAATAAAATCATGAAAATTAAATAATAAATTGAACTTACCGTTGTGGGTAATGGCTGTAAATAATCCGGATGAATAAATTGTGATGCTGACGACGAAGTCAACATTGTCAAAATTTCACAAATATTTCAAAATAATGATAAATTCCAGATGAAATACAAATGTTTACAGGTCAAGTTGCGTAGAATAACGTTTGTAAAATAACATCTGATTGTCACAGTGGTCCAGATAGTTAGTGGACAAATGTTACGTTCTCTGTCATAAACAAACTCGAGCCGCCCATACAGCAAAAACCTTCTCAACACCTCAAAACTGACTCATTAGATAAAGGTTTTACACCGCCTTACTTCTACTCCATACATCACGGTACCACCATGCCATTCATAACATGTGGGATTACCCAGCTGTCAAATCTCGTCAAGCAACGTGTGATAAATGTCTTTCTCCGGCCAATCGGTGATGCGCTAACAAACTATTATCGGGAGAAGTGTATACAAGCAATATGTTCTGTAATCAATCATGTTAATAGTGTAGCTGTCAATCAATTCGCCATTTGTAGGCTCATGTACTTTGTACAAATTAAATAAGCAAATTACACTTCAAAGAGAATCTGTTCGGGATGATAATGGTAGAAGGATAATTTGACCACCCTCATCACCACCGAAGGAAAAATCTGTCACCGGTCGCTATTGATCAAAAACCAATATTAAATTATGGATTTCAAATAAAATGTGTTGTTTAATTATTATGAATTGTCGGAGAGAATAATCGAAGAGGAAAATTGTTCAAGTATTAACGACTGCAATAAAAATTAAAAGCATTTTACGTTTAGTAAAAATAAAACAAAATCAATATAAAAGGATTTCAAATTATTTTGTGTTAGCAAATAAAATGACATTCTTTTCAAACCAAAGCTGTTAAAGGGGTTGTTATTTTCAGAAAGTATTTGAATGATGCTAACATTTAAACTGGTGTATAAATTTAAAATTATACTACAAATAACAAAAACCCCATTTTTCTGATTGTGTAGCTACTCAACAAATGGTGTGCAGCTCATTCATTTAAACGTCAGTATTGTAATTATAGTCCCGTTGTGAATAGAAAATTAATGTTTGAAGCACAACAACAAACAAGAAACCCATCCATTTTCATAAAATGTCACTACAACAACTTGACCTAAGCTAATTTGCATAAATGATAAATTCAAGACCATAGACAAAGTAACATTAATAACTATAATAATGTTGTATGGTAAGGGTGCTTTGCATCTTTCCTTTTTTCTCTTTTTCAAACAAGAGTGAATGATGGCCAATAAAAGAAAATTTATCTTTACGGTGTATAGTTTACTATTTTCGTGCCGTTTCTTTGTAGATTAAAGACAATCCATGACAAGAAAAGTAAAGGTTGCAAGGTGATGACATATACCATTAATTCACCTGACATAATGACGGTTTACAGATGGGATTCTTACGCCTCGATGCCTTTCTTATTTAATGGTCTTATTTTTGCATCTAAAAAGCATGATCGGTGCACACAAAATTGTATAATAGAATGTAAAAATGTCTGCACTCGTATTCACCTAGTTAAACCGTTCGTTCTTTGAAAATTTAATGTTATTCTGACATTTCAATATATTATAATGTTGTTAATGTGTCACATCACGCTTTTGAATAAGTTCATGAACGTCCTTCTTTCCTATATAACATTGTTATGCCCAGGAAAGAAAATACTAAATGGTTATTTGTACCTATACAATTAATATTTATTTTGTATGTGTACATGTACGAGTACTAATACCTAAGGTATAATATTTAAATATAAGTAATTTTGATAAAAGAAAAATTATTACTAGATTCAGATTAAGCAATCATAAACTACGTATTGAGCTTGGTAGACACGAACGAAGACTAAACATTAATTCTGGAAAATTAGAAAAATTAGCAAGAACAGACAGAATTTGTCTTTATTGTAATACAGGAAATATAGAAGATGAAATTCATTTTTTGTTAACATGTCCTTTATACTCTAGTTTGAGATCAGATTTTCTAAACACTTTACAAAATAAATTCCCTTCATTGATATCGCTTAACTCTATTAGCTTATTCTGTTGGATAATGACAAACGAAGACTATGATTTTAACTATAAACTGGCTGAATTTTTACAAATATTATATGAAAAAAGAGATAACATTAACAAATAGAGATGTATGTGTAATTTAAAATTAATTGTCTTTTGTTACAATACTTGTGTATTTTTTATGTTTTGTTTCATTGTAATCATTGATATACATTGTGATTGTCATGCTCTATATAGGGCCCTATGATTGGAAATAAAGATTTATTTATTTAAGGTATCGATCAAAACTCAGTCTAAGAATATAAGAATGCCCAATACACTGATGACAAGTATAAAGAGCGTCCACAGTGGTTACCTGGGATAGCATGCCGGGTTCGTAGGATCATAATACAAAAAAATGCAAATTATAGTGATGCACCGTGCAATTCATAAAATGATGAATGATCATTAATGCTGTAGGATTCGGCAAAAGAAGGACATATATGGGCTTAATTGGCCGAATAACACATTCCTCCTGTTGTCAGTGACAAAGTTCGCTTCCCAGATTACCGATATCCCAGATAATTGTTTAGGCGTAAAGCAATAATTAACACAAGCATACATCTTCTTAGTAAAATAATAATTTTTACGAAAACATATCTTTATCATCAAATTCATTATTAAGGTCAAGCTGGTAATACCAAAAGCAATTATTATACTTTTGTCTGAAACCACAACATAGTTTGTTTAAAATAAATTACATTTTTTTGGCTTTCAATGCACTTTTTAAATTTGAAAGGACATCAGCTGAGAATATACATCAGCATCAAAGCTGTTTAAAGCTTTTAAATGCTCTTAAAGAAACGTGTGCTCTAAAATGCCCTTTCATCTGCATAAATGTCTTTGAGTGCAAAAACTCATTTTCGTTTTGAAAAACATCATCTATCACTAGAATAAAAACATCATTATCTGGCTGACAGTTGATGGATCCCAACTGTCAGACGTCAAGTCAAAAAAGTTTTTAAAATAAATCATGTGAAACTAATCTTCTTTTACTTTATGACAGGAGTATCTGAGCATCATATTAAAATATTAAATACAAATTAAATGTATCAATTTAATTCGTTCTAAACGGCTAATCAATTTCCATTTCAATTTATCAGTTTCACAGTACGAAGTGAATAATGATTGACATTCGGATGCCGAGAGGTCCGTTCGGAAGCTGGATAAATCCTTTTTTACCTTCAAAGAAAAAACCGCCTGTGATATGTAAAATAGACATCGATTGAAAAAGAACATGCTATGAAAAATTCTGATCTGTAAGATTGAAAATCATCTTCATATTGAAATATTTTAATAATGAATTAAGATTCCAACCAAGAACACCACATCTGATCGTCTTCCTCATGACACGATACAGCATGAAGCTCTAGGTTTTGGCCACACAACAACCATAACATTAGTGCCAACCACAAAATTTAAATATCGGAAAAGATGTAAAAAAGCACAAAGAAAGATGGTAAGGAGACTAAAGCCCCGTTTACACGATCAAAGTTTTCCATCAAAATCTTTGTCCAAGTTTTCTTTGACAAACTTTTTTGACCATGTAAACCTGCATCAAAAACTTTGACAAAGAAATTTGAAGGACTTTGATGGACTTTGACAGAATAGAACCTAATCCTTTTTTTCTGAAAACTTGGATGGACTTTGACGGGAATTGACCAATCAGAATATGTTATTGAACTTATCAGAATATTTTGTAAACAAAAGCACATGGCAAAATGGCAGGAAAGAAAGTAACAATAGTAACAAAATTTGAATGGAAAAAAAAATATTGAGGACTTGATGGATTTAAAGAAAATTAATAACTGGTCAATTTCTTTTAGAAACGTTTAATCATACATATACACATGTAGCTTTTGTAACAGTACTAATACAGTATTCATTGTCATTTTCAACAATCAAAGTGTTTGAACAACCAAACCCTGTTGGTCTGATGGCAATTTCTGCACAGTAACTGCATATTTATAAAATGATGATAGGCACTCACATACTACAATATGGTCCCCACATTTAAGCCACTATAAATAGCAGAAAACCATCAAAAAGTTTGATCGTGTAAACAGCTACTTTGACAAAGTTTTATTTGTCCAACTTTTTCATCAAAAACTTCTTAACTTCAAGGCAGTGCGGCCATAGCAGGAATAAGAACACGAAAGATGTGATAAAATGAATATGAAATGAATAAAGGTAATAACAAAATTACCGAACTCAAATGTCCATAAGACAATACAAAACAAGGAAGACATACCGGAAAAAAAAGACCGCAATGGTCCTGACTTGGTACAGGCATTTCATGAAGTGAGAAGTGGTATAAAGACATAAAGACAATCGTGGAAACGGGATTTGACTGCCGCTCGAAAAAGAGGGATGAAATTCCAAAACATTTGGATGAAACAAAAAACGATACTACCATAGCAACAACTATATATAATCCAGCACTATGATCGCAGGTATCATCCGAAGGTGCACAACAAATGTTTGACCAACTGACCATGTGACGTTTCGACCATTTGCAGCCAAGAGGCAAGTTTCAATTAGTAGCCACAATTCAAGTGAAAAACAATCTATATCATTCATAGAATTTTACTGTGCTACCTGACAAATTTTGACGCATGAAAGCAGTTTCATTCGTCTATTTGAAATACCTGTACCAAGTCAGGACAAATATGTTCTTTAATTTTAATAGATCGGAAATTTTATTGAAGCTTTTTTCAACTGGCTGGAACACTGTTCATTTATAGAATAATATATTGAATAAACAAAGTAACAATGTTACCAATACCATAATAAAATAGTAGTCATAAATTTATAGATGCAAGGATTACAATGGTCTTGACTTGGAGTAGATATATGTGTAACATTCTATTTAACCAAGTTACATTAATTGGTTCTATTTCAAAGAATACTGTGACAGCATCAAATTGATATTTTGTAAACGTCAATGCATTTATTAAAATAACAAAAGTTGACACATCAAAAGAAGTCCTAACAACGCGGAGATCCTTTTGCACATGTAAATGATTTGATATGTCACATAAGTCTTCTAAAGTTGATGCCCCACGCAACATGCAGAACGGTTACCAAGGTGAAGCCACATATTATATGATAGCTGAACACAATTTAATAAATAGGCCTGTTATTACATTTTATTTATAGTTAATTTTATTGGCTACGCATTTTCACATGTCACATAAATAAAGTAATGTGAAAATGGTAAAAGCAAGCGTTTCTTAGTAGTTGAGTTGCTGGTACATGAAGGTCAGTCAGTTCTTGATGCCGATTGAATATCATACTGTCAAAACTAAGACAATTACACAAAACCTCTTTGAACGGCCATTTACCAACAACAGCAAAAACTTAGCTTCAGAAGCTGAACTGGATTTTAAACCCGGTAAAGAGATAAGTAAATACCATTTTCTTCCTTAAATGTGCGTTATCGAGTGTTAAGATTCTTTCACGTGAGCGCAACTCACTTATCCTCCAATCAGATGACTTGTTTACAAGGACGTCTCAATAAAACGTTTCATAAGAAACGCAAGGTTACAATATGATATTTCCTAGGAATCACTCGTAAACAGCCAAACTAACAATGCCAATATAGCGAGTTTTTAAAAGAACGCAACATGAACAATGTTTGATAACGGAAGAAATATAAGTACTAACGTGCTCTTTGAAACTGGCATTGGTCTTCAACTCGTGATAGACTTTTATGTCTTTTGACTCGTTCCGCTGCACTCAACTTGAAAAATTTCTATCACTCATGAACGATCGGTCGGTCTTTTTTATGAACTTATGTAAGAGCCTTTAAGACTAAACAACAGCATTTGCAGCTGCAAATGAAGTTTGCACACCTTAGCCAGAAAGGTCATTTTCGAAAACGTATGTTCTGTTTTGTGACCACTGATGAACCTCTTGTGTAATCTGCATAGATCTTGTTATGTACATGCTGTGCATCAGCATCTCAACGGATCTAAATGTATATACAATGTACCTCCTTTTAGATCTGTCCCATCCTGGTGATCATAGAATATATTGCATCATAAAGAAACCAATTTGCGGTTTAAAAGCATTTATATAAAACTTCTACCAGGGAAACTGTTCGCATATTAAATTTTCATACACTATAGGAATAAGTAGTGAATGGGGGAATAAACACAGTGTTGTAGGGACTAAACAGAAACTTGGTGTTTGTGGACAACCTTGAACGTATAATATAATGCGAATGAAGCTGACAAATGAACTTTTTAACTGCACATGCAAATGTTTAAGTAAACAAACAAACATTAGTCTTGGGTCAATGCAAGACAGCGAGAAGTGACCTCTGGTCATGTTGAAGACTGCTGCCTGTTTTCCATTGCCGTTTCCTTAATGATGGCTGTGTCGCGTACACTTATTCCACATCTCTTTATCGTCTATGTATTTGCTCCAAGAAATGGAATCAAATGTGTATAAACTAAACAGAAAGTTGACCAAAATCAGGTTTCCTACAAATCAAAACAGTCGTGGTTTGCTTTTGATTTTTTATCATTATTGTTAAAATTCACATGTAAAGCTTTTGAAAAATGGCTAGCTTTAAGCAAAATAAAGTATCAAAACATGACCTTATAGTATGCATCCCAAAAATGTCATTCAATTTGCCGCCCAAGCAGATATTTAATAATTTTTTGACAGGTTTTCAGTTAGCTGATGTTCAAATATTATTTTCAAAATGAAATATCATTACAAAGATGTGGTATCCCACTGATATAAACGATGATTAGTCTTCTCCATATCAGAGGTTATCATATGTTTTACGCTAGCCCGCCCATCAAAGGCAGGTGTGTCAATGGTTCTGACAGTCTCTCGTGGCTGGCCAGCAGGGAACATGCCACACAAATATTATCAAGATTTCAGAGGTTTAATGGAAAGAAAACATCCACGCTTTTATAGGTTGCCATTTTTATTAAGCTTTGTACATCTGCAACTTTGTAGGAATTTCAGGTCAAATACTACTAACATACAATCGCATCCATTTTGACAAAAACACAGACAGAATCTTCAAACAAACAGTAGAAACAAGGTGTAAAAATGTACAAATTTGAAAATAAACAACCTTTCTGACGATGCATTTTTGTTCAACCAGAAAAGTTAATTTGTGTAAAGATTTCTACCATATTTGTTTGTAAAAAGTCAGGCTGTTGGATGCACATCAACATAATGTATGAGCTATGAGTTACTTTGCAATGCAACAGCTTTCATCGATAATGCTTAGAACGTCCATGCCTTCCTTCTATCAACACATTTTGCAATGCCAAGACATGAGTTATGAGGCATCCGTAATCACCGAAATCCTGTTCCGCATTAATACCAAGCCTTAACCATCCTTCATGCAAATAAATCTTTTTCCTATAATAGCATTTTTATGCAAACTTCTCGTATCTTTCTATCGAGTGATAAAGTTTATATCTTCGTTTGTCAAATAATTAATTATGTCCTGTCAACATCTCGTTTACATCTTGTCCTTCCTGAAACAATTTTGCATGGTATGTTATTGAAAAATCAATGCCGGTTGATAGATGAAGTGCCAGAATTACGGAAACTAATGAAGTCAAATGATAAATTATAGATGGTGATTACACACAACATATGCGTTCATGGATGTGTGGACACTTTCTGCATCAATCATGATAATGGACCCTCAAAGGTATCACAACTCTGTCATTATGGAACCCTGAAAGGCCATAAATCACTCCAAATGGTTTCTTTTGCCTGATACAACATGATAAATGTTCTGTCTTATGCCATGACAGGAGTTATCTTTTCTTTGCTCTCTAGATGTGCATCCGGCACGGAATTTACGACATCCTTTCATTTTAGAAAAGTTGTTTTTATGAGGTTATAGAAGCTCATTTATATTACTCGGATAATGCAAAATCTTGTATAATTACGGCAGAAGATAAGCCAAGAAGAAATTGGCATCTCACGATATCATCTTGGTTATCATGCAGCAAAGATTTGTTAAAAAGATTTATCTATGAATGCTGTGGCACGCCGTCTGACAATTCGAACCACATGAAAACAATGTTAAGAATGTCTGATATACATATAAATCTGTAATCTAACTGTTTTCCTGACTTTGTTACAAATTACAATCTTAACTGATGATGGTCATCAAGACGCTATACTCCAGCTACATTATTACATCTAAAAATAACGACAAGATACAGTGGAATAGAACCATTCTCCCCGTCTTAGTACTCTTTTTGGTAGTTTGTACATGGTACCTTTTAACAGAAATCTGATACCTTAGTTGTCTTATGAGAGCTGTCAATGGTTATTTTTACTTAAAGAGATTTGTTTCTTTTAAGATTCGAAATCCACTTCTGTATAAGTACTTCATTGCTTTCTCATCACACGTAATAGTTTATTCTGTAACAATTTCACATACAACAGTCTTAATTTTACTTAATATCAGATACAACAGACTTATTTGAAGTCCGTCTATGGGGATTTTGCATATCAGTATGACGTGGTCTTCCTATGAAATATGTATCTGTAAAAATGTCCCCCGGATCTAGCTTCATGGTGTACACAAAGGATAAATTATGTACACATCAATTCAAATTACTTCTATCTCATAGTTCTCTCAGCAGTCAAGAAGAATTACTCTGCTTACTTTTCATTTAAAGTTAAAATGAACATTCCGCCGATGGCGTGCGATGTGTTGAACAAAAGCGACATTAATGGCCCCGACTCTGCCAGTCCATTCATTTATATGTCTAAGAAAAATTATACTCTCAAAAATGATTTGGACAGCCAGCAGATAGATAAAACGAAACTAGCATTATTACTGACAATAGCAGTCGTGGTAAATGCAGTAATCTTAATTAAAAGTGTCATGCGTAGACTTTAAAAAGAAATAATCTCAAATGGTATCCCCTGACAAAATGCTACTTAACACGCAAGAATTATCGTTCCCCTACATCCAATAAATTCTGTGGCGCGGAAAAATGGCGTCGCAAATGAAAGATTCTAGAACTTACGACTTGCATTGGAGATTATCTGCACATAAACGAATATAAACATAATGTTTATGTAACAGAGAATAATACGTTTGATGTAGATGTCTGTATATGCTTTCAGATTAATGAGTTTGGAATGTAAATACAAGACAAAGAGCAAACCATGATGATCAAACAAAATGACTAGCAAGGACTTGTTTTCGAAGGAGGCCAAAGATTACCAAATGGGCATTCGAATCTGGAAGCCCCCCAAAAAAGGAGACATTTTAGACGACACAACCAGAAACTTTGTTTAAGAGAGAAGTTTGGAAGACTTAAAAACAACAAGAATTTGTTTTTTTTTTTAAGATTTGGAAAAAAGTCAGTTGGTATAAAATATTCGTTTATGGATCTATGGATAAAAAACAACATTATTTATCAGACACGACAAAAACTAACAAAACACACCCGTTGTAGTTATCTCTTCATATCAGCAACAGTGTAAAACCAGCGATATATACCTGTCAATCTATTCCTAGACCCCATCAAAAGGTGAAGTTTCATCTCTTTATATCTCATAATTTGTACAGTAGTCCAGATAATGAGTGATCAACACGCCATGTGTAAACATTAACATTATCTATAACAAGCCTGGATGATGGACGTAGCTATTTGATCCCGTTCACTGTCAGATAGCATGGTCAGATACTGACATTAATTATACTAATCTGTCTGCAATTTGTCTGCTTCACCTGTTAATCATCGGCTTGTTAACCTTCTGTAATTACTCCTTGACCATGCCCAATACTCGTACCCTGTGATAAGGATTGCCAATCTCCAATGTTGTAGAGATGATAAATAAATGATAGGTTGTTTACATTGGTACTAAAAAGAACTGATACCATACCATCTGATAAAAGCAAAAAAGGCTGTCGAATCGCTAGGATACGTGATATGGTTTGGCTTTTTTTGCGAGTGGAAGGAGACCGTAAATCAACATTCATTTACCCGCTGTTCTGCAAAATATTTTTAAACGCTATCACCACTAGTAAGAAAATATGTCCAAAACCATTGTTCAAAATTCTGCAAAGCCAGAAAACTACTTTTGGAAAAAAATTGTGAGTATCCACAAGAACTTTTACCGAATGATTCAGGAAGAAATACTAAAAACGTGAAATAGAATGTGACATAAATGTTAAGCAACAAATAACTGGTCTTGACGTTACATCATTAATTTTCGACTTGAGAATTGTTAACGCAATTAACGCCGTCGGTTTCACTTTAAGATGATGTGATATTACCACAATCAGGTGGTCCGTTGTCCGTTAGGATGCAGTTATATACGACAGACATCAAACGATGTTATCTCTATAGAAAAGATACCAGGCTTTGATAAAAAGGTAGTAATGTCTCAAAAACTATTCTGAGGGGAACATAAAGATCACTTTGAATTTACATCACAATTCTAGAAGAAAAAAGGAATGAATTTTTAAGAGGAAATACACAACCGTGTCCTCCTGTTAACGGATTTTCGCCCACAGTCCAAAATGAAAGTTTATGCAATTCACGAATCCAATGCCAAATGAGCCATGGGGAGTAATATAAAATCAAATCGTAGTTCTATGGAATAACCAGCATGCTGAATGGGTCATAAGTTCACCATGGTTTTAACAAATGCTCAAGACATATAGGCACGTAGGCATAATTAAGGGAACCACGAGCTCTGGTACTGTCATGCTAGCGCGTGAAAATTATGTTGTGTTGTTTTTGTATCTAGAAATACCGACAAAGGTAACGATGGCGCTGCATACAAGGAGGTAAGCGACTCAGGTTGTGCAAAGAAGCACTTTAAATCATTTTACAGTATAACAGCTACTATTTCCCTTCGTAGCTCGTTTTCTACTGACATACATCATTGTAGTTTTGTATTTTCCCAAAAGCGGACACAATTTCTGAAGGCAAATTCAAACATTTTACTAAGGGACCGACCATTTAACTTGAAGAGGGGCCTTGGTTTTTTCCTTAAAAAAAATTCTGAAAATTATTTTTGATGACAAAAATATTTTGGCAGCAGAGGGTAAGAAAAAAAAATATTCAGAGGAAGGATTTCTGCCATATAAAATAATGATAATAATGAAAACAATATTCTGTCGCACCGCCTTTGGAAAATAAATATTTTTTGCACGCTCTGCGCGGAAAATTTTTTCTGACCAAAACAAAAAAAATCCGATTGAGTTAAATGGTCCGTCCCTAAAGGGTCAATTAATTTACCAAGGAGAGCATTCAGTGGTTTTCTGTATATTCATCCTAATGTAAAAGGGAGGTTGCCCTAAAGTCGGAACTGGATAAGCAACCATGATTATGAGCAATCAAACTAAAAGAGAGCAACAAAAAATTGAGTAGTTAGCTACAAAAATCATTTGAAGTTCGACATCTATTGATGAACGGACATAGTCACATGATTCTGATGTGGTTGATATTGGAGTTAGTATTCCAAACATCGAACCTGAACGATATGATTTATGGCAACGAACAGACGGAAAGTTTGTCTATCAAAACAGATTATAGAAAGATTAATTGATGTGACAGAAATGATCTTCCAGCAAATTAATTTCCCATTAATTCCAAATTGAACTTGATTATCCAGCCGCATCGGTTACTAGAAGTTTACAAATCGCCTTAGACAGCCACTGTCACACATCAACACGTTTAAATTAAAATTGAATTACAGATGTCTCATCCAATTCCATTTCTATCATCTAATTCTTCAATCTTTTGACTTGTACGTAATTTCCCTTGAAACTAGACCTAAGAGGATTATAAACAACGCTTCGTTATATATATTATACCGGTGTTCGATAAACGGTATATATTATATGTTCGATATACTGTAGAAAAAAGGAGAAGGAATCAAGTTGATTTCTAAAAAGAAAAACGTCCATTTAAAGTGCCAAAGGAGAATAGAACATACCAACAATAAAGGTAATAACAAAATTACCGATCTTAGAGAAAAGAATAGATCGCAATGGTCCTGTATTGGTTACAACAAGAAACTGGGAGTACTGAAATTTTGCCATGACATACCGACAGCTTGTTATCTTGGAATAGATAAGACTGTTTTAAGAATAAATCAGAACTCTAATTGGCCAAATTTAAAAGAGAACATACAAGAATACTGCAGAAAATGTGATTATTGTTTTCAAGTGCCCGAAAACAAAAGAATGCAACAAATATAACTGCGCTCATCCAATACTTTGCTCGGGAACCCAATGAAAATGTAGCAGTAGACATCCTATATGACCACTTCCGCTTACAAAAGGACATTCTTATAAGATTTTTATCCGTCTTTCGCCATATTTGTTCAAACAAGACTAAACCATTTCAATGAAGCGGTGTACAACAATTAAATACAGATTTTAGAGTCGACACTCTGATAAGTATACCAAGGATTCAACGTCATTTTAAAAAGGTTAGGTTGATTCCAGCTTGTTGCTTTTTTCACTCAAGACAAGAAATTTTACGGGAAATTCATATTTATTACGGTTAAATGCATGTTTTCTGTTTCTCAAATGTGTATAGATACAAGAATTTCGTAGTTTTGTAGTATTTCATTTTATTTGGCACCACAGGACTCAACTCAAAAGATAGAGGAAAGTGCAAAACAATTATAAGTGGCCTTCGCTTATTTAAGAAGTGAAAAAAGGCCCGAGTAGAAAAAGTTGAACTAATGGTGCAACAACCAGGATGCAGAAGAATACATCTTAACCTGTTATTTTCTTTTCTAAAAAAGCACCGGTTCAAAATAAAGATGTTATGTAAATCAAAGTTTTTGGCCTTTCTAAATAAAGACTATAAGATCCAATTTATGTCATCTATACAGAAGAAAAGTAGTTTTTACGATATCCAAACCGTTTTAATTTCAGCATTAGTGTCAACGAAAGTACATTAAAACATTTGTGATGGCGTTATACATCCAATACCACACAATCATCATTTTCATTAACAAGAATGTTTCTTACTATTAAAACAAGATTTCCATTGAAATGTCACATTTGATCAAACTTTATTTCTGTATCAAGAATATTTAACATCAAAGGGATTTTCCATCTAAGTGTTTGGAACGTTTATTGTTAGTTTGATTTATATTGGAATCTTTTATCAGATTTCCAAGCGTGTTTATGACCCAGGAGTGAAATTTATGGCTGGTGATACATGGTTGTATTCCGGGAAATTAGAATTACTCTGGACATATCCTCCATAAATGTCAGGCAAACACAAGCATTGGAACATATCGCCTGCTACTAAAACACTCAACGTAATCTGATGAAAGAGGCCCGGTACAAGGAATTCCAAAGACAATAGAAAGACTGTTTACAAACTACAGGAGCTAAGACCAGGGAGCTAAGAAGCAAGCAGTGATTCTATGATAAACAATTCATATTTAATTTGAAATGAAAATTCATAGATGGAAACATTGACCACTTAAAATAGAATGAATAACGTGCATCGAGACAGCCACGATATGTGAGAAAATTAAGAAGCAAAGAAGCACCAATGGGTCATTCTAGTGTCATAAGTCCAAGAGGGGCAACGACAAAACCGGTAAACACAAACGAACATCTTCGCTAGCCAAGGGTTACGACCCCCTTTCTCTCATCGTCAGCTAACCAATGGTTACGATCCGTTTTCTCTCATCTTCCGAAGATGAGAGATTGCGGATCGTAACCCTTGGCTATCGAAGATGAAACAAGAACAACACGAGGAATTACAAAACATAAAAAAACACAAAATAAACCATCAGAAACTCGAAGTCGTAACAAGAATGAACTCAGGTGCTCCGGAAGTGTAAGCAGTTCCTGCCTGCTATAGCAAACCCAACGCACTGCTAATTTTCAATTATGTGTGTCAAATCCGGTATAGGAAGACAAAACAAAGCTCTATGGCAAATCAGCATCTGCACTCATCTGCGAGATGAATCCCATATTTGTCTACGAGTGCATGGTGTCTACCGTAAAATTTCTTGAGTGAAGACAGGAACCGTGGAGCAACATAACCTTGTGTTAGCATTTTTTGTGTCAAACGTGACGCTCTGCCAAGGAAATCGATGCAACAAATCAATTGTGAAACGTAAACTCCATAAGCTGGAGCTGACGGAAAGTTGCTGCACGAGAAGGGAAAGTTGATAATTTGAAAGTTGAAGTCATCACGTTTGTCATAGAGCTGTGTTCAAAGTTTTCCTTGATAGTCTATTTCAAGATGAAGATCTAAATATGAATCTATAGAAACTTATATATAGGGTAGTCAAATTGTAAGCGTAAAAAGGACGAACTTCTGGAGCCCAATTAAAAGAATTCAAGTAAATTGAAAATTCCTATTGTTAAAGCTAAATTCAAACTAGTTCCAATTTATAAGAAATATATTTTCGAAAGGTGATAAAGACATTCCCAGAACTGGTTGTGATGCCACAATGCAACAAAATTATCCCTTCTGGAAGAGACCGCTGACAATTTCTTATTTTAGTGTCTTGTATATGCAGTATCACCCAAATTTAATTGCAACTTAAAGTCTTTTGTATACTATGATGCCATTTGATCCTGTATGAACTGATTAATTATGCCAGAATTGCTAATCAAAATCATATTGAAAGTCGAGATTCCTGGAAATCCTCATTTTAAACTGTCTGATCCTGGTATTTAGTTGCGGTTTCTTTGCGATTCTTTTGGTTTATATTTAGGAACTGCCATACTTTCATAGTTGCATTAGCAAAAAAATGAAAAAAGACCATTTTAATTGAAAAAAAAAATGATAAACGAAAGAATTAGTATTAGCAAACACTAACGACGTCATTTTCCGAAGTCTCCGTAGTCCCGTAGGAGCCTCCTAAACTGTGTCTGATGTTGTGCAGTAAATGTCCTTTATCTTGACAGCAACTGTCGTAACAGATAATAGACAACGTTTTAAGAAGAAAGAGTAATTAAATCTAGGAATATTTGATGATATCATTTGTCACTTTTAATTGTGACTAACGGTAAGCAGCAGAGTCGTTCAATGTAATTCATTTTGCCATTTTTCATCTAAAGGGTTTTCTATGGAATGCTTTTATCTGCGACAGCCAACATCGGGTCAAACATTATATTAGGGCCATGTGTTTTACAGTATAGTGGTAGTTTTCTTCAAAATTGCCAGACAAAATATTCTTCCAATGTATAAAATACGTCTTGTATCTGCTTGTGATAGAGTTCTTGGTCCTGCAAAACTGCATCGGTTTTTAATACTTCATCTATTGTATAATCTTGTATAATAGCTTTCTGTATACTAAGACATTCATTCATTCAGCAACCTTATAATACACTTGTATACTAAAAATTCTGATCCTGCAAAAGGCATCTAAGGCAAAATACTATTCATTTGTTGTATAAATTGTTATGGCCTGCAAACGTCTCTGAAGATTCATCAATGTTTGTTACAAAATTACTCTGGACATTACATGAAATATTAGGCGACAGCCAGAACGACGTTAAACACGCTATAAGATGGATGGAATCTTAGATTGGAGAAAATTGTTACGTATTGTATTTTCAAATATTGCATCATTTATCATTGACAAGTTAAAATCTGTCATTTAGTCAAAGAGAACACATTTCTGGTCGTCAAGGGATGGTTCCGAATAAGGATATTTATCTCATATACCCAAGTGATGGTTTCTCTTCACGCTATTTCTCTTTTGTTGTCTGCTTAACGCTGATGGGTTCTGTCAAAGTAAATAAATTGCACAAAGGGTTACGATAATACAACAAAAACAGATAAAAACCAAAAACCATTGTTTAATTTATTGAAAGCTACTAAATACAAACAAATAGTTTATAGGTCTACACACGAAATGGAAATAACTGTTACTTGCTTAAAACAATATTCTTTATAATCTTGCATTATTTGCTCTTATCTTTCAAACATTAAAATGACTTTAGCAAAAGTTGTGATGAGTTTTAATACAAAAAATTCGACACCATTAGATGTAGATTTTATAAGTGCAAAACTTCTTCATAATTCTGACATTAACTCGTGTTCAAAAAGACCTGCTTCTTATTGATGAGTCTTGTCATTATTTTCCATTATGCACTTTAACTTTCTGCATCAACGTGTTAGTGAGGAAATTGAAAATGACATTTAATGGCAGAAATCAACACAATCTAATTGATGGTAGTATTAAGCCTGTCATATTAAATCAGTTCGATCTAGGAGGCTGAGTGCAGGGAGCTCCAAGGATAGTTTGTTTTATATCAAATCCAGCAATCATTTGGGCATGTTGACAGCATGGCGTTATCGCTTTGATGTTATGTATTGCCTGCTGTTTAATGAGGTTCTGTTAATTCCCAACCCATCAAACGATTCGTGGCGTGCATTTATCAGACTTCAAAAACAATTATCTTCAGAATGCTTCAATCAACAGCAAATCTCATGGCTTTGAAAAAACAAGTTTTGATGAGTTGTAAGATGTAGAAGTCTACATTTTCTTGCCATTCGTTGCATATCGTTTGATTAATTTATCTCTCATGACGCACTAGGTCACTTTAATCATATTTTTATTGCGGAATTTCTGACAGACAGGTGCCTCTAATTATATAAATTTTCTACATTTGTTTTATATTCATGAACCTTTAATAAATATCTCCTCTGTTTCTTTCATAAGACGTCTTTCATTTTCGTGAGAGCAGGTGTGTGCTTTATTAAAATTGTAAAAAAAAATATGAAAGATTCGTATAAGAAATGGGCATATTTGCAATAATGTTGTTTGATTGTCTTCATATTCATATGAAAAATAGGCATATTTGCTATACTGATGTTTGATCGACTTGGTATAAAATTAAGCACGTGGGGATGGCCGCGGTTTATCTCATCTTAATGTTTACATATTCTGTGATCGATGCCTACAATTGATCTTCTTAATCAATGTTTCATTTCTTTGTAGTTTAAAATTGATGGCGGCGATTTTAGATGGCTTTTCTGTCAGTAATCAAATAAATGAATGATAAATAACGATGGCACAATGAAGATAAATGCTGTGAAAGTTGCCGTAATGATCCGGATGCGCAATATATATTCATCTGGATTAAATCTTCCCTTGATGAATCAAAGTGGGTGCTTTAAAAAGTCATTTTTCATCCTTTAAAATGATTAAGGTACTTAGAATTGTCAGGGAAGGCGATATTAAAGGTTGTGTAGATCGAACGGCTCGTTAATCATACACTTCCCAGACATAATACTCACAGACAATTAGATAGGATAACACAATTTATGTTAATTCTTCATTCGCTGTTCTTCATCATCAAAATATTTAATTAAGCAAAATTGAATACAGAATCATTTTTGATATTTTTACAGCCGCGTTTGGGTTATACTTACAAAAATACATTTTCCTCTTAAACGTCGTGTGTTTTTGCTGACTTTTTTTCTCTTCATGTTTCCACTTCAAGCGCTTCATTGAAAACTATTTCTGATTGACAGATTTATAATTGATTTGACATATTTGTAACGATGGCTATTATTGGTCCATTACTTGCTACTCTTCAACATGATGTAAAGGTGTGTATGAGCTGTCAATCATACAGACCACCTCGCACGTCTAATTATTTGATGGCGGATTTGATTGACATGTCGGCAGCGCGTTTTTCATTACCGTGAGAGGTTTCCGACCAGGACTTCCCGTTGATGTTCAACTGATAACGATGAACATGTTTATGCTACAAAGAAATGATTAATCACTTTACACACATGGAGAATTATTTAACACAAAGAATATCTTATTTCATCGTTTCATGTTATAATTCATTACATGTTTGAAGTATAAAAGCATAGAGTTTAATGTTCTCCTCGTTTTCTTGAAGTATTTTTGTTCTTTTTCATAGCATATCATCTGATCAAGTGGTTCGTAGTTTTCTTTCATAGAAATTGTACAGAATAGAAAATGTGTTTTAACTTGATCCTAACAAACAATTATTAAATTATACATGAACACACGTGCCGTAAAATACATTTTGACAAAAAGACGTGTAAGGACAATAATTTGACGTGACATTTTCTAACTATGTGGCATTCCCCTGGCTATTATGGATGGTCATTTGTTCCACATTAACGCTAATGGTGCAAGCTCATCTATCTTTATTAAGATGATAAGACAAGACATTGTGATGATGATTAATTATACTCTTTATGTGCAGATACAATTACCAAAGCAGTCCAATGACAAATGTTTTTACAATGTTTGGCTGCAAAGTCAGAAATGTTGGCATCTCACGAATCTACATCTGGAAATCATCACCATCATTGCAGTTTTTATGAAGTTCATAGAATTTAAAAATATTTGAAATCAGGCTTTTTTTGTCTGAGTTATGAATTACGCTCATCTTTGCATAAAAAAACAGCAAAGATGATTATAATGATTCCCATAGAATTAGCATATTTATTCATCCTTGATTGGGAAATAAGCTTAATGCTTCTATAAATCCCTCTCCAGTTTGCCGTTTGCGAGTGTGGCCTTTTTAAACGGCCCCCATTGAGCTTCCTCTTATCGAACTTTACAAAGGGGTATTTTACGTGCACAGGGTATTGCTCTCCCCATACACGGGACAACCTTTTTTTCGTCATTTCCGAAGGACAAACATCATTTTACTGAGACCATCCTCGCAAATGTTGTCAACATGGTCAAGAGAGAGTAGGAAAATCGGTTCATGAAATTTTCACCCCTGACGAAGCTCTATGTTAGTAGCCCGACGCGTTAACCACAACACCACTGGCTCTATTTTATTTTTATCATGCACACCATCATTGTTGATTTAAGCAATGATTTTTTTTAATCTTTAGAAAATAATAACCCAAAGATGTATGACATAGTACCATTTGGGAAAGCAGTCTGCATACATGCAAAGACATTTTTTTTATCATTTTTGGCAATTTAGGAAATATGCTCTATTTGTGAATATTCTTGATGTTTGTTTGAAATCTTAAGCATTAAAGATAAACAATGCACATGATTAGCAATACGCTTAAAAGTCTTGTTTGAATGGGCTTCCTTTTTTATCCAGATTCCATTGGGAAAGGAATATCGTTATAAAATATCATAGAAATATTGACAAATTACATTTTCTGATACAAAAGATACAACTATAACATATGGAAGAAACATCTTACTTTTTTTCCTTTGTATGGATTTAATTACGCTAGAAATCATTAATATTGCCAAGTCGGAATGGCTCTTAAGGAAAATAAAAGCAAGAGGTTGGTCCCATAATGTACCATCTTTATCATAAGAGACATTTCTTTTTAGTATGAAAAATGAAATTATAGTCTTGTCATCGTCGTAAAACCCCTAAAATAAATCATGGCGACACAATCCTTAGTATTGTACAATCAATGTAATTGTCAGCCTCTAGAAGGTGATTTATCACATTTTTATCATTTTCGCCGGCTTATTATTTCACAGTTTTAATTAACTTTATATTTATAGCCTACCCTGCTTTGAAATCCTAGACTCCATTTTTATGATGGATAGATTTATTTTATGAAAAAGTTAGTGATCAATTTTAATACGCGGATATTACATTTATCAAAGTTTATTACTTTTTCTGGAAATTTATTACTTTCGATATGATAAATGTATTTTGACAGAAAAATATTATTTGAAATATTTGTATTACTGCTTATCCTGTGTTCGTGTTTTTTATGATTTTGTCAATAGGAGTGCATGTGTGATATAACTTTATATACTGCCTTTGTTTTACATGCAAATATAATGTAGTAATTCATTATTTTTGTTTATAAAATAAATATTAGATTTTAATGCTTTGATTTGAAGAATACATTAAACAACATAAAATGGTACAAAAAAGGTTTTGCAATAGTCTATCAGTCTTAGTTTATTGTTTTATTTTTTTATACAGTGTATATGGGTTTTTTTGTTTTGTGATTTGTCAATGTATGGCCATGGCGTGTAGTTTAATTTTGTATTGCGTAAATAAAAAATCAAACATCTAAACTACATGTAAAAACAAAATGACTACATATAAAATGTTCTGGCACATATTCCATATTCTTTTGTTTTTAATTTTTAATTTTTTTTTTTTGCTTTTTGACACAATTGCTTCTAAAAATTCTCTAAATTGTATTTATATTACATGAATTTATGATCAAATGGAATTATTCCTAATTTTCTATTCAGTCACTGTGATGTAAATGGATGTTTTTCCCTTTGACATGAATCCCTTTTTCGTCTCAAAATCATTATATAGCGGCTACCCATTTCAGAAATCTAAAAGACATTAGATTTGCATCAGTGTCTCGGTTCTATGAAATAAATCACTTTTATCATAAGTATCGTTGAGTTTTGCTGTAAATCATACTTTTTATGGGCAATTTCTATGCGATAAATCTATGGCTTTTGAACAAACATCTATTTTGTCATATAAAAGAGGATTCTATATGGAAAAATTATACAGAAAATAGCGTAATATTGTTTTTGTCAGTAATTTCCATCTGTAAGTGGTCTCTGAACACAATAAATCTTACAATATAAAAACCGATAATGACTATACTGTTTTGTTTTTTGAGCGATATCTAAGATAATATTGATAGAGGTACGTGGCTTAATTGACAAGCTAAAGCCGTGTAATATTTAACCATTGTCATTACAAATATTAGAAAGTTAACTTAATTGATACAAATGGTTCATAGGTCAACACCATTGATTTTTCTTTGCCAATAATTTGATATCCTGTAATAAATCACTTTAGAAAAAAATACAAGTTCTAAATCTTACGGACTTGAAACGGTGAGAACATGGTTTCATGTCAAGGCGTACAAGATGTCTTTTATCTGAATAGAATGGAGAGAGGCACAAAGTTGCACAAAGCAAACACGTCCTGTTTGTTTTTTTTTCACTATACAACGGTAGAAACATGGTTTCCTGTAAAGTAATAATATTTTTGGGGGATCGTTTCAGACAATAAAATAGGGGTAGACCCAAAGTTGCAAAAATAAACAAGTCCTTTTTCTTCCTATAGTGCTTCAATTTGAAAAGTTCCATTAAAAAGAATCATGTAAACTCTAACATTAAAAGATACTATATTTAGTCCATACGTGGGTCTCTACCATCAAAATGTGTACGTCACCTAGAAACGTTGAATGGTAAAAGAGTTGTTCTGTGACCCTGTCAATAGATATTGTTTGATATTTCGTTTTGTAAATATTACCCAAAATATAACTCATCAGTCAGATCAAAGGAACACCTCTGACAGGTAAAACCATAGGTAAATATACTTAACACATTTTATATTGTAAAAGTCATTGCGATGATCTCACCTTGTATTGTCGTATTGACAGAACTGTCAATTTCCTCTATTGATTTCAGCTTTACTTTGACAAGAAATAGCAGGTACTCAATTTATTATCTATACCCTGACAAAGAATCATTACATTTTATTCAGACTATATAGATAATGGTATTTTAGTCATAAATAATTCCTCTTTGTCATATTAACTCGTCCTTAAACATGGGTAAACTTTAAGTTTGACTTGAGATTTACATGACAACTCAACATTTTCATTTTATATGGTTGGTTTTATATCTATGTTCTTAATAGCTTAATCCTATATAATTGAAATTCAAAGACAGAAAAAAAACAAAGATTTCCTACAGTACAACAAAAGAAGGGGATGATAGGGGGTCATTTTATCTAGCCAATCTGCAGTTGCTCCAATGAGCTTGTTTTTGACATCTGCTTATATAGGAATCTTTTGCTCCTACTGACCATGGCATTTCAACAGTTGTTTGCTAATAATCTACCTGGAGCCAATTCGCCAAAGTATTTTGTCCTAGATTTTACCCTTATCCAAAACCAGGGTACGTTCGAATAGGTTGGCAGTTTAACCATGCTTCTGAACACCAGACCTGGGCTTTGTTTTAGGAAATGAAAACATCTCTTATATACATAGGTACATTGTATACAGGAAACATGCCATTTTTTCTAAGCATTTAAAGATGAAACAAAAAGAAAAAACTCGACAAAAAGGTTTGGATAGACCAACTACAAACACTTCTCTGTTGACTGCCAGTGGAGAAAGCGTATCGACGTTGTTTTGAGTCCACAGTTGGGCCAAAGAGCTTTTAATTGCAGATATCAATCCGCTCCGGCATCAACACTTTTGTGTTGACGAACATATCAAAGCTATAAGTTATCCGTTTAAATTTCTAAATTGTCAAACCCCTAAGGTTCTTCCTATCCAAGACATAGGTTGGTCTTTAATAGTCATAATTTGGTTTTTCGTTAGACATTTTTGGTATTGTTCTATGCTCTTCATTCATAAAGTATTTTGGCATTTTAAACTTTAGTAGAGCGCCTCTGATGAGTCTTGAATAGACGAAACGCGCGTCAGGCGTAGCAAAATTTATTGTCTGGAATTTTGTTGTACTTTATATTTCCAACTTCAAGTTCATTGTATCGCCATCTCGATTTGGGTCTGAGGCCTAAGGCTAAAACATCATCGTTAAAATATTCTGATAGTATCACGCATTATACAGGCTAATATACAGCTTTTGTTATTATGATACACATTTGCCAAACGGTTATGCTATCAGAGTAACTTAAATAATTATCTTAAATAATTGTTTCGTTTTCCTTTTTAGGGAAATGATATACTGAGGGTCACTTGAAAATGACAGAAGATCTTGCAACTGACGCCAATGAATCTGAAAACCGCTTATAATACACATTAACCACCGTTACCTCAGCAAATTAAAGAACTGTCAATCAATCAAATCGGGGCTAAATTGATGTAACATTGAGAATTCAGGAGTACAGCTGATTGCCCATGATAATAGAGTTCCAAGGGACATTTCTTCTAGTATCTAAATTGAATCAGTCCGGTCTCTGACTTCATAGATGGGAATTTTGATCTTTGGGGCAAATTCCGTGTCAATTTCTACATCAATTTCACGTCGTTGTGTCCAGTTTATTAAAATGATTTATGGGTAAAGCTATTGCCGATACGACTTGATTTCTGCCTGATCAAATTTGTTTTACTCTTCCAGACTTTGTTATTGACTGAAATACTTATCATTATAATCAAGACATAAACCATCAGGTACATTGCCTATTTGATAGACTAAGTTAATTAAGGTTAGCATGTTATTGGGGACTTCCGAGTTTACAAAAGTTGCACATGAGACATGCAGCATTTAAGATACAGTGGGGGGAACCGAATATGTATAAAGTATTTAAACAATTACTTGTATTATAAAGTCTTATACCACTTCGTTTACTTTGCTGATTGGTTATATTTTGCTTATTCCATTACTTCCCTTATATTGCTTCACATCCAAGACAATAATCAGTCAGACAATTAAGACATAAAGACATTACCAGATTCAACATCGAGAAATACAATATGAATGGGAGAGAATGAGACAGAATAAAGGACCATAAGGCTCTACATTCAGACCCCAGACTTAAAAGTTTATAAATCTGCTGTCCGACGTTTGGCCATCGATAAATTTGAACAATTCAGTTCAGTTCTTGAGATGTATAGATTGAAAGGGGAATACAATTAATACCCAACTTTTAACAATTTTAAATCATTTTAAGATGTTTCTTGGGATTGTAAGGTTTAGTAGGCTGCATATACATGTCATCTAAAAAATGATTTTCGACGTCATATAAATTGTTCCCCATGTCTTTGGTATAAAGAAGGAACATCAAAGAACTTATCTAGTTCATACAGTCCAGTTCTAGACTTTCTTCCACAGGCAAAGGTTGCTCTTAGTCATACTTTGGGTTTCATTTCAGCATATTTTAATCTTATTTTTTATGCTCTTTAAATTCATATATTGTTTGGCATTTTCAATATATGTGTAGAGCGTCCCTAGTGAGTCTTCAATAACAAAACACGCGTCAGTCGTAGTAAAGTCATTTCCTAGAACTTTGTGGTAAATATGATTATACTTAGAAGCACTCGAGTTTATCCTCCTTGTGCTGTTTTTGTTGTTGTGGTTAGCCAAGTGAGCTTGGAAGTAGAGCAACGTACCTTATTCTTCGGTTTTTACCTGAATGGAAAAGTATGAGAGACTCGCCAGCTCGTTTTGGACGCATTTATTCAGCTTGACTGTAACTATTATTCTCCACAGTTGATTTTCCTACTTCCTGTTCCGGTTTTCAGGAGCACAACATTCTTTTTCTGTTTCGTTGGGAAAAGCCATCATAATTTTTTTTCTGCATAACTAATACACCCATTATCCAACCTTACACAAACACAACGCAACATATAACGTTTATACCCAACAA
The DNA here is from genome assembly GCA_963971305.1 of Arcuatula senhousia. Classification (NCBI taxonomy): domain Eukaryota; kingdom Metazoa; phylum Mollusca; class Bivalvia; order Mytilida; family Mytilidae; genus Arcuatula; species Arcuatula senhousia. The sequence goes on from OZ020307.1 coordinate 26,063,495, forward strand.
ATAGTTGATGATCGTTGATGGTATTACTCCCTGTATGTCCTATTAGCATTGCAGCATTCTTCGTAGTTATACCACTTCATGTTCCACCTGCATATTGCGAAGACCTGCAAATTTCTTTGTGATCGCATAGGCTAGCTTTGGATGGCAAGTTCGTAATCCTTCATCACAGAAATAATAATAAGGGCGCATCTGACTCTAGCACAATATTAACAAGCCGTATATTTAAGGTTCCCTCCAATAACTGAAAGAGATATCCCGAAGATACGGAACGAGAAGGGCATTTTTCATTCTTTGTAAGCATGGAACTTTTCGTGAATACGTTGAGTGAGTGAGTGAGTGAGTTGGTGTTTAACGCCCCTGCAACGCTATATAGGTTATTTACAGGCGATGAACATGAAAAGGATGATACAATGAACATGAGTTCGCTCCTGGTTACTTCTTACCTTTGCAACAGATAATAATCGGGAAATCTTTTTTTCTAGCCAAATCCAATAGAGGCTGAAATATCTCCTACTGCATGAGTGCTTGCTTTCTTCATTATAAATACTCGCTCAAACTCAAACCACTCTCCAAAAATATAGAAGGGTTTCCATGTCTTCAAACCATTTTAGTAACCGGTGCTTGCTCTCAGTACAGTGTGAGGATGGATCCCGTAACTGATTTGTACAACATATATTATCATTCATTCTAAATTTTGTCCCTTCTTTGTAGAGGTCCATGCAGTTACGTGGATAGCAATAATTTGCCATGATTTTGGACAAAACCATGTTGCCATAAAAAATAAACGGAAGACCTGAAAGTCTGGTCTAATTTATTAGCATGTCTGGGTGGAAATAGGAGTTTATTAAGTAAACTTTGCCATGGAAAGGTCATAAGTTCGTCATATGGGTGTTCTTTTCCGTTTTGAATCATCTATTCTAACTGAACCTTTGATAAAGCAATGTCTAAAGTGTCTAAAATAGAAGAGATTTCTGCGGACATTAAACTATATGAGAGATGTGATCGTGCATGCAGGCTGCAAGTTGTTTTACCTGCTGAAGAGGTTAACAAAGGGGTGTCACGCAAGTGAAACAAGCCTACAAACATTTATTAAAGGAGAGATTTTCTAAAACATACTTCAGCAGATCTCTTTCCAAGCTCTGAATACCCAATCTCCCTCATGTTCGGCTTCATTAGATATATAGGTTTTTGTTGCTTGTTTTACTATCTTGAGCGAGCTTCAACAAGCTGTATAAGCCACAACATACCAAGGCATATGGTAGCATAGTGTGTGTCTAAGCACAATTGAAGATTTGGCCTAGCTCCTTGGACAGCTTTACACTCTTGTCTTTCTCAAAGAATTGTAGCTCTATATAGGATCCGGGATATTCTCCAAAATATCAACAACTATAGATGGTCTGCAATTATACACACACACACACACACGCGCGCTTATTAAACACAGAATCGGCACCTTATGGAGAAAAAACATTAAACACAAACATATTAACATGAAATATCATTATTTACACAATTGACAATTACAGATTTTAGTCTCATAAATAACTACAAAGATGAGCATGCATCTTGGTTCTTTGTCTGCTCTTTCAGCTGCCAGCTTCACCTCATAACTCATATATAGTTTCATAAGCATCTAGAACGTTACTAGCTTCTGTAAGGTCTTATTTGTTCTTTTGTTGGAGTAAACAAAGGAGTTTGCAGCTTACGGAGCTTTTCGCCTTATCAGAATACCAGATGTATCATCATGAAACATATTCGTGTAATCTTATCTGCTAGGTATCTGGCATGCACTCTTTCTGGCCCTTCTTCAAAAACCTTTTCAGACTCAGGTCGTCCTCTTCCTGTTTTTTTTATAGTTCCTGAAAGGAAATTTGTTAAATAATGTCTACGCCTTTGAGGTCACAGCGAGATTTCTATCCGTGCAGAATTTAACGTCATCATAATGAACTACACAGGTGGTCTATTTTTTATCATTATTATAACTATAGATGAATAACTTTGTAAACAACATTTGGACCTTCCCCGGTCATTTTTAGCTTCCTCGACTGTCAAATCGTTGATACGTAATCCAGCTCATACACTACATTACCAATGAACATGATACACTCTCCATCATAGTCTTCATTTGTCTATTTTGAGCAGCATTTAGGATTCCATTGCTGTAGCAAATGCAATGATGAGTGTTGCCATCGTTGAAACTTTGCTCAGTTTTCCTCTGTCTTATAGTCTAGAAGCAAAGAGGCACCAATGGGACATGTCAAAATTCCGAAACAGCAACGACGGAACCGGTAAACACGAACAAGAACACAGACACAAAATCAACCGAACAGAAACAGAACGCAAAGTCGTAACAAGAATGAACTCATATGATCAGAAGAGTTAGTGGTTCCTGCTTGCTATAGTACACCCGTCGTGTTGCTAACTTCCAATTCAGTGTGTCAAATCCGGTAAAGGAAGACAAACAAATTTCTACGACAAACCAACATCTGCACTCATTTGAGAGATAGAAATCCCATATGTGTCTACGAGTGCTCGGTGTCTACCGTAAAATTTCTAGAGTTAAGACAGCAATCGTGGAGCAACATAACCCTGTGTCAACAATTTCTGTGTCAAACGTGACGCAAAGGAAATTGATGTAATTCCCTCATGCTCTGGAGTAACGAATCAACTGTGATACGATGACTCCATGGGCAGGAGCGGACGAAATGTTGCTACACAAAAAGGGAAAGTTGACGATTGGTAAGTCATCACGTTTGTCAAAGAGCTTTGTTGAAAGTCTTCCTTGAGAGTCAATTTCGAGATGAAGATCTAAATATGAAGCAGACTTCCTAGAATATGTTGTGTCCTTTATCTCAAGTTCCTGAGGATATATGAGATGGAGAAAGTCACCAATTCAAAAATTGTTTAGTGAAAGGACATCATCAATATAACGGAACGTGAGTTTAAAAGAGAGAGCTGGTCTACAATCTTTTTGTCTAGAAGAGATTGTAAGAAGTCTGCTTCATATGAATGTAAAAACAAATCAGCAAGCAAATGTGCACAATTAGTGTCCATTGGAATTCTTATTGATTGCTGAAAACACGTCCACCAAACTGAACAAATATGTTGACGATAAGAAAATTGAGCATGTCGGCTATTTGGTCTTCTGTATATTTGTTCTTTTTCTTAGACTAATTTATGACAAAGTAAGTCTTACTGTAATCGACTATCATGTGTTCCTGTGTTTTCCATTCTTTTTGACAAAGCTGCGTTTCATCAGCTGCATGTGCCATTTTCGTGATTTGAGTTGTTCATGTGGAAAAGAAGTGTAAAGAGTGGAGAAATAGAAAGTTTTGATGCTGTTCCAAGATGAAACTGATTTCGAGCTAAGAATCTCCAATAGTTCTTTCGAATTCTTCAGGGTCCATATTTGATCGACACCATTTCTAGAATAACAACATTAGTTATATTTCTGGAGGCCGGATTTTATTGCCGTTAGTATTAAAGCGCTGCTTGTATGGATTTGTATGCAATTCAGGAATCCAATACAGGGATGGAATGTCATCATTGTCAGCACCAACGGAGAGCCCGAAAGAGGAAATGACAGATTTGTGATTGTCAATAATTTCCTCCTTAGACAGTGTTGTAGCTGTGTATTCGGTGCTATTGCTGGTACAACCAACCCCCAAATCATCTGTCAATTGATGTTATTTCGTGCTTTTTCTGCAGGTACAACAACATATTTTCATGTAAGGTGGACAGTGTCTCTGCAACATCAGCGTTGTTAAAAATGGATGTTGCTTAAGTGCTCATTAAGCCCTTCAAAGAATTGATTCTTTTTAAAATCTCTGTTTTCCTTTAATGTTCTCTTTAAGTTCTACATTCTGAGATGGTACTTTTCTCCGAGTGGGTTTTTCTATGGTGTATGGCTGTCTATTGGACAAAACAGGATTTTTGTTTTTACTTCTAAAAACTAATCTTAAAAAGAAAATATTCGTCATACATTCATATACTGCTTGAAGCTTGTATTTGGTTTTTAGGCAAGCGCCAGCGAAGCCTTATGGAGTCTATAGAGTAGCGATGATTTTCGCGTTTTTTTTCTGTCTAGACGGAGTGATTTTCCTGCATCTAGACTGGAATAAAATGCTTTATTTTCTATATTACATTTCAATATTTGTTAACATGATATACACTTCTATAAATCTCAATTTTTATTGGCATTTTATATGACCGGCACAAGTTTTATTTATTCCTTTGCATCTTTCATGACGAACTTTTTAGTTAAAGGCGATAGAATAAACATTATGTATTCATCTATTACTTGATTGGTTCGTATAAATATTTCTCTCATTTGATTGGTCAATGCATGGATTCAGATTCTAGCTTCACCATTCATAAAATCGGTACAAAATACACACCATTGGGACGAGTGCATTTTAATCGTAGGGGTGTTTCAATCGATACCGTTTTTACACGATACCTGTCTTGTGTGTGCAATAGTGTTCATTAACTTTAAATTTGAGGGCATCTGCATGACGATCCTTTCTTCGCTCACCAAAATTAATAATTCGCAAACATTTTGACATATACTTTTAAATAACAGAGAATAAATCTATTATAGTTCTTATATATTTCGCTTGCCTTTAAACGCTTTAGCGCTTTGATTTTATCATCCCTTTGCATTGAAAGTAGATTTATATAGTTATCAGCATTTCTAAATGATCGCTATTTCCATCATTGCTATCTTTATTTCTACGATCGGAGTGGAAAAAAGACATTTTTATTTTTTGGTAAGGAAAAAGAATTTCCTTTCAACTTTTTGATTTACGCTCCTCGTTTTAGGAACATGCTGCATATGATACATGTACATACTTTGGTGTCTGCTCACCAATTGCATGTAACATGAGTCAGGTTTTTATGCATATTGAATGTGACAGAATAAATAACGAGTTTCTACTTTACACAATAACGGTAAACGAGCTAGAACTCTAAAATATGTCATCTGAAGAAAATTAAAATCCTGCTCATTTATCACCGAAGTGTTTGTTTTTCATGATTATCAGACGAAAAGCCAGCGAAATGACCCGAACGTCACTGGTCTTCTTCTCTCGCAACACAATATATAATTGATCTTTTTGACAAGTTAAGAATAGATGTTATGACACGTTAATTCTTACATGATTTATGATACTGTATAATTACATTATATCAAGCTCAAATAATCTCCGTTGGAAACTAATGTACAAGTTTTACTTTTCCTCCTTTCTTTTTATAGGACTTTGAGGACTTGTTTACTGTTTTCAAACCTTTAATTTTGAAAGTGTCCCAAACTTGCTCTTCTGTTAGCAGTTTAATGATACTTTTCTATATATACCTTTCATGTTTTGGTCCAAATGGATTCGTAATGAATTCAGTGCATTGATCTATCAGATGTATGATGCTTGAAATATGACTATATAGCAATAACAAGCCTCTTGACAATTGATGCACCGCCAACACCTATTTCATAATTCACGAAAAATTAGTCCTCAAATTGTGACAATTCTCTACACACCTAGTTTCTCTATACTTGTAAATGACTTGGCTACTTAACGTCATTCGAAGTCCTTTTATTAGCGTTTTCATATTTCCATATGATGTCACGTTCAATGCAAACTAATTAGGAGTCATATTGCATGGTTGAGCTGCAAATGGCAATAGATTCTCGATTTCTGTCTTACCATTTTTGTTTTGTTTTTGCAAAGTCCAATCCAATCTACTTAAGTACACTAATCGTTTCCGATTTTATGTTTTCTGTTTACAAGTCGACGTTGTTTCGACAAATATAGACGGACAGAAAACTTAAAAATGGGAAATAGCAAAAAGCAATCCTGATAACCACCGACAAATGAGAGGGATAAGATAAAAAAAAAATATTTGAAGCGGCCAAAAGCTCAAATGAGATATATCTACTTTGAGCTTTATTGGCAGACTGTTTGTGTGGCATTTTCTATGCATTTATACACGTTTGGTCATATTTGTTCATATTTGTCCGTGGTCACATTGGTTTTTGTAGTAGTTCAGCTGATAAACACTTTGAAGCTTTTCGTTTTAGCAACCACGTGAACATCTGATTGATGTTTACGGCAGTGGTCGTTATTAACGTGGTATGTTGTAAGGTTTTTATGGTCTGAAGACCCCAGCATGTCATATGACAACAGTGGCGGTTCCAGGATTTTTGAAAAGGGGGGTCCTCGGTAGAAACGGGGGGGGGGGTCCAAAACTATAATTTGATGAATTTTGCCCAAATTTTGCATGAAAATCACAGAATTTTCCGTCGAAAGGAGGGGTCCAGACCCCCTGGACCCCCCCTCTGGATCCGCCACTGTCAGACAATGTTCCCCAATGCATTCAATTAACACCTGGGGAATACATCAAACAAAGACACTCTAAGGACAAGGCCTACTAATGCGACTGTCTTTGTCTTTTTTTGGCCTACTCTTTCGCCGTCACATAATTATGGAAATATATCAAGTTTATCAACAAACATTAATTGCTGTTGGTGTATTGTCTATGTACATAATGAACTGAATATTCGTGTTTAGTGCGTCGAGAAAGTATAAAAAGTATGTCACATTTAAATATATTATGTTTATTTACTTATCAAATATGGGGAAAAAAATCATAATTTTGTTGTTGTTGTTGTTGGTTTGATTTTTGCCGGATGCTCAATCCTACATTGACTGTTATTGATGTTTTACAATTGTTTTGTTTCCTGTTTGTTAGTTTATGCATTGCTGTTCGTTTAATATCGAATAAAAAACTATGATGAATTGATTTCATTTAGGATGCGGTTATTAATTGAACGAACTCCACATTTGACAATGAAAGTGACATGTCATTATATGGAGTCTTTTCGAGTCATGTAATTAGATTTTTGTGTTTGCTAAATGGAGTCTATTGGACTAGGGTCATCCATTTCTGTTCAATCTTTGGTGTTACAATGTCTTTTAGCGTGAACCAATATGTGTAATGAAGGAATATATCACCCAAGATTGAGGAATTCCTTGATTTCTTCGTGACAATTGATTACTTGGACCCAAAACTATCCGACCTTTCGGGACATCTCGTTTGTCTGCTGTGTCACATATGACGTTGACAAACGGATTCATTATTCCGAATGTCACCAATATTGTAAATTAAAATATTTGTGACGTTTTCTGCGTAAATCTCTTTGATTAATAGAAAATGAAATTAAAACATAGGTCTAATAGGTTTCAGAGACAGACTTATCTTTAGACTTAAATGCATGACTTTTTTGACATACATTGAGGGATATTGAAGTTAAGGTTATTCTTAAGAATTACACCATGCTTATTCCTCTGTTTATAATAGAAAGACGCGAATTACTGAACTTTAGTTCCACTGCGCTGAAAAAAACAAAGCTCGTGAAAAATTAAAAAAGTGGTTAGATGCGAGGTTCTTGTGTTCAGACTGCCATTTGACAGGAAGCTGATTTGACGACTGACCGTCGGTGGTGGAGAAACTACCCGGGGATAGATAACACATGAAAGAGAGCAATATTTGACCATTGTGCATTTGACAATGCTGACAATCAAAAAACTGAGTTCGATGCTGGAGCTTTGTGTCGCTGAAAATGGCTTTAATTTTCTATCTCTTATACAATCCCTTCGTTTTAGAGTTCGTTCGTCACCTTTACATTAGCAGCAACAAATCACTGAAATTTTTATGCTAGTTGAAAACCTGTAAAAACAAAGAAAATGTCATTTATTACAACTAATTTATGGTGCAACTTTCAACTTCCTTCATAACTTATCGACTTGATTTGCATATCAGCATTTATCATTTCCCCGCAAAAGATCTTTGGTTATCTTCTGTCATTAATTTCATAGAATGCTGTTTATCTACAAATATAGGCCTGATATCTAGCTGAAATGCAGCTCTCAGAAATATCAAAGAAAAAAGGCAATCTGTCGCACGAAAACCGTTAAGTAAACTAGAACTTTGGGTATTGCCACGTAGGGTTTTGATAAATTGTGTCCTTACAACTTCCCCCTGATACCAAAACCACGGCATTAGAGGGATACAATGATATTATCTTTGAATTGGTTATAAATCTTTAATGTCAAACATCAAAGAAAATGGCTTTTAAACCTTGATAGGAAAGGCTACACTATGATAAACTGAAACAAAATAAATTGCCTAATTAAGTGTGAAAGATAGACTTAAATGACGTCAGCGTCTGACTTCTCGTATTATAAGTTTGCTGTTACTTTCGATGTTCACAACGCTATAATTGATACAAGTATAAGCTTTCCAAAAAGCTTGCTCGGGCCCGGCATTTATTTTTTTTACATATGTTTTTACTATTAACGAAAACACATATACATGTAAGTCGCAATTAAAAAATCCGCAACAACCAGAAGACTTGAATATCTTAATCAGAAATCTATGAGCCGTTTTTGATAGAGAAAGAGGTAAAATGGGGCATCCGAATGTTAAAATTCCTAAAAGGCAAAGACAAAACAAATGATAGCACGAAGAAACGGAATGGACAGGATAAAACACAAAAAATACAAAAATCAAATGGCAATCATAAACGCAATGTCAAGTCGTGATGAGAGTGAACTCTTGTGCTCCGGGAGATTAAGCAGTTTCTGTTTGCAATAGCACAACCGCCACACTGTCAATTGTCAATTCAATGTGTCAACTATGGTTATTTTAAACACGAATAAGAACAGCACGAAGAAACTCAAAATCATCTAAACAGAAATCAACAACGCTAACTCAAGTCACCAGAGTGAACTCTGGTGCTCCGGAATAGTAAACAGTTCCTGCCTGCTAAAGAACGCACGTCGCGCTAACGATTTTTGACTCAGTGTGTCAAATCCGGTAAAAGAAGACAAAACAAAATTCTATGACAAAGCAACATCTGAGATAGATATTTCCATACTTTTTAATTAACGAGTGTATAGTGTCTACCATAGAATTTCTTGAGTGAAGAAAGCAACCTAGGCGCAACATAACCCTCTGGAGGAACGAATCAATTGTGATACGAAAACTCCATAAGCTGGAGCAGTGGAAATGTTGTCACAGAGCTTTTTTTGACAGTTTCAATTTCGAGATGTATATCTAGCTTGTTGAAATTACATCGATTTCCTTGGTAGAGCGTCACGTTGGACACAAAAATGCTAACACGGAAATATGAAGCAGACTTCCTAGAATCCGTTGTATCTTTAAGTGTTCCTAAGGATATAACAGAGTGAAAATATCACCAAAACTTTATTAATATGGTTAAGATTTTATTAAACTACACAATAGTGCTCTGAACACATTAACATACTCATAAGCTTTTTTTAACATTTTTTTCAACTTTTATTGCAAATAACCGAGAAACGAACACTACAATTCTATACTCTGTAACCCTCTTCACTTTTACTTAAACAACATAAGTGGTAAAAAAGAGAATGGAGAAAACAATAGAATCCGCACAAATCGCTAGATGCATTGATCGACTAGTTGTATAAAAAACGTAGTCATATATATTTTTTTTAACTTCCAATTTTTAGATATTATAAATATATATCGGATTGTACAATTAAACTATAATTATTTCATAACAATTCGAACCCGTTAAATATATCGTCTGTAAAAGTTAAATAATTATCTACTCCTTTGAGAAAATAAAGTTGGTAACCATGACAAAACACAGATTCTATTTATAGTTGAGTGAAGCACACTTATCAAAATTTATTGATCGAAAAAGAATGCCCCGATTATGCCCAATAATGGACTGAACCAGTTAAATATAGGTACAGAGGATAAGTGTATATTGATTAAATGCTTGTTTGGATCCCTATGATTAGGAAATAAAATATCTTTATCTTTAGCTTTATATCTGAGCTTTATATGAACTGAAAAAATGTTTTGCGTTGATAAATTAATCAACTTAGCAATAAAATGAAGATCTAAGTCGACTCATGTGTTCGTGTACTGTACATAAGTTCATGAAGAATGAATCCAAACACGGTAATTAAGACCCACACTTAATAGTCGTGAAATTTGAAGACGTATACGGGTTCAAACAAAATCATACTAGGAAGATTCCGATAAGTAATCGGAATCATTCGGCCATTTCCGCTGCCCGGAAGCGTCTTCAATTCTGATGCATTGATCATTTAAATGTTTTGAAATGGGCGGAATCCAATGACTGAATTTACAAGCGCTGTTTGTACAGAGATCTTCATGCAATTGCTATGAACCTAGAACACGCTCGGGCCCTTGAGCCCGAGCAAAAACCTGATAAATTAAGTCTGGTGATACATTTATTAACGTCCTTGTTTCAAAGTATTTTGCATATAAAGGGCGGTGACTTCTGGAACGCAGTTTTCAGTAGGAGGAGACATAAATATGACGTGATAAACTTGTGTTTTTTTTTAAGTTTCCTTGGGTATTTGATATTAATTTAATATGAAATGTTCGTTTGATGTTAGATAGGAACATATTCAAGATTGTTTGCTTTTGCCTTTTTTGTTGAAGTGGTACGCTCATTACGACCACCGGCATAGCAGGTTTTTTCTCAAATAAATTCATTTAACATATGGTTTGATCTACAAATGAATTTGTCAGATTATAATATTGGCATATGAAAATAAAAGTACATGTATTTTTGAAAAGATGTTTTGATGGACAAAAACAAACTGTTTTTTTTTTTAAAAAGCATTTCTAAAATTGACAGAAATAGGTCTATATCCTCGATATCCTTGGGATAGGCTCGCAGCAGAGCCTAGCTTGTGGTGAGAGGCGACTAAGGGTCTTGGGATTCTGACGTCGGGTCAGTGCTTAGCCCACAGAGCGACCAAGTGTGTACCCTAGGTGGCGGAATAGGGTGACCCTTGTCCGCGGGGTTTTTCTATAATACAAAAACCCTGACCGCTGACCATAGTGGGACATCGTGTGTGTGTAGAGTGTGCCAAGCTTCATGCACGTAAAAGACCCCTTTGTGGACCGCCAAGTAGTGCACCACATAGGCTTAATTTTCCGTCCCCTACCCACCTCTCCCCTTTTCAAGTGGTGTTAAAATTAAACTGTTCCTTTGTTTTCCACACCACCCCCTATTTCATTTATAATCATCATTTCATATTCATTTTATCATGCACCCCTTTCATGTTCATCGCCTTTAAAACCTATATAGCGTTGCAAGAGCGTAAAACACCAACTCTTTCACGGACTCGATATCCTTAGATCTTGGCTCCCTTTATAAGAATTTAGTTTTTGTGTATGAGTGCTTTTGGTTTTCGACCTTCCAATATTGTCAGTTCAAATGCTGCTGATGAGAGGTTATACAGCATTATCTGTTTTCATAACCCTTTCGGTGCTTTGTAATTTTCAGCCAAAAATTATTGCGTAACGATTTTTTTTCAGCACATTGTCCACTATTTTTAACATATAACAACCAGGATAAACAGAACTATTTAGTATACAAATGGTTTCCATGCTTTTCGGTAGCTTGTAGCTCCTTTTGTAAAGTTAAATCCGATTGGTTGAGTTTGATTGGGAAAAGTTTAAATGTAAAATGGGTCAGTGTAAGTTTGTGCTTTTAGTTGATTGATCGTCTATGCTACATGCACATACATGGACATTTGTATTACTGTCAATTCTCAATTGTTTGAACAGGTACGTTACACTGACCGTTTCAACATTAACAAAACACCCATCAAATATCATTTCTACTCGGGTGAATAGATGCTTAATTCAGTCATTTTTATGAGATTTTGTCGAATATACACCTACCCGAGCAGAACTGATACCCCGATCAAATATTCGACTTCCAGCTATCACATCACCATGTAAAGCAATGAATAATGTATAAATCAAGAAAGACTGACATTTAATGGTTAGTTTATTACACAGAACAAAAACTTGGGATTTAAAATGGTCATACTATTAAGATGAAGATCAAATTTATTCGCCTTTCTTGTCAAGAGAAGACCACACATTTGATGATGTTATCATCAATCATTTGCCTTCTCTTTAACATCTCACCATGTTCGGATTATAATTTATTCTTGTGAAAAAAAAATTAAATATTAAAAAATGTATTTTTAATCTCTTTAAAGTAAATGGGTGTTTTATCGTCATTTTGGAGGTCACTTCATGTGTTACCGAAAATTTTCGTTCAGAAATAAGAATTTTTAAACCGTTTTTTATTTTAAAATTGAAAAAAAAATATATTCATGCAGTCACTGTTTGTAAAATTTTCATTATATATATATTTTTTTGTGATATCTTTACTTATTCACTAAAATATTATGTATTAAACTATGACTTTTTTTTAAATTCTAAAATACCATTGTCATGGGCATTTGTAATTTTTTTCAAGCAAAATGATGTCTATAAATAATCGGTTTTATAATAAAAATCCTCAAGAAATATATTTTGTTGTATGCAAACGACAATATAAAAATACTTTAAAGCTTCAACAAAGGATTAATATTGTGCTTTGTTTACATCAATCTACTTCGGTTTGAACAATTTCATATTAAAAATTGTGGGCTTATTTTTCCCGTAAATAATTTAAAATATTGGACAAAATATTGTCATGGTTTCGTCTAGTCTTTATCAAGATTTCCAATTTGTTTTGCACATAATATATTGTTATTTGCTATTTTATATAAAAAAAAATATGAAACAATCATTTTAGTCTTAAAACCATGTTTTACGATAGTTTAAATTGGATTTTATTAAGAGTTACGGAATAAAAACCGATGTCCTGTTGGAAATTGAAACTAGAGTTCATTATGAGTCACGACATTGTACAGAACAAAAACCCTGGTCAAATTATTCTAAAATGAATATATGACGGAAATATGATTAATTATATTCAATATCATAATACACTAGTGGCAAAAAATACTTCGTCTTGTCAAAACTTCAAATCTTACTTTCACTTTTGATAAATCTCCGGTATACAAAATGCTGTTATGAACTGTTTTAAGTAGGAAATGATTTATAGCCAAATGATGCGATATCGACAGCTTTGTATGCTCATTTGCACTGGCTCCATTTATTTGTCAACCAAAATTCATACGTCCCCAGGCTTAAATATAAACATATATCGACAATGTCATTCATTTCCTTTATTTATCCGTCAGTTATGGTGGATTACATTTCTCATGGCTGAGATTACTTCTTGCAAAAATTAGGAATTGGCTATTTTGAAAACAATTTCAGCATTTCACAGAGAAAATTGCATTTGTTAGTAATGTGTGATTTATGGGGAACCGAAATACATTGTTCAGTAGAATGCTTTTATAATAAATTTGTTTCTATTGAGGTTCTTATCATTAAGCGATTGAGGCGTAAATCAGGAGAGATATTTCCATATTCAATATGACCCAAAGTCATTATCTTATATTTTATAGTCTTTTGGGAATGAAAAGGTGCACTGAACTTCACCGAATTTATTGTCCGTCTGTGAAAAAATGTGCCAAGCTAATATATCAAACAAATTTGTAAAGGAATATTTCTTTTAGAACATTTAATAATGCATAGCGTTGTTTTTTTTTCAAAACATTTTATATCTTTATGTCTTTTTGTACAAATTTGCTGATTCAGTAAAAAAAAATGTTTATAAATTTTACATGAAATGTCAGCGCTGTTTCCATAAATCTGAAATTCCCTATTCAGTGTCATTTTAATTACGTTTTCTTTTTTCTTTCTTTTTTTTTTCTTTTTTTTTTTATCAGACTGTAGTGAGCTCTTTTCTTTACTATAATATTTTTTAATTCTGGTTTGAAATTTTTTACATGAGTTTTTTTCACTTCTTCATTGTTTTATTTCTTAAATTTCATATTTCAATTAAAATAATATGCAAATGATTTATAAAGAAATAGCTCTTCATTAAAGGTTATCTTTTCCCCTATGCTTTTCTTTACATTTTCAAAATTTTCACACTTCAAGTTTTGTTCTTGTTTCTGACCATTTTTCTTCGCGGTGTTCCAGCTTTTTAAAATACCTAAGCATTGCGTTGATTACTCTTGATTCTCTCCTTAATCAAAACTGGTACAAAAGAAATAGAATTTAAAACTTCAATGGAGATTATTATTTCGCCAATTGGTTAGTGCTTAGAAACAAATCAAATTTTAATTTGAGCTGTGTTTTGTATGACGTTTGTGCTTGTCTGGAGGTCAACAGTAGTTCTAATGCCTCGCTACCTTCTGTCGCTTTGAATGTGGCTTGTTTAGAATCAAACAACACTCTTAAACCTTTGATGTGACAAGCAGATTGACAATTTTGATATCATTTATCTTAAATACTTGATTTATTAGACAACTCACGAAGGACTGCAAATGTTTAATTTGTTTAAACACTTAAAATTCTATCTTGCTTTGGGAAAGTTGATATCTTTCACCATGGCGATTTATTCAACAGAAATATTTAGATTGACCGAGAGAGAAAACGAACAAAAATATACTCATTTATTTTCAGAGTGTAAGTTGTGTTTGTGGGATTCCAATTAATAGTGTGGAATTTTAATACCTGCAGTTTTAAAGAGTGATTATTTATATTTTTATCGCATTTACGTGTCATTAAATAGACTAGCATTCTCATAATTGTTCATTTTATGCGAGCTAGGTTAAAAGTATACGTTAGAAAATCGACCTTTTAAACTGGTCTTTCTCGTTATTGCTATTGAAACTATCAACAGAACATAAAACAAACAATATGTTACAAAGCTTTTAAATTACAAAAAAACGACTTTTTTCATGCATTTTTCCTATCTCACCAGTAGAAAAGGGATGGATTTAGAGAACATGTTACATTTTAGGAAATGCAAATAGATGATAATGAGATGTGGAATAAGTGTAAGCCACATAGCCGAAAAAAAACAAGCAGCAATTTAAAAGGTCTGTTTTGAGATGTGCTGAGATCTTTAAAAGTGTCTCTGAGAAAAGCTGCCATCTATAGATATCCCAAAAGACACTTTTTTGTTTTATCATGTCGTTCATATGCTTTCTCTGTCTCCTGTTCATTTTTAACTTACTTATAAATTGTTTCTATTAAAGATTCTGTTCAGTAATTATGTGTTAAAATTAAAAACATATACACAAACTTAGAATTTATTGTTTGCAACAATATAGAATGGTAAACCCATAGTCACTGAACACTATATCATGTCTTAGTCTTGCATGACAAACGATGATCAAGATTTAAGAGTGGTGTTTTCGGATATATTACGCAGGTATTACTTTACAAAATGCAAGATATATACATTCAGCTATGTTAAAATTCAATTAAACCTATGGGTCAAATTTCACATAATTTTACTCTTTTTAAATAAACACCCTTATTACATCTCATTTACACAGGTAAATGCTCCTAGTTATTTTGAGCACAAATGCATACAATTATTATAATGACAGGTGGGGGTATCATAGATAGACAATTTTGACAGTTAACACGCCATTTTTATCCTCTCTTATTATTGAATTGGTCGGTATAGCTTTGAAGTCGGTACTAAATCAGAAGAGTTGTCATTTTAATAATACCTACATGTCAACACGTCTCGTTCAATTTGTTTTGACCACCCCTTGCTAACTGTCGCTTGATTGATAACAAGGTAACTCAATACTTTTGCTTTTGATCGGAATCAAATACCCATGTAAAACTGTCACGCCACCTAGACTTGCTTATCGTTATGGCGACGCAGTAAATTTAGAGAGTCTTTATCAGTTTATTTTTTAGTAAAATAGTATATGAGTGCATAATTCATATTTGAAAAAAAATGATAAACAAAAATGAATTAGTTTCCTTTAAAGGTGTTGTTATTGACGTATACCTATACAAAGTCGACTCTTTTTTTCTCCATATACAAAGTCGACTCTTCTTCTTCTGCAAATACAGTCAACCCGATCCTTTGTTCTTATTATACCCCCGCTTCGAAGAAGAGGGGGACATACTGTTTTACCCTTGTCCGTCCGTTCGTCTGTTCGTCCGTTCGTCCGTAACAAAACTTCCGTCACAATTTTCTAAGCAACTACATGAGATAGAGCTCTGATATTTTGTATACAGCTTTATCTATTAGTACCATATAGTGTATACCGATTCTATGCTCCTAGGTAGTCTACTTCCTGTTTACTGAATACTTAGGTTTTTACCCCGGTTTTTACACATAATGGACATAAATGCAAAATTTCTATCACAGTTTCCCAAGCACCTACATGAGATAGAGGTCTGATATTTTGTATTCAGCTTTATCCTATAGTCCAATATAGTGTATAGCAATTTTATGTTCTTATGTCAACTACTTCCTGTTAACCAAGTATTTAAACTTGTATGCGTGGCTTAGTTTGGGGAGCGGGGGTATCACTTGTGAGCATTAGCTCACAGATTTACTTGTTTTACTTCTTCTTCAGCCTGTTATAGGAGTCGACTATTCTACTTATTCTGGCTATAGAGAGTAGACTCCTCTTTTCTTCTTAATCTTTTTCTTGTCATGCATATTAAGAGTCGACATTTTTTCTTCTTCTGCCTGTACAGGGTTGACTTTTCTCGTTCTGTCTTAATACAGAGTCGACTCTTCTGTTCTTCTTCTGCCTATACTGAGTCGACTCTTCTGTTGTTCTCCTGTCTGTACAGAATTGACTGTTCTTCTTTTGCCTATAGAGTCGACAATTCTGGTCTTCTTCTGCCTGTTCAGAGGTGACTCTTCTGTTCTTCTGCCTGTACAGAGTCGACCATTCTATTGTTGTTCTTCTGCCTAAACAGAGGCGACTCTTTTGTTCTTCTTCTGCATGTACAGGGTTGGTTTCTCTTCTGTCTATACAGAGTCGACTGTTCTTCCTCTTCCTATATACAGGGCCGACTCTTCTTCCCATGCCTA
This sequence comes from Arcuatula senhousia, assembly GCA_963971305.1. NCBI lineage: Eukaryota > Metazoa > Mollusca > Bivalvia > Mytilida > Mytilidae > Arcuatula > Arcuatula senhousia. The sequence goes on from OZ020307.1 coordinate 26,080,359, forward strand.
TATAGAGTCGACTCTTCTTCCTTTCTGTTTATACAGAGTCGACTTTTCTGTTCTTCTTCTGTGTACACAGAGTCGACTTTTCTGTTCTTCTTCTGTCTATGCAGAGTCGACTCTTCTTCCCATGCCTATAAAGAGCCGACAATTCCGTTCTTCTTCTGCCTATACAGAGTCGACTATTCTGGTCTTCTGCATACACAAAGGCGACTCTTCTGCTCTTCTTCTGCCTGCACAGAATCGACTATTCTGTCGTTCTTGACTATACAGAGGCGACTCTTTTGTTCGTTTGTCTCTGCAGGGTCGACACTTCTGTTGTTTTTCTGCCTATACAGAGTCGACTCTTCTGTTGTTCTTCTTCCTATACAGAGTCGACTCTTCTGTTCATCTTCTGTCTGTACAGAGTCAACTCTTCTGTCGTTCTTCTGCCTATCCAGAGTCGACTATTCTGTTCTTCTTCTGTCTGTACAGAGGCGACTCTTTTGTTGTTCTTTTTCTTCATGTACAGGGTTGGTTTCTCTTCTGTCTATACAGAGTCGACTGTTCTTCCTCTTCCTATATACAGAGCCGACTCTTCTTCCCATGCCTATATAGAGTCGACAATTCCGTTCTTCTTCTGCCTATACAGAGTCGACTATTTTGGTCTTCTGCTGCATACACAGGGGCGACTCTTCTGTTCTTCTTCTGCCTGCACAGAGGCGACTCTTCTGTTGTTCTGCTACCTATATCGAGTCGACTCTTCTGTCGTTCTCCTTCTGCCTGTACAGAGTCGATTCTTCTGTTGTTCTCCTTCTGCCTGTACAAAGTCGACTCTTTTGTTCTCCTTCTGCCTGCACAGAGGCGACTCTTCTGTTGTTCTGCTACCTATACTAAGTCGACTCTTCTGTCGTTCTCTTTCTGTCTGTACAGAGTCGATTCTTCTGTTGTTCTCCTTCTGCCTGTACAAAGTCGACTCTTTTGTTCTCCTTCTGCATGTACAGAGTCGACTCTTCTGTTGTTCTTCCTCTGCTAAATACAGTAGACTATTCTGTTCTTCTTCTGGCTGTACAGAGGCGACTCTTTTGTTGTTCTTCTGCCTATACAGAGTCGACTATTCTGTTCTTCTTCTGCCTATACAGAGTCGACTTTTTTGTTGTTCTTCTGCATCTACAGAGTTGGTTTCTTTTCTGTCTATACAGAGTCGACTGTTCTTCCTCTTCCTATATACAGAGTCGACTCTTCTTCATTTCTGTTTATACAGAGTCGACTTTTCTGTTCTTCTTCTGCCTATATAGAGTCGACATTTTCGTTCTTCTTCTGCCTATACAAAGTCGACTCTTCTGCTCTTCTTCTGCATATACAGAGGCGACTCTTCTGTTCTTCTTCTGCCTGCACAGAGGCGACTCTTCTGTTGTTCTGCTACCTATATCGAGTCGACACTTCTGTCGTTCTCCTTCTGCCTGTACAGATCCGACTCTTCTGTTGTTCTTCTTCTGCCTGTACAGAGTCGACTCTTCTGTTGTTCTTCTGTCTGTACAGAGGCGCGACTCTTTTGTTCTTCTTCTGCAAGTACAGGGTTGGTTTCTTTTCTGTCTATACAGAGTCGACTGTTCTTCCTCTTCCTATATGCAGAGCCGACTCTTCTTCCCATGCCTATATAGAGTCGACTCTTCTTCATTTCTGTTTATACAGAGTCGACTTTTCTGTTCTTCTTCTGTGTACACAGAGTCGACTTTTCTGTTCTTCTTCTGTCTATACAGAGTCAACTTTTCTGTCGTTCTTCTGACTATACAGGGAAGACTCTTATGTTCTTTTGTCTCTGCAGGGTCGACACTTCTGTTGTTTTTCTGCCTATACAGACTCGACTCTTCTGTTGTTCTTCTTCTGGCTGTACAGAGTCGACTCTTCTGTTGTTCTTCTGCCTGTACAGAGGCAACTCATTTGTTGTTCTTCTTCTGCAAGTACAGGGTTGGTTTCTCTTCTGTCTATACATAGTCGACTGTTCTTCCTCTTCCTATATACAGAGCCGACTCTTCTTCCCATGCCTATATAGAGTCGACATTTCCGTTCTTCTTCTGCCTATACAGAGTCGACTATTCTGGTCTTCTGCAGACACAAAGGCGACTCTTCTGCTCTTCTTCTGCCTGCACAGAATCGACTATTCTGTTCTTCTTCTTCTGCTAATTACAGTAGACTATTCTGTTCTTCTTCTGCCTGTACAGAGTCGACTCTTCTGTTGTTCTTCTTCTGCATGTACAGAGTCGACTCTTCTGTTGTTCTTCTTCTGCTAAATACAGTAGACTATTCTGTTCTTCTTCTGCCTGTACAGAGACGACTCTTTTGTTGTTCTTCTGTTTGTGCAAGTCGACTCTTCTGCTGTTCTTCTGCCCATACAGAGTCGAGTCGTATGTTCTTCTTCTGTCTATACAGAGATGACTCTTCTTCTGTCTGTATACAGAATCGACTCTTTTTTTTCTGCGTTTACAGAGTCGACTCCTCTTTTGCCTATACAGAATCGACTCTTTTTTTACAAAGTCGATTCTTCTTTTGCCTATACAGAATAGACGCTTCTTTTTCTGCCTATATATATCTTTTTGGTTGTCTCCTATTATGACAAATGTTCCAAAATGAAATAACGGAATATCATTTTACAGATTGAATCTTTAAATGTCGATGTCTGAGTATAATATATAAAGATGGCTTCTGTCAAGACCAGATGGGGTTACCATGGTAGAGACCTGGAAAAATGTTTCATTCCCTGGTTAATCTATGGAAAGACGAGTACCGCCATCGATCTTGTATCATCAAGTTCCTTAGAGGTAGATATTCTAAGGAGTTTTTTTTCATGTAGATTAATGCATTGATCTTGACTTTGGATGAAGAGCACCATGTATTTCATCTGAGTTACTTGTAATCTGGTTGATTTGGGGTATCAAATGCAGGTCGATAGCTGAAGTATGGTGACTATAATATTAAGCTCGATCAAAAACTTTTAGTGTGTGACCATGGACTTTGTAGCTCGTCACTGCTTGTTCCTGTAGGTGAACCTGCTGGGGTTACACTTCTCATGGTTGAAGTTCTGCCATTTTGATCCCTACTATTATAGTTTCCCTAGTTCATCTTGTAGTGTCTCACTCTGACCATTCTTATTATTTCTCATATTTTTTAATTGTATACAGTCTTGTTTATGATTATTTGGATTCAGAAAAAGCAATAGCCCAATTGTGTTCCAATGGGAAACACCCGAGATGACATTTGGTTGGTCAGATTTGTGGCCTTTCAGAAGTACAGATTTGGTCCTGTTGGTGAAAAGGTCCTGGATCAACCTAGTGGTAATCCTGCGTATGCCGTATAGTTTTGCATCTTATGAAGAAGTCTCTTTCGAAGCATTTTGTAAAACACTTTCGAAAAGTCGAGCAAGATGATATCAGGTTTCACTGGTCTCTGTCTGGCCAATCTCGTCAAAGGCGATATGAGGAGCTGTGTATAACATGATATTTTCATATTGTTGGTCGCAGTGAATAATGTTGGTCAAAAAGTGATCAATAATAAGATGCTGATCAATAATTGCACGCAGTTTATTTTTCTACCTTCTTTGGAACACTTGATTGATGTCCACTTGTCACCAGGGATGGTTCCTGTGACCAATGGTGTCTGGCATAGCAATGACAGATTTCTCACTTATGAGGATGCAGCAAATGTTTCCAGTCCTTATGGTCCTTGGTACATGTACTTTATCATGTTTTGTATACTTGTAGCTTACTGTTGCTGATGCTGAGTATTCATCCAAGGGTCGCTGTAGCTTTTTTTTTGGTACTTGCCTTCGATTTTGATAATTTTTCCAATTGCCCATATTTAAACACAATCTGGCTACAAGAGAAACATATCTTGGTTATTTAAAACTTCACAGAGACTAGCGTCTAATGAAAGAGATAGTACTGTCAAACCTAGCGCCAAAGGTTATATTTTATTGGCTTTCCTGTTGATATGTGAGTTTTACGTTTGCAATTAGAGGTCGTTACCGCACAAACTGTAATTTCGATAGAATTACAAGAGAAACAACATCTTGTAACCTTTGACAAAATTAATTGGTTACGATGTTAAGAACAAGCTATAAGAAAAGCAAATTCACGTTACTAACCATTATAAATCACCATCCTTTAACCAAATTACAAATAAGTTATCTGCGCTTTTGGCAGCTAAGAACGCCATATCTAAAATTAGTTCCGATATATCCCTACGCGGTTGTCAAGATAACGGGAACGAAATGGTACAATAGCAGTAAATATAATCGGAGTTGAAAGTCAGCCAGTATTGAAAATGAAAAAAATTGCTTTTATTGCTATTGTAACTGCCACGTTGGTGTGTATTGCAATCATTTATCAAATTTTCATTAGTTTTTGTATCAGGAATACAACTTTCTTGACATGTTAATAGATACACATTAAACATGCGAAGACAGACGGCAATCTTCGTAAAATAATTCGAAACATATTGTTGATTTACAACTGAACAATCTATTCCTTGTAATATGAGATAAGTTCGGATGGATCAACATAGTTATTCGAAAATTCAATAAAATAAGGTTTAATAAAGCATATCTATAAATGTAGCATGAAAGTATGGCTGAGGGATCTGATCGGCTTTCATACTGAATGAAGTAAACAAAACAACAACCAAATACTCATAACAACAGTTTTGTGCATAGGAAAAATACATGATTTTTATACCCCCGCTTCGAAGAAGAGGGGGGTATACTGTTTTACCCTTGTCCGTCCGTCCGTTCGTCCGTCCGTCCGTTCGTCCGTCCGTCCGTAACAAAACTTCCGTCACAGTTTTCTAAGCAGCTACATGAAATACAGTTCTGATATTTTGTATACAGCTTTATCATATAGTCCCATATGGTGTATACCGATTTTATGTTCCTACGTAGTCTACTTCCTGTTTACGGAATACTTAGGTTTTAACACATAATAGACATAAATGCAAAATTTTCGTCACAGTTTCCCAAGCAACTACATGAGATAGAGGTCTGATATTTTGTATACAGCTATATCTTATAGTCCCATATGGTGTATACCGATTTTATGTTCCTACGTAGTCTACTTCCTGTTTACGGAATACTTAGGTTTTAACACATAATAGACATAAATGCAAAATTTTCGTCACAGTTTCCCAAGCAACTACATGAGATAGAGGTCTGATATTTTGTATACAGCTTTATCTTATAGTCCCATATGGTGTATACCGATTTTATGTTCCTATGTAGTCTACTTCCTGTTTACCAAATACTTAGGTTTTAACACATAATAGACATAAATGCAAAATTTCCGTCACAGTTTCCCAAGCAACTACATGAGATAGAGGTCCGATATTTTGTATACAACTTTATCCTATAATCCCATATGGTGTATAGTGATTTTATGTTCCTAGGTCAACTACTTCCTGTTTACCGAGTATTTAAACTTGTATGCATGGCTTAGTTTGGGGAGCGGGGGTATCACTAGTGAGCATTAGCTCACAGATTTACTTGTTACCTCTTTATTGACATAACTCAATTGTCTAAGCCATCGGAAAATCAGAAAACGCAAAGGATGATGAATAGGTCACATACTGTGGTAACCAAAGGGTACCACACCATGAAACCATACCATCATACCATATCACCGTACCATGGTATGGCAAAATTAATACCATACCACTGTACCATACCACATACCATACCACCGTACCATACGATGTTTTACAGTATGCCCACCAACAGGCGGCAAAAGAAGACGGGAGACTAACAACCAAATGGAATGATGCAAACCATTTATAAAAACTTGAAACATGCTAGCTCACACGGGGAGGGCCAAGGAGAGCAACCAAAGACAATGATTTTGTAACGAACCGTACTTTAAAAGAGTATGACAGTATAACCATTGAGGTATAAGAATATAACCAAACTCATACTTCCATGGTATAGCTATCATCTCCTGGTGGCCTTTAATCTGAGATAGGAAAAAAATATATCCCCGGCCCATTGATTCTAAAAAGATTTTAACTAACCTCAATACGGAGGTCGTACTGGAGAATAATTAGCGCTGTGTCGAAATCCTAGATCTCTTTGATGTAAAGACAAACTGTCAGAGTAGATTTGCTCACACACTGCTTAAGAATAATAAAGGTTAAATTTAAATTGATAAAACAAAATATATAGGTTTGTCTACAAAAAGCCATGATATAAATTATCACCATGATAAGATGGTATGACTTTATTTGTCTTGACTGGATGTAATTTCGTCTCTTTTTTAATGGGCCTGTGACGAATGGTATCTATCCTGAACAATCTGATTAACACAGCACGGGGAGACGATTAACCGACACAAAACGCAGGGCCTATTGTTAAACACCTGACTAATAAATTATTTTAAAAATTAGTCGATCCTACAAAGAATAAAAAACAATTCATGTATAGATGACTGAAAGGCGAATACTTAACTTTATCTGGAAGACCATAAATCAATGAAACAAAACTAGAAATACATATCCTTCATTTAAAATGAACAAGATATGACATACCGAACAAATCTAATCATTCTGCGTTCCTATTAATATTAATTTATGGGACATATTTCATAAAAGAGTGTTAACCAAATGTATTTCTGATTAACATTTAATATATTTTGTAAGCCAATATCGACATATCATTAAATAATTAAAAGAAAATGCTGATGATCGAAACCTTTGATAATGCTAACGACTTGATGAAAAGTATAGCTTGCTAACATTTTATGTCATCTTTCATTTGTCGTGTGATCGAAAATGCACATTGAAGTTTGGCCAATCTGAAAATGCATAATTACGAAGAAAAAAACATTCCAAATAATAATGTCTATTCACGACGCAATAATATCATTTTTTCATGGGAAAATACTCCAGTATTGACAAAAAAGTAATGCAACCTTCAAATTAGCCATGCAGTCAAATCCGTAACCTGGAGAAACACATGTGAAAATATACAATGTTGAGTGAAGGCTCATCTACTCCTGTGCTTTAATTTGGAAACAACAACAAATAACTACCTTATGTCTGTCTTCAAGCTGGCTCCATTTATTGTTTTTAGATTACAAACTGTCAACACATGCCACCGAAGCTGTTGATGTTTCTGATGAGCAAAGCAGACGATTGTCTGTCAATCATAAAAGATTCCCGCTTGGCATGCGCCTGTGAGGTATTGATGTATTTATTTGAAGCTTTGAGTGCTAAAACGACTATTTATTCTGTTTTATCACCTGGTTATGATGAATACATAGGTTTTTGGTACGTATGTGATAACCCTGCACGTTTTGATGCTGTCAGCTTTTATGCACAGGCGTTTGGGTTGGGATCAGGATATTTTTTTTTAATTTTGAATTTAAGTAATTCTGGTTTTCATTATACTATTTCAATGTTGAAATATAAATAGCCAGAATTTCCAAACAAAATCATTAACAAACGCATGTGGCTTATACATATAGTCGCTTGATTTTTTATTCAAGCATAGTTTGAAAAAGCTCACATTGCTGATTGCTATTTTTTTGTTTGTTCCCTTTTTTGTTGGCTAATTATGTCCTTCACCTTTCATATCTTTGACATTCGAATGCTACAATGGTACATTTTTGCTTCTCTCGTTCATGTACTAGAGTCTTCACAAGCACAGGTTATACACTTTCTAGATATATTATATCAGTGACAAATAAAGCAATCAATGCACGTAAAGAGTAGTACAAATCTTTTTTTTTTTAGTAATTTACAATTTGTCGTAGTACTAATACATGTATCAATGCGTTAATTTACACTTTCCTTATATTGTATATTAAAGATAATATGTTACTTAAACTATTTTTTCCTTTTTTAATTCTAGGTCAATATCAAAGTACTGATTTTTCAAAAGCTTTCAAGTGCACATTTTATGATATTCTTTATTGCGTATATGTTTAATATATCAAAACCTGGTACAGCCATTAATTGTTTTATGTTCAGACATTAACCATAGTTAAAATGCACGCCACATGAGTTGAGAATACTTTGCCATGCATCACTCCTTTGCTGCATAATATGTTATGTGATGGATATTAACATTAAACATACTTCATCTTGGTAGTTAGTTGTACTGAGCCCCTGCTAGATAGATTCCTATCCATCATCGGTGTACGTGTTTTCCATACATAAGATTTTAGATGTGGTAAAAGATTGATACTTTACACCATTTCTTTTGTCGAGTGATGAAGACGCATTTAGAACTTCAGGGGTAGTTAATCACCTATACAAGAGCTCATGTGTTTCTGTCATTTTCCTCTTGTGAAGATAGGATTGTGTTCCATAGCTCTATTTAAGGTCATGAAAACAACAGAACTCACAAGAAGGATCCTCATCCAAGAAATATTTTCGTCCAAGTTTATGTACCTTAGACTATAGTAGTTAGTTAGGTCTTGCTTTACTCCCAAGCAGCACGATTTTGGCTATTTCCGGGAGATGAACATGAAAGGGGTGATTCAATAAACATGAAATGATGATGAAGTTGAGGCCAGTCCATGAATCGAGGAAGAACATTTTAACTGCTACTGAAATAGAAGTAATTGGTAGGGGTCCTGCATGGGGATCCTACGGGTACAACTCTTATCGAGACCTGTCGCAGGGTTCTTTAACGTGCAAGAAACGTGACATTTTTCTCAATATGGCTCCCCACTATGGTTTGCGGTCAAGTTTTCCGCATTATAGCCTGGCGACCCGGCATTCATTATGACAGGGCTGTCTCATTAGACCACCTGGAGAACACAGCCCAGTCGCTTTGTGGGTTTAATGGCCTGAACCGATGTCAGGTTTCTGAGCGCTCAAAAGTGGACGTTTTCCGAAAAGCTTACCATTCGCTTCCTGGGCCCTGCATGAACATATATCCCTCAGAGCTTGACCCCATATCTAAAACTTTACAATGGATACTTTGAACATGCATCACAAGTGACTTTTTAAAATATTTTATGAAAGGGTATGGAGTAAATGAAAATGAGACCATGACACATACATTTGACATTATAAACTCCATCTGCAATTTTTTGGAGTGTAAGTTGTGCATCTTTTTTAACTTTAAGGTCACTTTTAGTTTTAATAATTTTTGTCTTTAAAAAATCAACAGCATTGTATTATCTATGAGATTTCAGCATTGTTGAAGCTGTTATTTCTTTGATATGTTCTAAGCACGATTTTCATGTATAACAACCTTTTAGTTTTTGTGTTTTATCATAAAGAAGTTAAATATGATATTCAGAATAAGCACAGAAAAAAATAAAGGAATATTAAACTAGTCGGATTTGTATGCATTTTTTCTACTAGATCAAAGTCTACATGTATGTACATAAGTTCACCCTTGTTTTCGTTTGCCATGTTGTTGTTGTTGTTGTTTATGATACTTGTTGGTTTTTTCGAGTTCATTTGTTGTGGTCACCAATACACATGTACATAACACAAATGGTAAATCCAATGGATACATCCTATCCTTGATTGGTTGAAACGGATGTTGCTCCTTTTAGAGTCTTGCAGCAAAGAGTAGGTCCTTGAAGGCTGACTTGTCTTAACTGACACATTCTGTATATATATATTGGTTTTAGCTAATATGAATGGGTACCCTGAAGGTTTGCTAAACTAGTATTGTTAGTCTTCGATATTGCCTGATAGTTGCTTGCATTCTTGCATTTGACTACCTCAGCAAATGTCAGTCATCGTATAATACATCATCTGTAAAAACGAAAATCGTTTCTTGGCATTGCTTTAACAGAGATGAATTTGTTTTCTTCATACAAATCAGTTTCTTTCAGTGTTTAACGAGAAAACCTGCCGTTACGCTGAGTGAAGCTAACGGAGGTAAATATCAGTAAAACTCTTCAAAGTAATCACTTACAACGTCATGGAGACATTACCCATTAAAAGTTAATTCTGCAACCAACATAAATCATATAGAACCCTGCTTCTCTTTTGATACTCGATCTCCATGCATACTGATGTATGATTTAACATTGCGTTTCATATTGCGTACTTTATGGCTTCAAAAATAGAAGTTTTCTTTGATGTGCTACAGTTTCTTAGTTTGACTTTCTAAGCAATGAAGTGTGAGGTCTCGTTTTACCCTAATGTCTGTTTTGAATTTGTGTACCATCTGCTGGCATGTCTTTTTGTAGGATGCTATGTTTATATGCATTTTTTTCAGTAAAACTGTACATTGTACGTACTACACTTAATAACACTTGATTTTTATATTTCATATTTCTCACTCAGAAGTGTATGGGTTCATTAAATCTAGAGGACTCCACTCGATTTGGCGTCTGCCATATTTGTTTTAGTCACCGGTTTGCGCGTGAACTAACAGATCAACTTCAAATTAATTCCTTACAAAGTCATACTTGCATCAAAATCAGGACCATTGTGATTAAATATCATTATACCGAAAAGACTAGAAAAAAACATCACCATGAAACAAACCACACAACAACCAAAAAAAAACCCAAAACACACATAACAACAAAATCACATTCAGCAACGCGAACTCAAGTTGAAACGAGAGTGAACTCAGGCGCTCCAGAAGAGTAAGCAGTTCCTGCTTGCTATAGCATAACCGTCGTGTTGCCAAGGATCGATTAAGTGTTGGTCAAATCCGGAAAGGATGACATTACAAAACTCTATGTCCAACCAGCATCTGTGCTCATATGAGAGATAGAAATCCCGTATTTGTCTACATGCACATGGTGTCTTCCATAAAATTGTATAGTGATGACAACAACCTGGGAGCAACATACCCCTGTGTTAACAATTTTCTTGTCAGCTGTGTAGCTCCATCAAGGAAGTCATTATACTCTGGATCAAGTCATTGTGCTCTGGATCAACGAATCAATTGTGATACGTAAACTCCATATGCTGCAACAGAGCGGACGGAATATTGCTACACAGATATTGGAAAGTTGAAGTCATTATACGTTTGTCATAGAGCATTGTACAAAGCCTTCCTAGTGTTTCAATCAGTTCGAGAAATAAATCCAAATATAAAGCGGACCTCCTAGAGTCTGTAGAGTCCTTTATCTCAAGTTCCATCGGATATATGAAATGTAAATATGCACCAAATCGAGGATTGTTTAGTGAAAGAACGAAATGTGAGATTGAAGGATAAAACGAGTCTGCGGTCCTTTTTGTCTAGAAGTGATTGTAAGAAGTCCGCTTCAGTCTTAAAATGTAACTGTATTAAATTAACAGACGAACACGGTTACATCAAATGTTGTTATTTTTCCCTCCTTTCTTGATCCAATGCTTATTGCAAATAATATTTTCAGGAGAGTCTCGAGATCATAAAGCTCTACCAAAGGACCTACCTAGCCGATGCTTCAGGGGATAATGTAGATATCCTGACCGAGGGAAAAGATGGATTAAATCAAATAAGTATCCCAATAAATTATGTCCCATTGTTTAATTTTCTTATTAAAAAGTGTCTTAAATTGTGTTGACTTGATATTTAAGGAAACGACCATCAATAAGCAACAGAAATCATGTTTAAGATTTATTTACGACCATGCAATATGATTTTACCTCTATTTTTATAGACAGTAATTAAGGTTACTTTTGAAATCCATTTAGTTACTTTTTTCAACCATTCAAGTTATTTTTGCACAATTAAATTACTTTGGCAAATTTAAAGTTACTGTTTCAAACTTCTAGTTACTTTTGCAACAGCAATAGAAGATAATGAGATGTGGAATAGGTGTACGCGACATAACCTTATAATATTAACGATAATTTTAAAAAACCCATCCACAACGGAAAACAGCGGTCTGCAGCCTTCAATGTGACCATTGCTGCTCGCTGTTTTGCAATTGGCACTGGATTAAAAATAAAGTACATATGATTCAAGTCTAATCCTAAAGTGTCAATGAAAGAACCTTTTCTTGACAAAAAACAATTAACATAAATTCGACGAATACAAACATCAGCTTTGATTTAGGACAGGCACATTTAAAATGTGGCGGGGTTAAACTAGTATTTGGGCCCAACCTTCCCCTTTTTGATAATCAATAAAAAAGCACTTTAACTAACAAACAGTGAAAATCAAACCGATAGAAGTCCAATTTAACAAGAGAGAACCTGAGACAAAAGGACAACAAGAAAGTTACAACAAGTTATACTTTTGCAGACCTTCTATTAACTTTTGCACCATCAAGTTACTTTTGCAGACAGTTTAGTTTTGTACCATTAGTTTTGTTTAGTTTTAAGATTTTTCAGATCTTCTTGTTACTTTTGCACTTTTGCAAACTTCTAGTTACTTTTACAGGCCCATACATGTGATTCTCCAGACGGGAGACAAAATTTTCCAACTTTTTTATCCATCTCCCGTTCTCCCGACTGTTTGTGTAATCTTCCGCTTTAATTAATCAGTGAAGCCATGATTATTTGGCACACGCTAGTGCCCTCAATTGACATTGAAATGCAATTCTAATGAGCGTTGAAAATCTCCCGCTTTTTTGTCCAATCTCCAGCCAAAAAAATCAAAATCTCCAGCTTTGTCATCACGGATCCGTCACATGTATGCAGACCATCAAGTTACCCTCGCAAACTTCTTGTTACTTTTGTACCATTAATTCACTTTTACAGACCATCAAGTTACTTTTGCATCTTTGTAGTTACTTTTTCACCATCAAGTTGCAGACCTTAAATTTTCCAGACATTCTGGTTATTTTTGCAAACCTTTTAAGTTACCTTTTAGTTACTTTTGCATTTGAGAGTCACTTTTGCAAACTTTTGGTTACTTTCGTTTGCATCATAAAGGTATTTTTTTAAGTTTCTCTTTACTTTTGCAAATTTCTAGTTACTTTTGCAAAATAAAGTTTATTTTGTAGATATAATTATTTTTGCACCAACAACTTACTCTTGCAAACCTACTTACATTTGCACTTTCAGGTCACTTTTGCAAATTTTAGTTACTTTCGTTTGCACCATCAAGTTTCTTTTGCAGACCCTCTGCTTACTATTGCACCGTAGATCTCAAACCCTCGATAAAAGTTTGCTATTGCCATCACTTGGCGTCCGTCGTCGTCGTTAACTTTTCTTTGAAAATCTTCTCCTCCAAAACGTCTGAAGGGATTGCTTTGAAACTTTGCACACTGCATCTATCCTGGATCGATGGGATGTCCTCTACCAAGATTGCACAAATGATGACCGCCCTCCAAACAACATTGCCGCCGTTACTAAAAATAGACAAGAGGGGTCAGACTACTGTTTTTGGCTTGTAAATCAAAAGGTATAAGAGATAGATGAAATCTAATGCCACGCTGCTGCTTCAGCATCAAATGCTCTACAAAAGTCACCATTACGTCGAAGTTGTCAGATGACCCCATATAGGAGTTATGGCCCCTTAAAGGTGAAAAATAGCATTTTTTCATGTTTTTGGCTTATAGAATGAAAACTATTACAGATAGAGAAAAGTTGTTGCTTGCTTAAATGTTCAGCTCATTTAGCTCTACAAAAGTCTTCATAGGGTCAAAGTTGTCAGATAACCCCATATAGGGGTTTCAGTCTCTTAAAGGCGAAAAAAAGTGTTTTTGGCCTATGGAATGAAAACTAATGCAGATAGAGAAAAGCTGTTGCTTGCTTAAATGTTCAGCTCATTTAGCTCTACAAAGTTCTTCATAGGGTTGACATCAAGACCAGGTGAGCGATTCAGGCTCCTGTGAGCATCTTGTTTACTTTTAAGTCAATTTTGCAAACTTGTACTTACTTTTGTTTGCACTATCAGATTCTTTTGCAGACCATCAGTTTCTTTTGTACCATCAAGTTCCTTTTGCAGAACTTCTAGTTACTTTTCACAATTAAGATACTTTTGAAAATCATGTAGTTATACTTTTGAAAACCATCTCCATATAGTTACTTCATTTTGCACTTACAGGCAAATTTTGCAATCTTAAGTTACTTTTGTACCATCAAGTTACTTTGCAAATTTCTAGTTACTTTTGTATACCATTAAGTTTCTTTTGTAAAACATACACACCAAATAGTTGGTTACATTTGCCAACAGTCAAGTTAGTTTCTCTTGCAAATCATCTTGTCATTTTTATAACATCTAAAAACAAACTATCATTATACTCTGTAGTTACTTTTACAAACTCTGTAGTCACTTTTGCAAAACTCTAGAAACTTTTGGAAACCATACCGGTAGCTGCTCTAAATATGTACTTCAGATGAGTATCAAGATAAAAGCAGAAGAACCAACGGTCGCTCTTGTTTCTCAATATTGATATAATAAGTACATACAGTAAGTTCAAAGGATGTAAGAAGCAGAGATACCAATGGGGCATCAGAATATCAAAGTCCAAAAAGGCAGAGACAAAGCCGGTAAACACAAACAAGGACAGGACGAAAAAACAGACAACATATAAAACACGGAAACACAAAATCTTCTGAATATCAATTAACAACGCGAACTCTAGTCGATACGAGAGTGAACTTAGGTGCTCCAGAAAGTAAGCGGTTCTGCCTGCTATAGCACACCCGTCGCGTTTGAGGTGGAACATTTGAGAATAAGTAACCAGGGGGTGAACTGAAGTATTGACAACAGTCATGTTCTATTTTTTTTTACTATACTACTGGAAACTCAAAGTAGATAATAGTGACAGAAGCATATGTCGTCTGCAGATTCTACAATGGCGTTGTAGAGTGTAATGGCTCAATAAATGATATAATATTAACAAAATTGTCATTTATTAAGTTCCCTCTGTTAAGATCACACACTTTGAAGTTGATAGTTTGTCTATATCTAGAAATAAGAACACGTTCTCACTTAAAACAATGTACCGAGATCACAAACGAAATGTCTTTGATAATTTTCCAGTGTATACACGAGTCATCTTCAAGTGATGCTTCAGGATGGTAGAATAGCTGCTAATATAAGTTATAGCAACAACTGCAAGCTACTAATGGGGTAACTTGTTACCATCATAAGAGGTAATTACCTCATAGAAGTGATGAAATACAAGGCCACCCTATAGCGTTGTATTGCTGTTAATATGCCAAAAAGAAAAAAAAGTACCTTTTTACAGCACATCATAATCTTTTCAATTGCTAGCAATAAAATAAGAAGCTGTAAATTTTAACATAAATCAACAGTTTATATCTAAGCGATACCCTTTGAAGTTTTGAAGTATCCATATTTTTTCTTGATGATTCTTTATTTTTTCCACATATAAAAGTACCATAATATTTCCATTTAATTTGCACTATAAATCAGTTTAGACATTTATTAGTGCTAAATATTCATATCTCATTGAAAAGAAAATTTTATGGTGGCGACGTTGATAGCAAAGCAATTTAACTGAAGTTCATTGTCGTCTTAAACGTCTTTTGACATAAATCTTAAACTAGATGCCCACGATGACAGAATTATTGCACTTTGTGTTTGTGATGAATACTTGAAGATTTTTTAGATCTTGATGAAGCTCTTAAATCATTTTGCTTCACAAAGACTTATCTAAAAATTAAATTTGATTGATGGTTGTATAACGAACATTAATACTCTGTGACGAAAAAACATGTTTGTTCTAATAATGCGTTTGAATTTGTTGCGATATAGCCTTACTGATCATTACCCCCATGAGAACATCAAAGTTTCATGAATATCATTATGGTAATCATTTAAGAAATATGAATCATAAATTGATGTAAAACTTAGACCCAACGCGTACTTTAAAAGATATTTAAAACCTTTTTGCAGCCTGTATTACTGTACTTTTATAACTAAGTTTTTAGTAGTTTTCCAAACTAGAAAATAGTTGGAAGCTATTGTAAGTACTCTGTGGAATGTTAAACATATAACGTGTTTTGTGGAATTTTTTATCCTTATAACTGCCTCTCTTTAAAAAATTTACATTTTCATCATTTTCCTTTCCATTCCCATGTTTTATCATTCATTATTCCATGACATAACATGTATGGGTAAAACACCAACTCACTCAGAATCAATCAAACCATGGAAGTAAATGGACTTTCAATATTAGTTCCATGGTCAAACATAAATATAATAACAAAATGCTTACTTACGGGTCTGAGGTGTCAATGGAATCGGTCTACAGCAGCTTGTCATACCGTTTTGCCCACAATGAAATAGCATTTTTAATATGTGCCCCAGTAGTGAGTTACTAGTACATTAAATGGGGCACCCCTGTCATCTTGCATACCAAAGTCGTCCGCCATTATACTGAAAACTTAGAATCAGTTGGACCTCCCACGTATATGCAAAATTAAGCGACCTTATTTATCCCTCCACTTTAAGTGACATTAGAAACTCATTTAACCTATTGGCTATACTTCATCATATTTGTCAACCATTTCATTTGCATCTCCTAATGTTACGAAAAGCAAGAGGTATCATCATAGATCGAACTTAAGTTCATATTAAATATAGCCTTATTCAAGCTGCTTGGGAGTAAAGTAATAACTAACGTTTCCTTGTTATTTACACATAGACAACTGTCGACTCCATACACGAAAACGGCACTTAGAATCATAACACACGCTTAGAAAGAAGCAAACGTGTACGTATAAGGAAAACGGAAGTCCTCATTCCGAAAAGGTTAAGACAAAATCGATAGACCCGCACAACATTTAAAATAAACCACATATTTCAACTTAATCCCGATCAGAACTGAACTCCTGTCGAAACGAAGGGTGAACTTAGTTGCCCCGAAAGGGTAAACAGTGCCTGTTTGCTACAGCACGCTCATTGTAATGGTGTAGGACTAAAAACTAACAAAGCATATTCATAATAATGGCATGTAATACATGTATATTTTTATCATAATACTAATACAAGAAAATGAGATGTGGAATAAGAGTACGCGACACAACCTACAACATAACCGTAAATTTTAAAAATCCACAATGGAAAACAGCCAGCAGCCTTCAATGTGACCAGCGGTCGCTGCTCGCTGTTTTTCAATTGGCCCTGGATTGAAAATAAACTACATATGATTCAAGCCCAATCCTAAAGTGCAATGAAATACCCTCTTCTTGACAAAAAACACTTAACATAAATTCGACTAAATACAAACATAACCTTTGATAAAGATTCCTGGCTTAGGACAGGCACATTAAAAAATATGGCGGGGTTAAACTAGATTTTTGGCGCCAACCTTCCCCCTTTTGATAATCTATAACAAAGCACAAACTAACACACAGTAAAATCAAATCGATAGAAGTTCAATTCAACAAGAAAGTACCTGAGACCAAAGGACAACAAGTAATTAACGGGACGTAGAGATACTCTCTTGAAAACACTCGAAGTTACTGACAGCCAGCTAAGAAGCATCCATCGACTGATGTAAAAAATCAAGTATGTCGATTTTAAAATTTACACAACACGTCAAACAATTAATGATTTAATGATGCATCATCACACAAAACCGACAAACTTGACCGCTGTAATGCTAAAAAATAACATAAGTATAAAAAAGTTTAAAAAGGCAATTAACATTTTAAAATAAGTATCAAATTATCAATATTTTTACCAAAGAAGACTGAATTCAAAGATTTTACTAAAATTTCCATTTCATAACCTTGATTCAAAAAAGTTTTAAGCCAATTTTTTTCATTCACAAAGGATTGTTTTTGAATTTATTTGCTTTATTTATTTGCTTTATAACAAACATTACCGTTGTAATCTGATAAGAACTCGGAAACGACTTCACTAATTTGTGGTAACGATATCCTTGTTTTAGTATATTTTTTTTGAGTTACACCGGTTTTATCATTAAAGTTTTACACACCACTGCAGATCCGTGCATATCTTACCAAATGTGAAATATATACTCCGTAAGACGTAGCAAGTAGTACATCTCCCTCTAGAAAAGGAAAATTAACAATATGAAATTTAAAGTCATCCCGTTTATCATGGGTGTAGGTAATCATCGAGTTCGAGTTCGAGTCAGAGTTAGAGTTCGAGTTAAAGTTCGAGTTACGACTCGAGTTCGAGTTAAAGTTCGAGTTCGAGTTAAAATTTTCAGCTAACTCGAAACAGTGATTTTCATGGCAATAATCGAGTTACGACTCGAGTTCGAGTTAGAGTTCGAGTTACAGATCGAGTTAGAGTTCGAGTTACAGAACTAGTTTTATATTTATTTTTTTGCATATTTTCTTTATCAGTTATATTTGCAACTCTGCTGCATGTAACCAGCAATCTACTTTGAGATACTAACTTAGTAAGGAACTGATTCATATTAATAATTCGGTTTCAGATAAAAACCCGACTACAATGGAAATTTATTTACATCGGATGAGTATTTTTCTTCTTAAAGTAAAACAATACGGACATCTATTAAAATGCTTCTTTCATCCAAAAAACTTGATATTAAACAAGTAAATCTGTGAGCTCGTAAGTGATACGCCCGCTCCCAAATAATGCCTTGCGTTAAAAAGTATTCGGTAAAGTATAACAGGAGGTATACATAGAATGAAGTTATATAAAAAAAAGAGACATTTACGTCATACAGTTGCTTAGAAAATTACGGAAATACGAACAAAAGAACAGACGGGTGGACAAGGGTAAAGCAGGAAACCCCCTCTTCTTCGAAGCGATGCCTGACTGACCTGGAAAGAGGAGGCCATTAAAACTCATCATAATAAAGCTGTATACCAAATTTGAAATCAATTCCTTCAGCAGATACCGTGAAATCTGTTACGACAAATTTTCCTATTTCTGACCCTTAAAATGTATAACTTCGCTAAGAAAACAGAGAGTAGATGCGCTACTGTCCTGAAAAAAGGGGGTTGGGGCACGATACAACTCACGGACGGACGGACAGACTAGGTAATTGCAATATAGCCCCCTCTCTTACAAGTGGGGGTATAAGTATTTTCAGATATTCAAAGACAAAAGACGGGAATTCCGCCGTGTTGGTCCAGTACCGGATAATATGTATACCAAGTTTTTATTATACCCCCGCTTGTAAATTGGGCGGGAGATTGTCACATTGGTACTTATTTGCTTCTTGTCCACAGTCTTTGTGACATTACGTAAATATGTACATTTAGTGGTTTTTTAATCATATCTACACATATGTTTATAAATGAGTATATTGCAAGGTGACACTCCAAATGTCGAAAGTCCGAAAGGGCAGAATCAAAACCAGTAAACACCAACAAGTGTTATTTTGACAACATTCATGTAATTGCGCTAAAGTTAATATCCAACTCGAACTGTAACTCGAACTCTAACTCGAACTCGAGTAGTAACTTTTTATTTTCTATTATTCTTTCTTTTATTTTATTATCTCTTTATTTTCTATCGATTATTGCCATAAAAATCACTGTTTCGAGTTAGCTCAAATTTCAACTCGAACTCGAAAAATAACTCTAACTCTAACTCGAACTTTAACTCGAACTCGAGTCGCAACTCGAACTCGAGTCGCAACTCGAACTTTAACTCTAACTCTGACTCGAACTCGAACTCGATGATTACCTACACCCGTTTATGATATATATTAGTCTGTAATTTTCCATTGATAATTCTTAAATCTAGATCTAGAAATGGTCATCTATCACCGGTAACGTTAGATTTATTCAAAGTCAATTCCTTGTGATTTATTTCCGTAATAAAATTAGAAAAAGTGGAATTGTTTATAGTGAAAGAATGTCGTCTAAATATCTATATGTATTATTAAAAGTTTCAATGAGATGTTGTCTGTTGGGGTCTTTTTGAAGTTTCGCCATAAATTGGGATTCATAACAATACAGGAAAAGGTCGGCAATAAGTGGAGCACAATTAGTTCCCATAAGATCGTATTGACAAACACCTTGGATTTTGTATACTACAGTTTCACTTTATTTCCATATAGTAAATGCTAACGTCAAAT
This sequence comes from Arcuatula senhousia, assembly GCA_963971305.1. Lineage (NCBI taxonomy): Eukaryota > Metazoa > Mollusca > Bivalvia > Mytilida > Mytilidae > Arcuatula > Arcuatula senhousia. The sequence goes on from OZ020307.1 coordinate 26,100,230, forward strand.
TTGGCAGACTTAAAAGGGTCACATTATATAATTTGTCGTTCAAAACGATTTACAGGCATTGCATTTAAGCTTAGCTCGTATGCAAGGAAGCCCTGGACATACTGTGATCAAATATTGTGATAAGTCCAAAGACCTTCCACATTTTTTGCTATTATTGTGGCTTGTGTTTTTTCTACTTCAATTTGATGTTAATCCTCCTCGGCTCAGTTTCAATTTTGTTTGTTTTCTTTTTAGGTTTGTCATTTGTCGTTGAATATTTTTTTTACTTTATAGGACTTTAATTTCTTCTTTGCGACTTCATTATCTTTTTATTGTCTCTAGAAACCAGTTCAAAGGCTAGCAATATATCAGACGTTGTCATTGGTTATCAATTGGTTTGGGTTGCAAACTACATGTATATGCAATACTTCTGCAAGTGCGAGAACACCATTGTATAGTGAAAGTATCACCCATTTAACCATAATCGTGCACAGGGGTTGTTCTGGTGTTCCAAGTGCGCTTTTTATTTCACAAAATATGACAAATTTGTCACCTAAACTCTGTCAAGGTGTGAATAAAAGCTTCACGTTGATGAAGATAATGTATGGATGTGACAAGATAACAAATGTCAATGTCAGACAAAACGTCAAGGAAACGTGCTGGAACCTCACACGTAAATGGATATTACTACACTTTCTGAATGTTAATTTCTCATATAAGGACTGTAAACGGAATTTATAGGGGCTTTTTAACACATTGCTAGAAATAAAGATATATATGAAGACAATACTGTCGGGATTTTGACATTGCATTTGCTGTAAATGTCTAGAACTTGCTTATGGATGGGATTCTTAGCTTTTTTATTATTACTGAATGTGTAATAATGTAATAAATCTTTGTTTTTTGTTCTATTTTTATTTTATTCTACGAATGGGTTTTAAATATTAGTACTTCTGATCTAGGGTAACAGTTGATATTTCATTTTGCAAGGTTTGCTTGGCGTAATAAACCTTTCTTTTTTAAAATATATGTTATCATTTCGTTTTGCTTAATCAGTTACTTAAACATACATGCTCGAATTTAAATCAGAATTATAGCATGGTCAGTTTTTATCTAGTAAGTCTATTATTTTCGGAAATGTTGAATAGTCACACTATTATTCTTGTAAACTAAATAAAAATAAGTGGGTAAAGATTTTTTGCTATTTGAAGAAAAAAAAAACACATTTGAAAGAAATTGTGGAATAATATGTTTATTTCAAGAAAGCACTTTTATATAAAACTAGCATTTATCATTGGTTAACCGCATTACTAATCACGACTTTTCGTATAAAGGAACGGATAAATTTCAGATGCCTTCATGTCATTTTAATAAAATATTAATGCAAAATGGAATCTTTATACTATAAACCCACCTCAAACATTGTTAATAAATTATATTTTTTTCTCAACACATAAACAGTGACACAATATATCTTCGATACGTGGTCGTTGAATAATTCATTTTCGTCACCTTAACAAAAAATCAGAAAACAGCCGACGCCATAGTGGGTTTCCTTGTCGAACGCCTAATGTCCAGTTAAAACCAAAACATTTCTCATCGTCCAAAGACCTGTAAACAATATTTTGACAAATTATGATGATTTATCATTATAATTGAGTAATGTGATTATGTTTTAAGATGATACGTTCTTCGTTTGACAGTTAAACATCACAAAACACCTAACATAACATAGAGACCAACATAACTGTCACTCTATTATTAAATATGTCAGGTTACCTCTGTGCTTGGCGTATTTTATTGGTTGTTTTGACTTCCTTACAAGTGTCAACTCCTTAAATGATTCAGAATATCTTTTGTTTGCTTTTTCTTTGTACACCAACGCATTTTTATGTTTCTTATATTAATTTTAATAGAAATAAACGTCAAAATCGCTCGACGGGTCAGTATATAATGTGACGCCTAAATATTCCTGTATAGAAATTCAAAATAAAAAAAAATAAAAATTTGAAATGACACAAGTCGACTTATAAGAATTGAACTTCTAATATTGATTAGAAAATACAGGAAGTTTCTATAGTTTTTACCTAAGTCGTACTTGATGAAAAATTTTAAAAAAAATGATCAACGCATCATATTGTTCTTATCAGTTACTGTACATCACTTTGTGCTGTACATGAATGTAATCCGTTACGCCATTTCCGAGATAGGACGGAATGGCTTGTTTTCCCGGGGGTGATTCTTTTATTAGATTTTTTTTAAGCATGCCAACTTCCGGTGCACGAATGAGCAAAGGGTAAAAATAAATATGCTTTGTTATTTATTAACGACGGAATCTGAGATTTTAGAATTTTTTCTACACAGGTAAGAAAACTTGTCCAATTTATTGAAGAATTTACCGTTTACAGAAATATTATTGTTCTCATAATTCCATAGACGCTTTTGCGTAAGCTTATGGGGCAGCAAACCAGTTTGCTTCAAAAACTGGTAAAGTCACATGATAAATTCTATCTAATTGAGGGATTTTTCCGGAAAAGCAATGAACTCGAAAATTTCTATTATTTTTTTTTTATTGAATTTCCCGATTGTTACTGAATTCTAAATTGTTTAAAATGTCAGGTTTCTTTCTTTGTTCTACAATGGTCGATATCATCAATGCTGGATTTGGCTTCCCTGTTCGAACATTTTGGTTTTGAGTACTTTTCATTCAATACTTTTGGTTTTTGACCTACCAATGTTTTGATTCAAAGGCTGCTGATGAGAGGTTACTCCTTGAAATATCGATATACAGCAAAACAAAATTAACCGTTTTTATACCCGTTTTGTTATTGTACTTTTAATGAATTAAAATTTCAAAAAGTTTACTAGTATTCTAATTAAAATAAAAACGGAGCTGCCCATTCTTTATATGATGAAGTGGCTGTAAGAACAAACTAATGGATCTTATTTAATGAAATGGGATGTCCTTGTTTAATAAGATGTGGTGACTGTAAGACCAAATTGGTAAGTCTTATTTTGGTAAAATGGGGTTACTGTTACAAGACAATGGAGGGGTATGCTTTTAGTAGGCTGACGTGTGTTAAATCTTCTGGTTGTAGTAAGATAAAGTGACTGCAGTAAGACACAATTGACAGGTCTGATTTTAGTTAGATGAAGTGACTGTTAGAGCTATAAGAGGAAATTTGCGGGTCTTACTTTAGTAAGATATGAAGTGACTGTTCGAATAATGGATGGGTCTGATTTTAGTAAAATAAAGTGACTTTTAGACACAGTTGGTAGGTCTGATTTTATCATTATGGAGTGACTGTTAAGAAAATTGGTGGTTCTGATTTTAGAGAGATAAAGTGACTGTAAGAGAAAATGGATGGGCATGACTTAACTATGAGTAAGGGACTGTTAAGACAATTAGTGGGTCTGGCTTTAGTAAGATAAAGTGACTGTTCAGACAATTAATGGATGTGACTTCAGTAAAATAACGTGATTGTTCAGTCAATTAATGGGTATAATTTTAGTAAGATAAGGTGACTGTTTAGAAAACTGATAGGTCTCATTTGAGTAAGATAAAGTGACCGTAAGAGACAGTTGATGGATCTGAAGTTAGTACGATAGAGTGACTGTCCAGACAACTGATGGGTCCGACTAAAGTGAGATAAAGTGGCTGAAAGAGACATATTATTTTAGTAAGATGAAGCTATTGTTTAAAAGCATTTGATAGGTTTGACTTTAGTAGGATACAGGCAATTGATGGTTCTGAGTTATGTAAGACAAAGTGACTGTTGGCGGCAATTGATAGTTGATAATTCTGATTTTAGTAAGATGAACTGACGGTTCGACTAAAGAAAGATGACGTGACTATTAAGACTATTAAGACAATTGATATGTGTGATTCTAGTCAAATGAAGTGAATGTAAGAAACAAGAGGTGGATCTGATTTTCTTAAGGTGAAGTGACTGTCAGATATAAACTATATATGTGACTGTTAAGACACAATTGATATGTTTCATTTTAATAAAATGAATATCAACTGATTGATTCGACTATAGCAAGATAAAGTGATCATTCAGACAACTAATGGGTCTGACGTAAGTAAGATAAAGTGACTGTTAAGACAATTGACACCTCTCGCTTAAGTAAAATAAAGTGACTGTTAAGACAATTGACACGTCTTACTTTAGTAAGATAAAGTGACTGTTAAACAATTGGTGGGTCTGACTGAAGTAGGGTAAAAGAGACTATTAAGACAGTTGATGGGTCTTACTTAGCATAAAGATAAAGTGACCGTTAAGACAGTTGGTGGGTCTGACAGAAGTAGGGTAAAAAGTGATTATTCAGACAATTGATGGGTCTTACTTTATTAAGATTAACTTACTGTTAGGGCAATGCATGGTTGAAGAAGTGACTGTATGCCGAGACCATTGTTAGGTCTGATATTTTGACTGTGTTGCTAAGGCTATGACTGTAGTGTATAAGACTTTCGTTTGTTATTACCTTTTTTGGATTACTTTAGGATAGGTTTGTTTTTTTTCAATGATTTTAGAATTATTTTCAGACAGAACAGTGCTGTCGGTTTAGGAGTCTTTTTGTAAGAATAGGTACCAGTTTTGCTAACAAAAGTTTCTAGACTAAATAGATGAAATCTTTTTTCTAAAGAGTCATTAATTAGGCAAGTTTAAGATTTTATGTTAAAATTATCAAAAAATACTTCAAATATTCTGTCTGAATGGTCACGAAACATACTTTATTAAATCAAACAGATGATTGGGTTTTACAATATAATCGCCCTAATTGTATCGATAAATTCCCTGTTACAACTTTCAATAGTATCACATTCCACCAGATTTTCAAACCCATTTAAAAATATAAAATATGAGCATATGATATCATATATAATAATGATAATATATTTTTTACCCCACAAGTTGGTTTCCGATTACCACTTTAAGCTATCTTACGAAACCTCGTTAATTATTCCTTTTATTCATCACACAAATTACTATCAATACCCAGACAAAATTATTGGTGTTTTAGGAATTAGAAAAACATTGTTTAGACAGTCGTTAAAATACTTTTAACTTAAAACAGGGTGTAAATTTGTTTTAAAAGCTGTTATTTATGACACCCAATGGCAGTCCATTCTGTATGCCTAGACAATGAACATAGGTAATTTAACAAATAATAGAGATCATAGGAGCCAAAGAAATGTTATCAGCAGTCTTTCTCTGCTATTACATCCTAAAACACCGAGTCGGCGCCCAACTGATTTATAATCTGTCCATAAACGGGAATGGAACATGCTATTTTGTGTGTAAAGCAACCGTAAACATGTGTTTCCAATCTAAGCTGTCAATGTAATAGAGAAATGACAGTATACAAGTTAATCAAATGTTGTTAAAGGCATCAATTTTAGTAATTTGTTGTCAATTATATACATTACCGAACTTTTATGGTCATGTAACTGTATATTTGAGTCTTAAAAGGAAACAAAGAAGATAAAATGGGTATATGTAAATATTAAAACTTATTACAGAAATTGCTTCTTAATGACAATAGAAGTGCTTATTTTCTGATCTTTAAACGGTCGATAACCTTTTCTTTACCGGACCAATCAGTATTGGTTTAAAGCGTTTACCAAACCAATTTACGTGAACTCTTTGCAAGTTTTGTTCATCAAATCACTCGTCACCCAAAGTTGAACTTACCAAGTTAAAATTTCAACGGTTCTAGAATGTCTGTATTTAGTCTTATGAAAATAGACTTCAGACCAAGAACACTGGTACAGTAGATCTCCAAAATTCTGTGAATTTATGATATTATTCTAAATATACCCTTTATTTGTTTTTCGATATAAAGATCTAATTTGATCTGCTTTATACATGAAGTCTAATAAAAAATAATTTTCAAGTGCTTTTTATGATAAATTATAACAATGAATAGATATAATTTCAGATAAGACTATGAAGAAGAATATAAAGCAAGCCTTAATTTTCCTTCCTTAATTGACAGTTCAAAGCTTACAAAACATAAAGGATTTTAATGGCAAATTTCATGTTTTGAACGATAAAGAACATCAAAAGATATATGCTAATGGTGATTATCTTAGATTAGGGACGTAAAATTGCCATATTTCACAAAAATAATGAAGTTAAAGTATTAATTGCTTGGTGGTCTTCGCCCTCTACTGTCTGGAGTGGTATTAGATGCAGATCTTGAAATAAAACTTACGGACCTTTATTTGTCATTAATTTCATTATGAAGTAATAAATGACAAAATAAAATATCTGACGACATCTTCAATTATAAAAACGTATTTCCTGTTGTATGGCAGGGCATCGTGACATTCTCGTAAACCATTTATCAGTAAAAATTTCAACTTATTTTTCTTTCATTTTCATCGATATAGATATCAGGAGTTTAGCCATATTGAAAGTATATTTGAAAGCAAACGATTTACAAAAATGTTAATACTAACCAGAATACGAAATTTTGAAAATAACTTGTGGAACAATACCAAAGAAAGTAGGATCTAGTGTTAGAGAGGGTTTTACTTACACCTTTTAAATAGTCATTGGTCATGCAGGCCGGTCAGCTTTTATAATTGGACCCGGGTAGGCCATCGACAATGGGCTGGTATAGTGAAGGGACCTGGTCAGCAAGCCATGTGCTAGTCTTAGACTACTTGCATGTCAAACCAAGCTTATAGCTCTACATTTACCCTAGTTAGCATAAGTTGTTTTTGGTCGGACTAAGGAATTAGCAAGCCACATTTTAATATTGCGTCGGATCCTTTAAAGTGCTTCTGCATAAAATTAATAGTTAACATTACAAAATTAAAGAATATTATACTATCACTATATAAATGAAGTTCTTGAAGTATTTACTTGATAAATTGTCATGTCAAAATATAGTGTATATACTCGGCCCATTGTCAATTCCTTCAATTCATTGTCATAGAAGGAAATCAACGGAATTGTCTGGAAATGAAGGCCTTTCTAACTAGCTTGTCAATTTTCTCAGTGCTCTTGTCTTTTACTTGGAACAATCGCTCATTCTCAACAATTACTAGTTACAAAGAACTGTCAGTCCAACACCAAGAGATATTACACTGTCATTATGACTACGTACAGATAAAAAGCTTTTGCCCCATCTTGTCACTTTGTTTCATTTTCTAAATTGCTCCTCTGTCGCTGATGGCGACTGGAGGACGATCACTCGATCGGGGCTCACGTCTTTTAGATTAATAGAAAAAGTGATTGATATTTTTGATTGTAACATAAATATCACCTTTTGGTTCTTTAATCTTGTAATGGAAAATAAATCTCGATGTATAGTTTCATTTTATCACAATAAAAGTGACAAACAAAAAGGTTCTTCAAACAAAACAAGCAATATGTTTCTAGTGTAATTTGTTATCTGTACAATTAGTGACTGTATAAATTAAAAGCTCTATAACATTGATCAATTGTTGGGAAAAACAAAAGTTGGAGTGTCATGTGTAAATCAATCAACAACAAGAGAAAAGGGTGTCCATAAATAGGGACATCATGGACATGGGTATAATTCAAAATGTATAAATAAGGTTAGAAGTTTTACTCCTTATTCCTTTTTTAAGTTCAACGTTTTACATGTATATGCTTTATTGTTTTTAACCAGTTTCCTGCACGTTAGTTGCTGATTTGAACTTTTTTCTTCGTTGTTAAATAAGGATTTCAAAAGTTCTGTCCTCAACTTATTCCTGCTCGATTTATTCTAAAGAAGTAAACTTTGATTCTTTAACAAGAGGCTCCCAGGAGTTTGAATCGCTCACCTGGTCCTTAAGCTTTAAGGGTCTCTTCTGTGACTGAGCTACCACTATAAAGGGTCACCTGACAAATGCAAAACAATATTAAGACTCCTGTAAAGCTCAATTAGCTGAAGGTTTAAGCAAACAACAGCTTTTCTCTATCTGCAATGGTTTTCATTTTATACGGCAAAAACATAAAACAAAAAAGGCCCATAGTCATTATAAGGAGTCATCTGACATCTTCGACCCAATGGAGACTTTTGAATAGCTCAATGAGCTGAAGGTTTAAGCAAGCAGAAGCTTTTCTCTATCAGCAATAGTTTTCATTTTAAAGGGCATAAACATGAATAAATGCTATTTTTGACCTTAATAGGGCCATATCTCATATATAACTGGGTCATCTAACATCGTCGGCCTAATGAATACTTTTGTAGAGCTTTTCATGCTGAAGAAGGATAGTTGCATTATATTTTTTCTATCTCTTATATTTTTTTATTTACAAACCAAAAACAGTAGTCTGACCCCATGGTCTATTTGTAGCAACGGCAGCCATTTTTTTGATGGATCAGAAATCGAAACAAAACTTTTGTGCAGGACACCTTAAGAATCAATCATACCAAGTTTCATTAAGTTCTGTTCCTAAGTTTCATAGGGGAAGATTTTTGATCTTCGGTCCAGGTGAGTTAAAAATTGAATTTTGCTTTTTAATGTAAAGTATATTGACTTTGAAGGTGTAGGTGCTCGAGTTCTCGACAACATTACTAGGAAATATAGTGCGACGGACTCATCACGCCGCCATGCATTGAAGGTGCAAATTGAAAGCTCCTTCCTTGCAATGAGCCTAACACCAACTCGATTGCACTTATATGATTCGTCTTGTATTTTCGTCGGTGATAGACTTTCACATACGTATAACTTTACCATATATATCATTAATGCTTTGCTAAAATCGTTAGTTATAACTTATCTTGATACATTACTATGAAAAATAGTCTATTACTTGTCTATGATTAGTTGTTTCCTGTTAGTCAAAAAAGGAAATCACATTTACTTCTACTTTTAAACCTATTTTATGTTAATCTTGTTTCTGATCAAAGTTACTAGTATTATTTTCCTGACAACATTATAATACAAAAGATATTTCAAAGCCCTTCTACCATGAGTCATGTAATTTCTTATATGAAGACGCCATGAGAGAGACAATATTGCTTCAATATGACCCTACTTTCTTGTCCTTTTGTATATTTGACTAGCCATCAAGCGAATGGCAGTACCACACCATTTTGGGGTGTTCTTTCAATTTTTAAAGGTCAATATAATTTTCCAGCTATTTTGTCAGGATTGTTTGAGTGATTTATTGTGAAGGTAATTTGTCAATGCTTTTTGATCAAAGAGTAATTCGTCTAACTTTCTTGGACAATAAGAGGAACATTAAAACCATTTCGTGGTCGTTTTTATTTAAATTAACGGTGTAATTTTTAAATTTTATGACATGAAAAATCAAATAAAAAACTTCAAAGGTTTTGTATAGAATTCAATTATATGGACTTCGTGACAAAAAAGGGAACATCTTGGTTTATATGGATATTTTACGTGTGAAAATATTTTTAAATTCAGGCACTTAAAATAAAGTTGCAAAAAATTGCTTTAAACGTCGAGAAAATTTGATAAAGTTTCCATGCACAAAATGGCTATAAATCATTAGAAAACTGGTCTAATAGCCTTAACTATCATGAAAAAATAAGTTTAATTAATTAACGGAATCGTCAATAACCAAATACAGAACGTGGCTCTGTTTAAACTGAATTAGCACCTTGATACGTCATAACGTTGAAATTATCTTTCCTGACAATGGCGTCAAACTGATACTGATAAACGGTGTCCAATTGCTAGTAGTATTTTATTTTGTTTGGGTCTTTTCTTTTTTTTTTTCAATTGGTATTTATTAATTTTTTTTCTCATTTTTTTTCACTGGAGATATGTATTTCGTACTTATAAACCGTTTCAATAATATCTTGGTAATGAGAAATTAAACGTTGCCATTATCAAAACCACGAATTTGAAAAAAAAACCAGGAAAAAGTAATTTTAAAAAGTGATTTCATTGGCAGTTCATAAATATTTTTTTCCTAGCTTAAATATATTAAAAAAATTCACGAAAGAATAATTTCTTCATACCATATCAAGCTCTACTTCTATTTTTCATTGAAATTTCAATGTTAGATACCTTATAGTGTTTTACTTTTAAAATCAAGTTCCTTTGAAGCGATATAAATTGATCTTCTATTTGGTATGGCAGATAAAATATATAGCTCTACTTAAAAGAAAATGTTTAATGTGTGCAATAAACAGTTCTACCTGTTTGTTTGTGGGTCCTAAATCATGGATTAGTACCTCTTCATAAAAGGCGATGAAGTGTTCGTAAGCCTAGTAATACACGGCTAGTGATCTCTTAAGACGTTCGAAAGAAATTATTATATCGTAAATTATTTCAGCCCCGACTGTTTAGTTAAGATTTTGCCACGAATGGGTTTTCAAGCGGTCCTTCTGACCGACTGTAAATTACAAATCATCGTTTTATGGCACGACATTATATAAATTCAATAGGTTATAAATGCGAAACGCTGAAGTGTCATTTTATGTTAGCTTTACATTGTTTGTTACTATGGATACCAGACACTATGCTTTGAATGCGACGGATAATGGCAATAACAATATTGCCGAACAAATAATGTCGGTCGAATTGACACTCAACAATTGGAGTACTGAATTTGTCAAAATAAACTACTGTACAGTATGATTTTGTATCCATAATATTTTGGCTTAAAATGAATTCAAAATGTTAAAGAAAAAAAAATGACTTTTTTCGTGTTATAGAATTTCTTTAAAAAAAATCAAACCGCACGTTTTTTTCTACATTTCACCATTTTCCAATCTTGGTCACAGAGAAGTTTAATTTCCTCGTAAAATATACTCTTGAGTAAAACGTTAAACTGATTTTCGACAGTTATTTCCCTTACTTGTTCTCTACTTCCTCTGGATTCATAGCTACTGTGTAGTGGACTTTAAGTTTTTTTTGTTTATTGTACACACATTACCGCGGTTCTCTTCCTACAGCCTGGGCAATGGACTTTCTCTATATTTAATAAAAACAGATGACGTAATTCTGGAAGAAAAGTTGTACGTGAAAAGAAAGGGAAGAAGCAGAGGTACCAATGGGGTATCCGAATGCCAAAAGTCCGAAAGGGCAGAGACAAAACCAGTAAACACCAACAAAAACGGGACAAAAACAGACATGTAATATGGAGTATATATGTATGATACAAAATCCCACTATATATAAGTATTGTAAAGAACAAAGAAGAGTTGAAGAATTTTATTGCTGGTCATCACCCTAATAAAAGTCACAGGGGGCTTTAGTTTTTGTGAGTGCATAGACTATAGCTCATGAGAAGCGGACCTAGATCGGCTAGCCTTAGGGCATGCAGTCAAATCATTAAAGACATGCAGTTTGTATATTTTTCGTGCGTAAGCTGTTGAAATAGCGTGTATGATATGGGATGATGAAAGATTTTGTTGCGTGACTTTGCTAGTTTGAAGTTAAAGAGGTTAAGTTTTCCGTCAGATACGGGTCTAAAGGTAAATAAATACGGCGATGAAATTAAGAAGAGCCCCTATAAACATTACAACTAAATTGATTCAATTTTGCGCATGAATGCAACGCTAGAAAATTACAATAAACTGACTTATCACATCGCTATAAAAGCTGTGATCTTTTTCCTACAAAAGACTAAATTCTTTTGCAGAAGTTTATCAAACGATCTATGCATACAGACATAATGTAATGTGCCAAGGTAATATTCAATAAAAGCAGGTATTTACATAATTTATTTAATGTACGTTGTCTTTGTTAGTGTTTTAACTAATAAGTCGGTAATCAGATGGATGATGCTCCACTTCCGAAAAAGTCTTTAATCCCTTATTACATATATACACCCTGCCCTGGACAACTCCAGAAGACCGCGTGATGTTCTTCAAACTCGTTAACGTTTTTTTACTATTTGATGATAAAATAAACTATAATATTTTCTTATCACAAGTATACACATTTTTTCGTACTGAAAAAAATGATATAAGAGAACAACTTTAGCAACATGTTTGGATATGTAGTTTATTTTCAATCCTGTGCCAATTGCTAAACAGCGAGCAGCGACCACTGGTCACATTGAAGGCTGCTGGCTATTTTCAGTTGAGGATTTTTTTAAATTATCGTTAATATTGTAGGTCATCGGTCTTGTTTTTCAAAGAGTTACAAATAAGTCTTAAAATATTTTTTTTAAAATATGTGTATCTGCTTTTTATTTCAATTTGTATTGCGAAATGAATATTTGTGGGGTTTCAAGTTATACGTTGGAAGCTGTTGGCAAATAATAAAAGATGTGATGATTACCGATAGTTGATCCCATTTTTTTGCTGCTTTTCGAATAAAAATAAAATCAAAGAACTGTATAAACAGGTCTATGATAAAATAAATTAACTCAGAAAAGGGGTGAGCATTTGTTAAAATAATATAAATTAAAATTTCTTCAAGATATAATTATCCTCTAATTTTTTTTTGTTGTTGTTGCAACACACTATTTGTATGAAATATTGCAAAGTTATATTTTTGTTAAAAAAAATAATTTATCAAACTATGAGATTTGCTTTGAGTTAGTTTTATTATTTATTTTTTGTATTTATATATATTTTTCCAACGTTTGATAAGCCACTAGAAAAAATGCTTTTACTAGTCTTTGCGTACAAGTAAAGAAAAGAATTAAGTGGAAGCTTTTTTGTGCTTGTTTTACATTAAAGAAAATTATATGGCAGAGCTAATTCCTTGGTTTATAGAAAAAAAAATATTTTATAACTTTTCCCGGTGGGTGTTTACCTTATACGTATATATGCAAATTATCAACAACAAAAATATTCCCCATCCTCATGCAGAGTATTTTAAAACTATTTGTAATTTTTTAATGTTCATATTTAGAAATGTCTAAATGTATAAGACTTATACTTTTTAATTCATTCAATCATTGTTCAGTTTTCTGAATGGGGAAATATAAAGGAAAACTGAATTTTGTAGAAAATAACGAAGACAACAATTCTTGATTATAGTATCTTGATTAATTTTCATTTTTCATATATATACAGTAGATCTTTTTATTTAACACAGATTTCTCTAAAAATTATATTTAACGTCTATTTCAATCCCAGTATACTATATGGCTTATTTTGTCTACTTTTTTTCTTGGATATTTGAAATTATTCTTGTTCGTCATTTTGTTGTTATTCCATGGAATAATATGAAGAAAATTCATAGCATTTTCGTAACGAAAGGCAAAATTGACGAGGAACAAATAAAGTTTACAACAAAATTTTAGGCAATAATTAGCCATGCTTCGTCTATTACTCCTTAGCCGAAAGATTGAAAATGTAAATATGAAGAGTGTAGAATAACAAAATGCAAAAATACCGATTTGAAATCTTGTAAGATCAACATTTGCCTGAATGTGCAAAATTTGGATATTCAAAGATGGTAAATCAATCACCAAGAACTATTATCAATCATGACATATACATTTGTTCTGAACATGAATTTTTTCGAGATAGATTTACAACCTTGAATTTTTCGAGGTAGATTTACAACTCCAAAGACAAAACTTTTTAGGTTGCCTGAACTTATCAGAAGAACCATATATACACACAATTAATACCTTCATCTGTTGCATGATGTAAAAAATTATAAGTTATAAATATGAAATTTGCTGTTGGTTTCTATTTTGGTATGTCTTTTTACTGTTTTTCGATTCGTATACTTGCTCCATCATCCATGTATTTAGTTTGTACATAATATACCTATAAATGGCTTTTAAATGTAAGTAAATTTCAAAAGAAATGTTATAAATATTCGTAGAATTTTTTCCTCCTTTTTTTTCAAAACAAAACATTTAAAATAATCAAAACAAACAATTTGATATTTTCATAATATTTTTTAATCTTTAGATATATATTTATATAATTTAAGACATTTTATAAATTATATTTTCTATTAAATTCTACAATTTTATAATAATAAATCATCACTCTTCAAGTTCATTCCAATTTAATTGGCACATATAAGTTATTTTCAGCACTATAATAAATCTGGTTTTGAACCAAGGATTTCTCTTTTAAAAGTTAAAAGTTTTAACATATTAAGGTACAGCTGCCGATCCTATCCTTTGGCTGTACAACGCAAAGGGAGAATAATATGGTCCAAGAGGTGGCAAAGATTGTCCTGGTGCAAAAGACGGTGACTTGTAAGGATGATATCTGTTAGCACTTAAAAGTCCAGGACTCACACTTGTTGGATAAGTCCGTCTTAGTGAGTTAGGGCTAACACCCCCAGCGGCATTCAAAGCGTTCAAATGATAAGCACTTCCAAGTCCAAGACCATAACTAGAGGGTGGTAGATCCGTTGATGTTGTGTGTGTTCGTAAATGTTGTAAAAGTTCTTCAGAAGTTGCAAATCTCTTGCCACAGAATTCATTTCCCGATACCCAGCTGCATACTATAGGTAGTCCTTGGTGAGCACTATGTGCATATAGAGAAGATAATGCCGAGGATTGTCCAAGAGATGACAGCCCTGGTGGTAGTCCTTGTAATCCTGATACCCCTGGGAGCATTCCAGGGAGACCCATAGATGACAAATTTTGAAGAGATTTTTCATGAGCACATTGAGCGCATCCTGGTGCATTACAGGACGACGAAAGATGAGAGTTCTGAATTGTTAACTGACAGTTTGTACAATACGGATCCCTGCACACTGGTACTAAGGTTGTGGCTCCTGATGGAGTCCTTACACGAGTGTAGGAGACGTATGGAGACAGTGCTGCTGCTGCAGCAGCTTGATGTTTTAATGCAGAGTTTTGAGCGGCGGCCATTGCTGCTGCACTAGCTGATCCCAATCCTAGCCCAGCATGAGCTGCGAGGGAAGCGGAGTAACCGTGTAAAGCGGCTTGATCCAGTCCAGAAGGCAGGAGAGGAAATCCCGGATATGCAGATGGATATGAACTAAGTCCAGGGAAACTAGAAACGGGTGGATTCATGTGTGGTTTAGAAATACTGGTACTGGAGACAGAAAGCTCGGGTGACGGACGTGATGTTGATCGATGTGAATAGTCTTTGGTTTCTCCATCTCCACTTGAACAACGCTTGTGTTTCTGATTGTTTGAAGAAGCGGATGCAGACACAGAAAGTGATGATATTGAATGAGAAATTGTGGAACTTCCGCTGACAGATTCTGTTGATTTAGCAGACGATACGGGTGTCTTTGATTTGTCACATGAATGTTCTGGTGAGGCTCGCAGTGGGGGGATTTCCACTTTGTTAGATACAGTTCTAAATCCAGGTTTATCTGGACTTGCAGGAGATTTGACTCTATTGTTATTGTTTGTATTAGCACTAGATGTAGGTCTTTTCACTTCAGGGCTTGAAGATTTGTCTTTTTCGTTCTCTTTCTTTCCAATTGATGGGATAATACTTTTAGAGGGAGATATATCTTTTCCAATACTACTGCAGGTTTGTGCCAGCAGAGCTAGGGGACTTTTCTTTGCATCCAACTGTAAAATACAAACAAAACATTGATAAGACTAAATCGAAGAAGGAAAATATCAAAATAACAATTGTGTGTAGTCTTGTGCAAAAGCGATATTTTGTTTTGTTTACATATTTACTTAGAGCAAATACTGCCAGAAAACTACATAAAATGGATTTACAAAATAAAAGCTCTTTACTGTTATGAATAATTCTTGATCTTCAATGCATAATTTTTAATTTTTTTTTTAATTTTAGAAATAGCATTCGGTTCTTGTTTTTTTTATATTAATTTTATTGTACATCGGTCATCGACCTGTCTGTATTTCAAATATACAGGTCTCTGCATCGGTTTATACAAATTTCACCGAATAGCAAATATTATATTTTTTAAAAAGAGCGAAAACTTGTGTTTTAGTTTTGTTGGTGAAAAGTTACAGACAATAATATATATATATTTGATTAGAATAAAACTTACCGTAGTTGGAAGGGGTTGTAAATATTCCGGATGGAGATACTGTGACGATGACGTTAACATTTTTAGGGACAAATATCCTTATTCCATAAAAAATACAAAACACAAATATAACGAAGTTTTCTCTAGTCCTGCCAATCACCGAATGAGAATGTCTGTACCGTGTAACACCTAATCAAATACCGCCCCACCGAAACAGCTGACAACTCTTGTTTGTAAATTAATAGGAGATGAAAGAACTTTACCGCCTTCCAATGAAAAAATAAATTATTGTCGATACCAAGCAGCGATTGGTCAAATAACTCTACATGACGTCACGCGTGATAAGATAATACAATAATTAATGGCCTCCAAACCCCTCGGCCAATCAACGTCAAGTTTATTAATTCTAGTTGGTAAGGCCGAAGGGAAACCATTATGACGGCTTATCAATCATTTTGATGGTTTAACTGTCAAAATTGAGTGATTTATATCATTTTGGTCTGTTAATACATATAACATCTCGGAGAAAATAACTAGGCGACAAATAAATAACTCAAGTAGCTTGTACCTAAATTACGGGTCTTGTATTTATTTAAACACAATTCTTTTGCTTTGGTTCAGAGATAATTTACCTTGCCAGGTTTCCGGGCTGAACAACTTTTAAAACCCAAAGTTAAATATATGTGTTCTAAATATTCTCAATTCTGGAGAGAAAGGTATTTTTGTGTGACATTTAATGATTTCCGTTGACCCTACGGCGAAGATCAAAGCTTACCACCATATATTCTGGTTGTTATCAATCAATCTTTTACAAGTAGGGTGTTTCTTAACAGATTGAAATTGGCGTGTTGAAAGAACGACTATCTCTAAAATGACAATTTATACTGTTTACGAGTAACTTCAAAAGAAATTGGTATAGATACTAATCTGGCTCTATAAACATTCCTTATAAGTGAGTGTTTGAGGGACAAGTAAAATCACTGCTCCGACCATGTTGGAGATCCGGGGGCGCCACTTTTCCACTCGAATAAAAGTCATTATTGTCAAAGTGATAAGATTTGATGAATGATAGAAAATTACAAGTACATGCGAATATTGGTGGTCCCATTCCTCAAATGAAACAAAGACTTCTCGCAGACAAAAACAACGAGCAATACCGAGGGACAAAAGAATGAAAATTCGAATCATGGTTGCTAACAAAAATATTCTTGATCCCAATTTAGAAAACTTGTATTTTTTATTGCACAAATGCAGCAAATGCTAAAGTACAAAAAATGTATTTATCGTTGTTTACATGGTTCCATGATTTATAAATATTACATTTTAGAAGTTTTTTGAATGACTCAATGTTTAGTTTTGGTATGCGGATGAAAATAACTGAAATGTTGACAGACAGCAGTCAAATATAAATTTTAATTTGTATTTTCAATGTAAATGTTTATATATGATTTGCTCGTGGTCACATCAAAACTTGACAAAATTGTCGTTTAAATGGCGACAAGTGAAATAATGTCCATCAAATTGACAGGGGGATATGCGAACAGATCATTAGAATATGTCATACACATGTCAAATATGATAGAAAACAGACAAGTTGTACTAGTAAATTTATTAATAACTAATTGATGGCCTATGTTGGCTCTATTGTTTGAGAAATGACTCATTAATTTCCAATGTAGTAGTTCTCGTATGTCCTTTTAATGTGGGTGTTTTTGTTTACATTTTTTTCTCAGAAACTATCATGCTAATACATTATTATGGTAAATGGATTGCTTGGTAATTTATGTCTTGTTTCTTTTAAGTTTCGTTAATTATTCAAACCCTCTACTGCATAATGTTTCACGCGCTCATGCTCGTGCATTGTAAATTCTGTTTGATCGTTTCGGGGGACTAAAGGCTTTTCTTATATATTTTACATGTTTTACTAAACACCCCCAAAGCTCTGATTAACCCTTTGAAACCATATCAAACATATTATACCGACAAACTAATTGTAAAACAACGAACAAATATGGACCAAAATAGGGATGATTATAAATATTAAAATTTATAATGACGAAAAACAATATGCTATAAAAGTTTATTACAATTTTATCAACTGATCGGATCAAATTATTGAAGAATAAAAAGCTGTAAAAATGACAAATGTTGTTGAGAAATGAACATATACCAGATGGAACTATTCTGATAAATAGATGCCCAGGAGAAAAAAGTGACGGCTTTTTGTCGCAATAAAATAAATGTCTAAAGGATGAAAGTCGGATCCTCAGGACAAAAACAATTACTTCCTAATGTTAAACATTTAAAATTGTGATTTTGATCAGACCATAAAATTTCATTTCCGATTTGTGATAATGATAAAATGGCTATGATGGCGCATTGTCTCAGTACAAATATAGGAGAGTTCTGTGTAAAACAAAACTACAACAAATACATATCCAAATAGAAAAATAAATTGTATATTCATAATATAATAAAATAAAATAATTTTATTAAATACAAAATTGAAAAAAAAATCTATTCAAAATGATGTAATATTGTTTTCATTATAAATAGTTCTAAAATTTGTTGACATAATTGCATTTCATTATTATCAATCTATTATTATTATTAATATTATTTATTTTGGGGTAATATTTACAGTTATTAAACAATGACTGTAAATGACAGTGACATTTGTTTTGGTTTAAAGACTTTTTTATACAAACATAAACATATTCATGACAAATATTTTCATGGCAATTTTTGAAAAATGAGTCACCAGAGGCTTAAATAAATAAAACATAAACATAAACACAAATAATAAATCAGGAAAATTAATCTGATTTACACCATAACAACATGCAAATGTATTCCTTGTGCTAGGTATGCCTGGGAGACGTGAATTTTAATCTGTCATTTTTCTGATGGACATATTCATCTTCTTGTGTAATATTCACAGGAGATAGTATCGGGTTTTTATCTCATATTATGATTTCAGACATGTGTTCTTCTCATAGAAAATACATGTTCACAAAAAATCTTTCGTAAGTACCAAAAGCTCGAAAGGGCAAAGACAAAACCAGAACTAATAATCAGACAGCACAAAACACGCAGCATAAGCAGTCTATGAAACAAGCTAAGAAAAGCTGATGATTTTCATCAGCCCTCTTATCTCAATCTTTATCAGCTAAATCAGTAACCTCTCAGCATGATAGCCATAAAGACAGTGAAAGTTAAACATTAGATTGGTTTTAATTACTTGTACACTGTCAACTTCAAAGTGATGTTTGAAATCATGTAAAATATTTTCATTTTAGTGAAGAAAATTCTGTAACATGATATGTGCACCATAGGGTTTGTGGTCAAGGAACTCAACAGGGTGTTGATAAATTTATAACTAATTTAAAGTGATCAGAGATAAGAAATCTAGCATCCATCTAGCTTATTTCATAGACTGGCAGCGAACGGCAACGCGAAATCGTATAAACGAGTCAGGTGCTCCGGAAGGGTAAGCAGTTCAGGACCACGTAAACATAAACTTGATATTTGTTCCACACAAGATGCAGAAAAAGATATCTGTTAAACATTTAAAAACAACAGCAAGTCGGGTCATCACTAAAGGAACAGTTATTAATACTTGTAGATAAGTCATGATAGAAAAAATTGAAACAATACATTCTAACTTCGAATAAACTAAACATACTGAGCATCTAAGAATGGTTCAACTGGCTTTAAGACTATAGACAGGTTGAAGCATTAAACATCTATATTTAGAGACCAGAAAACAATTGTTTCAAAGGTACCCTGCCACTTAATAGTTTGTCTTAACATAAAGTTTGATTTAATGCTTTAGTGCTATAAAATAGGGATAATAATACAAAGGATCCAATTCGAAGAAAACATTGAAGTTCCTATTAAAATATAAAGACACCCCTTCTTCATAGGCTTTGCATTATAAAACGAAATAGCTTCTTTACAAAAACCACTTAAATAAAACACGTATACAAATTTTTCATCTAAAGTATTCATTTAAGAATTTAGCTTGACAGATTGTATAGAAAACGGTATTAAAAACTCGTTTGATTTCCTTTCAGCAATTTGACAAGTACCCGACCATTGAACATTATAAGATGGCGGCTTTAATTGATCACAGACATTAGTGATAATGACAATGAGGAAGAAAACCCAAGATTTGACACCCAATTTGAAGAGGGTATTAAGTCCTAGTCCGACCTCCCCGCCTCCATTGTGCTGTAGTCCGCCATTAAGCCCTTTAAACTGGTACCCTGTTGTGATCAAAGGGACCAGGTAATATGTCAATCAAATTTACCGTACAGGTGAAGTGATTGACAGCATATTGCTGGAGGTCTTCCGATTGATTTTCTGGTTTTATAATGTTGACTTTTTACATGGTTGTAATATCTTGTCGATAAAATCCCAAAGTTGTATTTCCAATCAGGTGAAAATTACCTGGTTATATAGACAATGTCAATAGACTGATTTATGCTTGGACAAAGACGGGATTTACTAAAATGTTAAGTGCCCCATAAACATATATTTGGACAGGTAAACAAGCGTCTGAACAAACAATTAAACGATTTCTTAGTGATGTGGTTTAGCTCAAACTCAAACCTGGATCCTTTTATCAAGATAATTTTTCAGACACCCAAGATCAAGTCGCCCGTCAAAATTCCTCCCTCTCTACAACCTTAGCTGTATAAATCCCATACAGCTCCACATCTCGCCCGGGACTCCCAGCACTGAAGCAATGTAGCCGTTAACGTTCGGCTTACATCAAAGCAAACTGAGATACCGAGGTGACAAAATTTACATTCAGGGTCAAAATCAAGACAAAACATTGCATTTCATAGATAAATTAATTTCTGAAAAATTAATGGAAAAGTTTATTAACAGCCTCTCATGAGATTAACTTGGCTACAACAGAGCAATCATAAACATGTCAATTTGTGTATAGTTTTTAGAAAAATGAGTAAAAAATCTCCATTAATAGACTGCTTGTATAATTAAGAGGCGCCACATCTTGGCTTGTTATGGAAATGAAGTCGTTGAATTGAATTTATTTCTCCAAACAGATTAAAAACATGTCACATGAAAGAAACATGATCTTCACTTGAATAAATAAGCATATATTGACATATACACACACTTATGTCTGTTGAGAGACAACTTTAATTCCCAACTTCCTCCTTTTATAGAGATATGACGGTCTCTTAACCTGAAATAACCCTCGAACAAAACGATTTTTTTTTCCTGTATATAGGGAGACCATCATAACATTCGTTTTCTTAGCGAGGTAAGGAGCTCGAATTCTATAAGGCTATATCATGAAGATGATCATGAAAGGATTGATAAAATGAACATGAAATGATGATGAAGTGATAAGAAGGATGGTGACAAAAAGCAAATGGGGAAACTCTATAAGTCGGAACTGGTTAAGATTAGCCTACTTACGGAGATCCTACAAGTCCTTCTCGTACCGAAACGTCTGGTACACTGCATGCCAAGAAGAGCAAAAAAAAAAAACTACTTGAAACCAATGTCTTGGATCAACTTGCAAATTATCCAGCAAATCTTTTCTAAGGCAAAATTTGTTAAAGGACATGTACCCTTATGGGATAATGGTCCTTTATAGGTGAAAATAAACTTTTTTCATGTTTTTGCTTCAAAGAAATGAAACTATTAAACGCATTGAGAAAGTCTCTCTCTCTCTCTCTCTCTCTCTCTCTCTCTCTCTCTCTCTCTCTCTCTCTCTCTCTCTCTCTCTCTCTCTCTCTCTCTCTTTATATATAAAAGACCGTGTAAGTGGCTCTTGCAATCCTCTACCTATGCACTTAAAGCTCTGCATGCACGCTTAAATTTGAATTAACATTTCATAGTTGACACTGAAGCTCTTATTCATGTACATTAATTTAGGACATGTTCTCAAAGATTGTTAACTGACTTCGTTCTCTCAATTGAAAAGTCAGGGTCATTGCAATTTTTTAATTTCTATTGTATATCTTTGACTTGTTTGGTCTTTTCTTCTTTGATACTGGAGATTCAGCATGCATCCAAGTTCGGCAATTTTGCTATAATATCGTTCGCACAAAAGTACATAGATGAAGAATAGCAATATAGCCTCTGCTTTTTTGTTTTGTTTCACTTTAAAAATTATCATGTATAATTTGAATTGTGCCATGTCATGCATATATATGCTCCATATCCATACATTTCTATATAGTCGTATACTTATTTTTAGGTTTTTTTTGTTATCCTTTAGTGTTCCCGTTTTCCGTTTATCAATTCTTATAAATATATTTTTCGGAAAGCTAAATATTATATATAAATGTCAGTGTTTTTGGCTCTTTTTTGTGTAAACGTGATTGTTAAAGATGTAACAGTGGAAAAAAAATATACAACACATACAAGATATAAATATGCAACACGGCTACAGAGGTATAAGCGCCAACTTAAGCAGATAGTTTGTATAACTTTGGTATCCTGTACAGCCGGGCGGTTTGAACCAAATAAACATGACCACGGAGTTCTAGAATATATCAACTCCATGACATGACTAAAATAAAAAAATAAGATACTGTTAATTGCATGTATGTGTAATTATGTATAATGTATATTAGCGTTCTAAAAATACATAATAATAACTTTATTCTCATAACCATTGGTACAGAGACAAACTATTTACATAATATACAACAAATACAAACATACACAAAACAACATCAGACATACAGAACAGCAATGCCAGAGTATTAAATGGGAGGACTTGCTCTTTTCTTTATAACTCGTAGCATTTTGATTAAATTTGATAGTGTAATTTGATCTTGTGATGTCATTAGATTTTTAAATTTTAAAACATTTGGACTTCTTGTAAGATTTCTTTTTAGAAGTCTATTTCTGTCACCGGCCAAAACTGGACATTCTAAAGTATAATGGTATTCATCGCCGATTTGGTCATTGCATAAATTGCATTTTCTATTGTTTCTTTCTATTTTGCCATCTTCCAGTCTCAATAGGCAACTTATGGTTCCCTGTTCTAAATTGGCACAAAAACAAAGCATCCCTTGAGCTTAGAATATCAACATATTTCTCTTGTTCTAACGAATCTTTGAATAATCGATAGTTTGTCGCTTTGCTGCAATTTTGAATTTCATCATGCCAATTTTGTCTGAATTGATCGGAAAGACATTGTTTTATTTTGAATTTTAACCACTCAATGTTTGGAATAGTCTGAGAGTTCCAGAAATTAGCAAGTCCACACTCATTAAAGATACCTTTTACAAAGTCAAGCCATTGAAAGCTTATATTTTTAGTGATATACAGTTGATACATTAGTTTGTATGATAATGAACAAAGTTTTGTTTGTTTTCCAGTAATTAATTTTGACCAATATGAAATCATTCTACTTTTTATGTCTACAATCAGTGGAAATCGACCAAGTTCTCCATACACAAAACAATTAGGTGTAGAGGATTTCAGCTTTAAAAGAAGTTTACAAAACTTAAAATGTACTTTTTCAATCTGGTAACAGTTTTTATATCCCCAAAGTTCACAGTTATATAGTAGAATTGGTTTTACCATTTTATCAAAAAGGTCTAATTGGCATGAAATAGATAAATTATGGTATTTTCCCAACTTCAGAACTTCATACATGGCTTTTGTTCCCTTATCAGCCTGTGCTTTTATTGCTAAGTTATAGTTGCCAGTTTTATTAAGGGTTGTGCCTAGATAATTTTAAAATTCTTTGACAATTTCAATTTCTTGATTTTCCAGAATAAAGTGTAAATTGTTTGGAAGTCTTCCGCAGGAGAAACATATATTTTTTGTTTTATCTATATTAACTTTAAGTTTCCAGTCTAAACAATACCTATAGAAACTATCTAGTTGTTGTTGGAGTCCGACGGCGGATTCAGACATAAGCACCGTGTCGTCTGCATAAAGTATAGCAAAGATTTTGAGATATATTCCAAGGTTGGATTCAATATCTTCACTTATCTAATTAAGTCCGTTATTATTTTGAGCTTCTAAGAACGATTCTAAGTCATTTAGGAAAATTGCAAAAAGAAAGGGTGACATATTTTCTCCTTGTCTCACTCCATTATTACAGGAGAAAAAGTCAGAATTGTGATTGTTGTAGACAATATTCGATTTAATGTTTTTGTACATATTTTGAATGACTGTCAACATTTTTCCGTTTATCTTATTCAACACAAGCTTATAGAATAGGCCAGATCTCCATACTTTATCAAAAGCTTTTTCAAAATCTATGAAGGCGCAAAATAATTCATTTTTCTTAAGTTTCAGAAGTTCGAAAAAAGCATGTAGAGTAAATAGATTGTCTGTGGTACAATAACCTTGTCTAAAGCCGCATTGATTTTCATTTATGATTTGAAACTCTTCAGAATATTTATTAAGTCTCTCTGCCGTTAATACCGAAGTAAAAAGTTTTCCAATACAACTGACTATTGTAACAGGTCTAACATTTTTAGGATCTTTACTGTCCCCTATAAATAGGTTTAATATTTCCCACTAGCCAGCTATCGGGTATTTGCCCTGTATCAAAAATAAGATTGAATAGCTTTTCATAGATATCGATAAACTGCCCTGATGTTGTTTTGATGTATTCATTTATTATTTTATCTTCGCCACAAGCTTTATCATTTTTAAGTTTTGAAATGCACTTTAAAATTTCTTCTTTTTCAATATACAGATTGATCTCATGTTCTTTATTCTCTTTAAAAGGTATCAATTAAAAATGAGACACAGTCTGTCCTATGCCACGATTTGCTGAAGATTTGCATGCAAAATATAATAAATATATTGTGTTTATATAATTGTATACTTGTAAAAACATTTTCCATTGCTTCCTGAATGTTTTACAGAATATACATCAAATGTTCATCATCTTTGACAGTTATTTACGAGCAGTTTTAACAGATGACAGAAACTGTGATATAGTTGATCGACGATGATAGCTGAAACCTGCCATTTAGTACACCTACTTTACATTAGATCCATCAAAAAGAAGGGGGAAGACATGACAGCCCTGTTGAACACCTTTTCGCACATATTATATAAATTAATTAAATTGCAACTTTCCTGGTTGATAAGGTTCTTCTATTTGTCATTGTCAATTATGTTTGTTTCCATTGTCTATACTTAAAACCTTTTTTTTCAGAAATATGTCTCAGTAATGGACGAATGGAGTAAATTCATAATCTTGTGTGGTCATCTGTATGTATAATAAATGGCATGTGCCTTACGCAGGTGGCGAATGTCTACCATTGGTGAAAAAAACTATTTATAAATGTTTATAGATGTTTTTTTCCTTGGTTTTGCACAGTACACAATGTATTTAGTTTGTGTAATGGATGCTCAAGTCCATCGCTAATTTAACCAATATTGTAACAATAGAAAAAATAATCTTTGTATCATCGTTTTGTTCCATATCAATGCTACTTGTAGTTTATAAGCCTACTGATAACTCAATCTGAACTTTGAAATGTGATACGGTACTAGCTTTATAGATTTTAATAATTCGTTGATAATAATAAACTATAAATGTGTTATTACTAAACCTATATTGTGTTTTTACTATTTTAGTAAAGAAACAAAAAACACAAGCCATTAGTTTAGTTTAAACATATTTAATTTGTAAATTATACAAAATGGATTGGACACATGTGAATGCATACTTAGGACGTCCTCTCCGCAATACAGAAATATACATTACAGCAATTACACAAGGTACAAAAACGTGCATTAAATAATATTTTGTGGTTAACTCACAAGCCATCAAACCATGTACGCAGAATCTTCCTGTCAGCATAAAGAACAAGAGGCTCACAGGAGCCTGAATCGCTCACCTGGTCTTGATGTCAACCCTATGAAGAACTTTGTAGAGCTGAATAAGCTGAGCATTTAAGCAAGCGACAGCTTTTCTCTTTCAGCAATAGTTTTCATTATGTAGGCCAAAAACACTATTTTTGCCTTTAAGGGACTGTAACCCCTATACGGGGTCATCTGACAACTTCGACCATATGGAGACTTGTGTAGAGCTAAATGAGCTGAACATCTAAGCAAGCAACAGCTTTTCTCTATCTGCAATACTTTTCATTCTATAGGCCAAAAACACTATTTTTCGCCTTTAAGGGGCTGTTACCCCTATACGGGGTCATCTGACAACTTCGACCCAATGGAAACTTTTGTAGGGCTAAATGAGCTGAACATTTAAGCAAGCAACAGCTTTTCTCAATCTGCAATAGTTTTCATTCTATAGGGCAAAAACATAAAAAAGACTATTTTTGACCTGGTCATAATCCCTATTAGGGTTCCTCTGACAACCTCGACCCAATGGAGACTTTTGTAGAACTGTTGATTCTGAAGAGCCTAAGATCCTTCAGATTTTTTTCTATCTGTTATAAGCCATTTTAAGTGGTTTAACCCTATGTTCTATTTTTAGTAACAGCAGCCATTTTTTTATCGAATCATTTCAAAATATGGATCGTTTGTCGCCAACATGTCATATACCATTCCTGCAAAGTTTCAGTTAAATTGATTTAGTGGTTTCAGAGGAGAAGATTTTTGAAATTGTTAACGGACGACGGACGCATAGTGATGGCATAAGCTCACATGGCCTTTGGCCAGGTGAGCTAATAATAAAAGAAGCAGAGAGGTATCAATGGACATTTGAATGTCAAGTCAGAAAGAGCACGCAAAGACCAAAATCGGTTAATACATGCACACGAGAACAATACGGACAACATAAAAAAACACACAAAACAACATAACAACGCGAACTCAAGTCGTAATGAGAGTGAAATCAGGTGCTCCGTTAGTGTAAGCAATTCATGTTTGTTCCAACACACCCGTCGCATTGCCAAAGTTCAACTAAGCGTGTCGAATCTGGTAAAGGAGAACAAAACAAAAAGCTACGCCAAACCAACACCTTTACTCATCTGAGAAATAGCAATCCCATATTTTTCTATTATCATGCACACGGTGTCTTCTGTAGAATATCTTAGGACAACAATCGAGGAGAAACGTAACCATATCTTAGTGATATTTGTGCCAGACGGTGATGATTTATCAAGAAAATCAAGTTTAAAAGCACCCCTCTCGATCATTTTCTGTATTGGATTCCAAGATAGCATAAAATTCTTTATATACGACGTTTTATTGCCAGAAGAGGACTTCTTATACGATCTATATCCATCCCTCGAGAACCACTCTTTCCGTCATTTTGATGATGCCATTTTACTGAAAAATCGACGATTTGGTAACTTTTTCCGTCTCATGAAACCCAAACTCAAAGTAAGGAAAGGAAGTTGTGGCCCTTTGAACTTGAAAAATTCACTGAAATTTCAGTTTTCCGCACTTTTTTTTCTTACCCGCAGATAATGAACTGGAGTTTTGTATGTGAGTCTACAATGATAAGTTACATATCAAGTAAACTTTTCGTTCCAGTCCGAACATTTTTATGGGAGTTATGGCCATTTAAACTTGGAAAATTCACTGAAATTTCAGCTTTCCGCACTCATTTCTAAACTCTTGCAAGAAGCAGACGTGCCAATGGGGTATCAGAATGTCAACAGTCCGAAAGGGCAGACAAAACCAGTAAACACCAACAGGAACAGGACAAAAACAGACAACATGCAAAACATGGAAACACAAAAAAACAACTGAATATCAGTTAACTGCAAATAACGAACTGATTTCTGGTATGTGAGTCTACCATGATAAGTTACATTTTGTTCCGGTCTGCAAATTTTTATCAGCATTATGACCAATTGGGAAATGCAATATGTGGACAGTAAGGGACTATATATAGTTTTGCAATACTCCCAGAATACTTGTATTAGAAAAAGTTTTTTTACAAGAAACAAATGTCATAAAAAAAATATGTTCTTTTATGATGAAATGTGTGGTTAATGCAGTATAAAAAAATCTTTCAAAGACAAAAATGTCCGGATTTCGTAAACAAAAAGTAGAGAAGCGACAGACCCAAAATCGAATCCCACGTTATGGAACCCCACCCTGATACCGTATACCAAATATCAAGTGGCTGTGATAAGTATTGCTGAGAAAACTGTTACAAACATTTCTTCCCCGCTCGTCCGCCCGCCATTCATTATTTTAGGGTACTTACTACTAAATCAAGGCCCCTCTTTAATCAACTAAATAAAAAGCTACGCCGAGCGCAGCATGATACGACCGCAACAAGTTGAACCCTGTTCGTTGGAGGCCCAATATGGATAGTCTATTGCTTTTGTCACATGAAGCCCATGGTGGACTTACAAAATTTTTTGACACATGCATCCTGTGGTGGACTTTAAAATGCATATTTGACACATATGTACTTACTTTAACATCTATGTTCTAATACAAAAATAAGCCTTATTTATATACATGTATTTTAAAATTGACATATTTGGCCCTTTGACCCCTAATTTCTCAAAAATTGTAAGAGAAATATTTCAAAATTAAGACAGAGATTTTCATTAGGAATCCAATGAAAAAAGATTTAGAAAATTGGACCAAATTTTTTTTTTAAAAATTTAATGAATAATAAACATTCTACATCAGTTTTGTCAATACACCCGTTTTAGCCCCTTTTGACCCTTTTTTATAAAACAACAGGGGCCACAAAACCCAAATTCAATACCAACTTTATTTAGTGTATTAAAACTTCATAACAATTGGCTGGCCCACTTCAACTTAATTTTTGGTATAAGACAAACTTTAAAAAATGTCGTTTTTTGCCCCTTTGACCCCTAATTTCTCATAAATGGTTAAAGATATTGCAAATCTGATTGAAAAACAGGAAGGGATTTTTGCAAGGATTCAAAAGAAAAAAAAGATTTTGAAAATCGGACCACAAATAAAAAAGTCGATTTTTTTGGTGTGGCCCCTTTTTTGACCCCCTATAGCAATGTAACAGTGCAATTTTTATCAAAACCAGTGACACATTTAGTTGACAGAATTTAATGATGAACTCAATAAAAAAAGAATTTTCAAAATTGAATGAATAATAAACATTCTATAACAGTTTTGTCAATACACCCATTTTAGCCCCTTTTGACCCTTTTTTCTAAAACAGCAGGGGCCACAAACCCCAAATTCAATACCAACATTCCTTTACTGGATATAATCATCATATTAAAACTTCATAACAATTGGCTGGCCCGCTTCAACTTTATTTTTAGTATATAACTATATGCCTAAACAGACTTTGAAAAATGGCGTTTTTGGCCCCTTCAACCCCTAATTTCTCAAAAACGGTTAGAGATATTTTAAATCTGATTGAAAAACGCAGGCAGGGATTTTTATAAGGATTCTAATGAAAAAAAGATTTTGAAAATCGGACCACAAATAAAAAAGTCTATTTTTTGGGTGTGGCCCCTTTTTGACCCCCTATAGCAATATAATGGTGCAATATATATTGAAACCGTTGACACATTTAGTTGACAGAATTTAATGATGAATTCAATGAAAAAAGAATTTTCAAAATTGAATGAATAATAAACATTCTACAACAGTTTTGTCAATACATCCGATTTAGCCCCTTTTTGCCCTTTTTGCTAAAACAGTAGGGGCCACAAACCCCAAATACAATACCAACCTTCCTTTAGTGGTTACAAACTTCATTTACAAATTTCATATCAATCGGTCAATATTTACTCAAGTTATCGCACGGAAACCAAATGTCCACAGACGACGACGACGACGCCGACAACGACGACGACGACATCGCCATAACATTATACGATCGCAAAAATTTTGCGGTCGTATAAAAATCAGTTTTTCAAAACCCTCTAGTCTACCTTGAGTAAAACCTCTTGACAAGTATATATTCTCAGAATCCTTAACATATATCTAGTTTGTTTATAAGTTTTCATAACACATTTAAAGCCTTATAGAGGAAAGCTATCAGGCTCCTCGTAGAAGAGCGGCCTAAAAATAGAAACGATTTACAGACAGCATTTTCAAAAAGTATAGGTCCTGGGATACCCCCTTTAAGCAAACTAAGGTCTTCTTAAAATTTAATAAATTTGTGTTGGACATGTTACAGAGATGTCCTATGTTCTAAAGATATGCAGATTTTACAAAACTTTACATTTTTATGAAAAATATTGAACCTTGAAATCACTACTTTGGGAATATTATGCACTATTTTTCACTAGTTTTGATTATAAACATATAGGGGATTTCGATCTCACATAAGATATGGGTTTGTTTGTCTTTCTTTGACGAGATCGATATACCGCATATATTGTTTGCCCTTGTAAAACATCCGAGATCATGCACTCTCATTTTGAGAATAGTTGCCGTTGCTGCATGGTTGCTGTTGACGTGTTTGTCATGTTGCCAGTCTGCATGTTATGACACGATGGGTGTTTGCGTTTCGACCATGGTTTTGTTTTTGTCTTTGTTATTGCTTTTCTTATGAGATGCCCTTTAAGTACATATTCGTTGTTCTGACTGTGAAATTCTCAGTAAAATTATACGAAAAATAAGTACGTTATACATGTATGTATTTTCGCTGAATAAATATCTTTAACAGGGAAATATATGATATCTTGTTCCCATATATTAAAGTAAATTATGGTAAAGAATTCCAAATGTGACCTGTTGTAACATGAAGTCATGGCGTCCTTATCCAAAACTTATTATATGAATTCTAAAACACCTTTTTACGTTGTAAAAGTCAGTAATGACGGCCAGTAATGTGTTATTGCCATGAATTATACATTCAATAGACGAATTAATGACAGGCCGAGGTGTTGGGGCTTTTCAAGTCGACTGCACTTTATTGCGTATTTTTCACCTCTTAAGTAGTGATAATAGCACATTATAAAGAAAGTGATTTTCATAGTAATCTTTAATGCCGTTATAAGTAACACGTTTGTCCGGTTTTTATCCCGGAGGCCCAAGAACAAAGATGGCAGCAACTCCGCCGACATGCCTGTTGTTGGACTTGTCACCTTGAACTTGTTAATGACCTGTTTAATTTCTCACTTTGTATTTATTATGCACACTGGTGTGCTTTATATTTGATAAAATAAAAATTAGGCAAGTTACGACGTGATAATTTAATCAGGGGTAATTATCCAAACTCGGAATGGTGGCGTCTTGGTCTTGTTGCTCTAATGTTTTTTTTTTCAGGATTATCAACACTTTTGAAAAGTCGCATGGCGAAGTTTTTGTATGAATGATAATTGATATTCAACACTCTGACACTAACAATCGTGTACTTTCACATGTCCAATTTAATTTTTACAAAGCAGAGAAATATAGATGCAGCAAAGAAACCGGCACAAAAACCAAGATCTTAACAAACAAAAAGAGTCGCAAGACAACGCGAAAAACAAACAACTAAAAAGATAACAGTATTAGATTTCCATGTCGAAATACATAATGCCCCATCTTGCAGCATTTCAGATTTTGAACGGACGGACGGGCGAACAGACCCGAACACTATAAGACCCCTGCATATAAACATGAAAAAATGTGTTTGACGTTGTTTCCAGGACTCGCACCGTTTGTTATACTCGTGTCTCGTGTCTCATACTCCAATGAAACATGCTCACATTCCCCCATGCGTCCACAATATGGACAGAGATTATCAACTTGGACCATGCCAGCTTGTTAAAAAGGAAGTAGATGATCGAAAGACCTGAAAACGTACCCACCATTGAAGATACATATACCAAATATCAAAAGCCTATGATTCAAAGTTGTTGAGAAATCTGTTACGAACATTATCGACCTAATGTAATATGAAAAAAATAGGTCGGCATGTAAAACAGGAAGTATATGATCAACAAACCTGAAAACGTGTCCCACCAAATGGGAACACTACCTGAAGCAACATACCAAATATCAAAAGCCTACCTTTAAAAGTTGCTGAGAAATTTGGATCACGGACGGACTCTCGGACCGACCAGTAAAAAAACATTAAACCCTTCGAAACTTCATTGTATGGGGTATAATTATTCGATACGAAACAGCCAAGAAAGTTTTAATATTATGGATTCTGAAAATATATGACTTTTTTTCCTAATTGTTTTTTTTCTTCTTCTTAATTCGTTGGCCATAATCTTTATGAAAATTGGGCTTTTTAGATTTTAGATGTATTCTTTATTAATTTATATTAGTTTTATATTTGATATTTTTACCTTTTATGTGTGGTTTAACCAACCTACTTATTTTATTGTCTCCATTTTAACTTGCCACACCACAACATTTATTAATCTATTTATGAAAATTACATGGCTTTCAACTTGTGTGTGGAATCTTTCCGCTTTTTCATAATTTTGCCAAATAATTTTCTGTGTCAGGTTACTTGAATTAATCTTATACAAAGTTAAAGTAGAGTCTGCACAAGGATTAGATTTTGAAATTTACTATATGAAACAAACGCAATGTTTTAGAAAGTCTGTAAATTGGTAAACGTTTACAATGTTTTTTTTTTACCAGTTAGATGGATATTCCGTCTGTTTATATGCATAAATTTAGAAAAGAATCGTAAACAAAAATAAGATAAGAGAGCAGACAAAATATAACTTATATAAAGAATATTTTAATGCTGTATCGTATGCACATAAATAAACAGACGTTTGTATAGAGAAATGTGAATGATAAAGCGTGCATTCGAGACAGCTCAAAGAAATTAAGATATGGGTAGCCCCTTGCCATCATTACATAAATGTTCTCTTATCACAAGATTGAATATAAAAGACAACTTAATGTGAGCACTAAAATACAAGTTAATGTAAACTCGCACCAATATAAACCTATTGGGTTCTCTTTGAACCAGTTATTAAGCACATGTTATGTAAATAAAGGCAACATTTCAGAATTGGCATGGAAGATACCTCAGTCAGACCTACGAGTGGGCATACTATAAAACCTGGCCTGGCCTCATTGGCTTGGCCTGGCTTGGCCTGGCCTGGCCTGGCCCGGTCCCATTGGCCTGGCCTGGCTTCATGTCGAGGCTTCTTTGGCCTGGCCTGGCTTCATTGGCTTGGCCTGGCTTGGCTTCATTGGCCTGGCCTGGCCTCTGAAAATTGGCTCAGCTTCAATTTTCAATTTGATTTGTATAATTAATTTATGCATGTTTTATTTATTTAATGATGAACAATGGAAACATCTAAATACTTTAATCAACTTGTTATTGTTTGACTAGGCTGTGCTGAGAGAGAATAAAGGTATGATAATACAGATACCCATCTGACCCTGTAACAGGGCAGTCTAAGTTTCAAAGCATTTTGTGCATTTAAAAAGTACCGGTATTTCAAATTTTGTATGTGGTCAGAGAGCTGCAATAGATGTTTGAAAGATATAAAATTAGTTTATAACAATCAGAAATCTATAACTCTTATTACACCAAAAATATACATGTACCATGGTATAAATTCTATGGTATGGTACTAAAATGGACCCACTTTTTAAAAATTATTTATAATGTCTTAATCCTTACAATTTTATACAATTAACTAAAGTGTTTAATATATTATCCATCTCAGGGGCGGATCCAGAGGTCCCTGAAAAGGGGGGGGGCGTAATTGCTAACAATGTCAAATAATTTTAATAAAAATTTGAAGTTGCTTGGTCAATTTTATACAGAAAAAAACAAATTTCTCAATTTAAAGAGGGGCGTACGCCCCCTCCACCCCCTCTGAATCCGCCAATGCATCTCTATTATTTTATTACTGGAAATAAACATTCTGTACTAGTTCCCAGTAAAAACTGACAAATTCTTTGCTTATCTGATCTTATCTGCTGAAGTGTAACAATATTTCAAAGCTAATGGATTAAAAGAGACATTTTTTATTGTCTTAAGTTGCACACTTTAGAATGATATTTTAATTAAAAACTGAATGAACGGAACTAAAATCATGATAAACAGTTATCTTATGAACAGTGTACAAGCATTACTTCAAACAAAAATGTTTATTAGAAATAAAAGAAAGGATATTTATATTTCTTCATTTAGATACATGTACAA
Organism: Arcuatula senhousia; assembly: GCA_963971305.1. Lineage (NCBI taxonomy): Eukaryota > Metazoa > Mollusca > Bivalvia > Mytilida > Mytilidae > Arcuatula > Arcuatula senhousia. Next base: position 26,134,072 of record OZ020307.1, read on the forward strand.
AATTTGGAATACTCTTTTATTACACAAAATGATTTGAAACTCAGACTGCCCAGTGTTACAGAGTCAGATGGGTATCTGATAAAACTGATAATGTATTATCATGCTATTATCATACCTTTATTCTCCCAGCACAGCCTAGTCAAACAATAACAAGTTGATTAAAGTATTGGTCATCATTAAATAAATAAAACATGCATAAGTTAATTATACAAATCAAATTGAAAATTGAAGCTGCCAACTTTTAGAGGCCAGGCCAGGCCAATGAAGCCAAGCCAGGCCAAGCCAAGCCAAGCCAATGAAGCCTCGATATGAAGCCAGGCCAGGCCAGGCCAAGCCAGGCCAAGCCAATGAGGCCAGGCCAGGTTTTATAGTATGCCCTACGAGTGAACTCCATAAAGTACCATTTACATCTAAGTCTTACAAAGTCGATGTTTATGATAAAAACATAGTTAGGATCATTTAAAGCCTTTGATTGAATCTAAACGACAACCAGATGGTGAAAGATGGGGACGGTTTGTTAAAACATAAATTGCTTTTATATTCCAATTAAATGGAGAATAAATGAAAACCCGGAACATTAACTATAAATTAATCTGCTTTATAGCTATAATTATGTTCTATAAAGAATGATGTTTATTTCTGCATGGTGGTATATTCATCTTGATTTATAAGTTTATAGGTATGTGTTTATAATATTGGTATATTTTGTACTTGTTAGATTTTGTGGTCAAAGGGGAAATAACTCAACACCCATATAAAAAATTTCATGGTCAAAGTGGAGATAACTCTTTTTTTTTTTAAAGAATATATAAAATTTCTACAATTCTTTGAAGACTTATTTTTTTAGGATCTCTATAGATTATATCTGTAGATGGTATCTACAATGGGTTTGCTTCAATACTTTGTAATTATAAGTTCCAATATGCCATGCATATAAAATGTGACTGTCTTAATAGAATTAATAGGGGGAGCAAATATGTATGTGTGGTTTCCTTACACATGTATTTGTTTATAATGTAGTTTGTAAATTCTATATATTGACAGAGCTTATAACCTGTTTCGTTTTTGTTTTTTATCTAATTCATGAGTGTAATAACAATGTTAGGAGGTGCACAAAACTACCCCACAGCTTCTATATTGCAAAAACTAGTCTAACAATCTCCCCTGAATGAAATTGATGAGCAATAAAATTCTTCATGCACATCTCCTTATGATGGAGTTTCTTCGTGTAAAGTTTCATTAACATCAGATCCATTAAGCAGTTATGGAGGAATTGCGCTTTCAAAATATGTCAACAGACCGAAGGACAGACAGGTGGGTTCTTATTACCTAAAAAAATTTGTTTGCAGGAGGTTTATTTCAAGACCTTAATGAAATACCCCTAAGTTGTACATTGTCAAAAAATAGGGCATGTAATGGAACATTAAATGATACCCCGCCACGTTATAATATCAAAAGTTCATAAAATTTGATTTCAAAGTGGCCTATCTCGAAAACTGTTTTTCGAATCATGCTGGAAATTGAACTTGACCTGTATTTTATTGTACTCAATAGCTGTACAAAATATCATTTGAATCCCATGACGCGTTTTCAAGTTATTGGTCGGAAACTCAAAATTTCATGAAATTTGATTTTTCAAAGTGGCCTATCTCAAAAACTTTTTTTTGGATCATGCTGGAAATCGAACTTGACCTGTATTTTATTGTACTTAACAGCTGTGCAAAATATCATTCAAATCCTTTGACACATTTTCAAGCTATTGGTCGCAAACCTTCGGAGGACGGACGGACAGACAGACACCGAAAAAAAACTGAGGGTATAACATAATACCCTGCCACTTTGTGTGGCGGGGTATAAAAACAGTTGAGGGAAATAGTTCAGTTTACATTCAGCTGATCAGCACTAACAGCACTTTGACTGTAATCATATAATGTGAACAACTTCGACTAGACAATTAAAAATTATCAATGAAAAACAGCCAACAAGTATATCAATTGATTAACTGTGAACAGTTTTTTTTGCTCACCCTTGAAACAGATAAAACATATCCAAATGATTAAGAATTATCCGAGATTGAACCCCTTTCTGCACATAAAACAATTTACATTAGTACAACAAGTACATTTGTACAAATATAGCCTTGACAATGACTCCTTCCTAAAGAAGGGTACATTTTACACTATAAAGATATTAGACTAATAACCAATACCTACATTCCAAACGTGTATTCAATCAAACAGATGCATGATATTATTTTTGTTTTTTTAAATGTAATTGTGTTACAGTATACATAATTCTTTAAGGGCTGTTCCAAGAAAACATACATGGGACGGGGGGAAGGCAAATTAATTCACTGCTATCCCTGGGTTCAAAATATTCTATCAAATCAATTGAAATATGCATATATTTTTAAAATTGCCTCTATGGGTGGTTAGCCCCTCAGAAAAGTGCCTTCCCCCTGTCCCATGTATGTTTTCCTGGAACAGCTCTAAGCATGAACAGTTTATCTATGTCAACAGGCTAAGCAATGGGAAATTTAATAAGAAAAGCATCATTTCACTTGCATTTTTATTTCAATATTTATATTGTTCTTAGTCTCTGGCATTTTCTGGGATGTATACTGCTGGTTGATCTGTAAAATAAAGATAAAAAAGAAAATGAAATATTAGGTTTTTTTTATCCCCTCAGAATGAAGGGGAGACCAACTATTTGTTATTGGAACAGCAATGTATTATCACTCTTGATTTCTACAGAGCTGCCAATTCTTGAAAATCTCCTCGTGTTTTTAAAAGTATTTCTGTCATGTTTATATCATATTCATTTATAAAATAAAGACCTAAAACTGGGATAATCAGGTGATTTCATAAATTTATATTTATGTGTTTATGTGGTCAAAGGGGAGACAACTCTAAATATATTTTTTAAACTATGGTCAAAGTGGAGATAATTTTGATTTTTATAAAGAATTAATCAAGCTGAGTTAAAAATGTACAGATTTAAAATACACGCAAATACAATATAAAATCATTTTACTTCCTTCATCCATCAATTTTTGGTCAGTATCATATTTTGGGTGTGAATTTTAGTTACTTTTGATCTACATGGGCCACATAGGGTGGTCAGTAAATTGGAAAATCTTGAGGAAATCATTGATTTTGGTCAGAAACATGATCATATACAGAGTGCAAGCCTTTTTTTGTAAATTACAAAGCTTGACTTAAACAATCATCTGAATCAGTAAACAACTTGTTTTCCATAGTGTCCTATTCAAAAGAACCCTTAAACCACTTGGCCACCCAGGTGTCAACTTTTGTTGGGTCAAATATAGTCTGCTAGAGGCAACACTTCTAGCATTTTTCAAGAAGCTTACCATAATCTGACTGTCCTTTGTAAATCGTCTCATTAACTGGTAGCTGTTGGATGTCCTCCATGGACGTGTCTGTATTCAATCCTCTCTCTCTATCAATGTACTTTGGAATCTTATCTCTGAAATGCAGGGAGCTCTTAGGTCCAAAACCTCCAAAGTAGTGGTCAAAGTGGATAGGCTTGTGTACTATTGGATGGCTACATACACTTATACGGTCAAACATGGGCTCATGATGGGCAGTGCAGTAGATAGGCTCAGGAGTAGGGGTTGGTTCTCGGATCAAAGGAGACTCATGTGTAGACTTGAAAGTAGGAGTCATTCTGTAAAAGAAAAGTCAGAAATTGACTGGCATTTCCAGGTAGATATTGATCTACTGTGCTGAGATACTGTGGATTTATTTATTTTTGTGGACACCAATTTTCGTGGTTTAATGAAAAAGGACCAGTTTGTGGATTCTTAAATTTGTGGTTCTGAAGCCTTCAGCATACAGATCAATTGTGGAGTATAAAATTTTGTAGTTTCAGGCCACCCATAAAAATCACGAAAATTGATACCCAACGATTAATATTGAAACCACAGTAATATGATTAATCAATAAGTTCATGATATATGTTTCAACTATGCAAGGAGAAGTGAGGTGACACAAACTTCTTTAACAATAATTTTTGACTAACATGAATTACATTACATCAAAACTTTACACAGCAACAGTTACTTCCCCAAAAGGATCTGGTGAGGCTAAGACAATAGCAAGATAGATAGTTATAGTATGCATTATGAGACCAAACTACTTATACTGCATACCATATATGAAACTGTAGCGATAAGTAGCTGCTGACCATTGAAAAAATGTTTTAGCTGTCCACCATTCAACATTCACCCTACTATAGGCTTGATTTGTTTTTTTTTAATCTGGTCAAAAATAAATGATATCTTATAAAGATATACTGTTGTTTCATTATTATTCGTGGGGTATCAATTTTTGTGGTTGGGTGGTCTTGATCTGTTGATGTTTGTTTTCTCATGAGCTGATCTGTATGCTGCAGATAGCTGAACTAAGAATTTAAGAATCCATGAACTGATCCTTTTTCATCAAACCACGAAAATTGGTACCCACAAAATAAATGAATCTATAGTAGGTTAAATATTTCATACTTACCCACATTTTGTGCAGCAACATATTACTAGACCAGCTAAAATCAGTAGCCCAACCAATGCTGACAAAGTCCCTATTATAATCTTATCTGTCTCTGTCAAACCAGATGTTGCTGAAAACAATTATAAAAACATTATTCACTCATTTGCTATGAACAAGTTTAATACAGATGGAATTTCAATAAAACATTAGATGAAATTAGATTCACAAGAGACATGTCTGGAAATTAGATTTTAAACTTCAAGATTTTATATCGGCATTTTCAGCTAGTACTTCATCAATATGTACAATTTCAACTCTGTATACAGGTACATGTATGACCTTGTGCTTAAAGAGTTTTGACAAAAAAATATTGGATGGACAGACTGACAGACAAAGTGGAATTTATAAGACTCCTGCATCTCTTTAGGCATTAATTATGAACTAGAACACAATAGAAGAGGTTTTGGTGCCATAAAACCTGGTTTAACCTACAATTTCTTTGAAATGCCTGCACCCAGTCAGGACCATTGGAATCTTCAATTTTCAGTATGGCTCTTCCATGTTTTGTCTTCTCTCATGGACATCGAGACTAATCCTCCAAGTTCGGTAATTTTGTTATTACCTTTATTTGTAACCAAAGATACTTACACTTCATAACATCACATCGCTTCCCAATGAATTTTTCATGACAAATACAGGACAATGGTTCCTTTATACATGTTCCATGTAGGCAATAGTTGGCATCACAGTCATCTGAAAAAATAAAACATACATAAAACCAGAATTGCAGTTTTCCATGGAAAAGGTACGATACCTGCGTTTTATAATGATCAGTAAACAGGAATGCATGAGTTGGAGGCATAAAATAGCTTTGCACTATACAATTCTATATAATTGTGGCACATGCCAAATATCAAAACACTCTGGCAAGAACTTTCTAAGAAAACTGTGACAGACATTTTTGTGATGAGGCAAGATGAAAGATAGTGCCAAAGTGTTCTGTATATGCTGCTTTGCAAAATGTTGTTAACAAGTTAACATAAACAAAGATGTGCTCTAGATAAAGAAATGAAAAGTATATTAGCCCATCCTTGATCATGGAAAGGTTAGAAATATTAAGTTAAAAAAAAAGATAATATTTGGTAACCAATTTCTTTTTTTGATATTCAGATTTTTCTCAAATCTAAAAAAATACTAAAACATCTGTAAGCCACCAGCTCACTCAGTATAATGCTGCTACTTGCCAAATTGTGAGTAAACAGATAGTACATATTTGACAGACTTTAATTCAACACAGGACTTCATACTGAAGTAATATACCAAATTGCAAGTCCCTTACTGAGACAAGAGTTAACACTAAAGTATGTCTCGCCTGCTGGCACCATCAGAAACAATTATTCTTTCTTACTTCCACTATATTTTGAATTTGAGATTTGAGATATGGAGATGCTAATAAAACTTTTGGAAAAGTTAACACCGCCGTCGCCGCAGTTAAAGTAACACCTATGTCCCGCTCTGCTTGGCAGGCGAGACAAAAACTGTTACAAAGTTATGTTGTGATATGAAAGATGGACTAGTTATTTAAACCAGCGCATTGGACCACTTGGCGCTCCAGGCCCTTTCTGGACAATAAAAAGCTGCATAGAATTAATAGAAGGATATCTGAATCAAGTACCAACTGACCGAATGTCATCTCTCTATCACTTCTAGTTGCTAAGATATGAACCTTAACTGAAACTTTAATCAGAGTCATTCATGCGAAAAATGTAGGTCAAGGTGAACTTATTTTGGTACTGATGCTCACTTCCATCAACATATCATCCCTTTATGATCTGTATTCCTAAGTAAATGATAAAACAATAAAAAGCTTTGCCGAGCGCAGCATGATACGACCGCAACATGTTGAACCCTATACGTTTTAGGCCTAATATGGATAGTCTATTGTTCTGGACACATGCAGCCCATGGTGGACTGACAAAGGTTTTTGACACATGCTTCTCTGATGGACTTTCGACCCAGGGGGGAAAAAATATAAATTTTGAATGTTGTATTCTACTCTTTAAAAGAATAATGTTTGGGGAAAAAATTAAAAATTGAACCAGAATTTTTTTTAAATTATGATTACAGCCCAAAAAAATTATTCTTAAATTTAGAATCGCTACCTGACAAGAATAAATTTGCAAAAAAAATTTTCAAATTCGGACCACAAATAAAAAAGCCCCATTTGGCCCCTAATTACGTAATAGGGGAAAAAAAGGGGGGGTTGCAAAAATTAATTCTTAATTTTGTATTTGCTATTTGACAAGAACAAACATGCAAAAAAAATGTTCAAAATCGGACCAGAAATAAAAAAGTTACAATTTTGGCCCCTTTTGGTCCCTAATAACGTAACAGTAAAAAAAGGGGACACAAAAATATATCTGCTACTTGACAAGAATAAACTTGCAAAAAAAATTATCAAAATCGAGAAGAATTAAAAAAGTTTCAATTTCGGCCCCTTTTGGCCCCTTATTACGTAACAGGTGAAAAAGGGGTGGGGGGTCGCAAAAATAAATTCTCAAATTTGGATTCGCTACTTGACAAAAATAAACTTGCAAAAAAAAATTTCAAAATCGGACCACAAATAAAAAAAATTCGATTTTGGCCCCATTTGGCCCCTAATTACGTAATAGGGGGAAAAAGGGGGGGGTCGAAAAAATTAATTCTTAATTTTGTATCCGCTATTTGACAAGAACAAACATGCAAAAAAAAATTTCAAAATCGGACCACAAATAAAAAAGTTTTTATTTTGGCCCCTTATGGCCCCTAATTACACAACGGAGAAAAAGGGGGGCGCAAAAATTCATCAGGTTCATTCTTTTATTGTAAGAAACATTCTTGACAAATTTCACAGCAATAGGCCAACTAGGACCAAAGTTATGGTGGAAACAAGTAAAATATTTGATTTTTTTTCCCCTTTTGGGCCCCTAATTTCGAAACAAAAAAAAGGGGGGACCCCCAAAATCAATCCCATTCATTCTTGTATGGTAAGGAACATCACTGTCAAATTTCATAGCAATTGGATAACTAGAACTAAAGTTATTGTGGAAACAAACAAAAAAGTAGTATTTTTGGCCCTTTTTTGGCCCCTAATTTCTTAACGAAAAATGGGGGGACCCCTAAAATCAATCCCATTCATCCTTTTATGGTAAGGAACATCATTGTAAAGTTTCATAGCAATCGGATAACTGGAACAAAAGTTATTGTGGAAACACTAAAAAGTTAACAGACACCGACAACGACGACGACGACAACGACGACGACGACGACAACGACGACAGCATCATACCATAATACGTCCGCAAATTTTTTGCGGTCGTATAAAAACCGTTTAAACGAACGAACCAAACGCTATACATGTATCCCCTCCCCAACTCTGTTGGGCTCTGAAATAAATAGCTCTCTTATAGATACTCACGGACACAAACATCATCTTTTTCAACATGGTTCCTCTGACATCTACATGTAAATCCATTGAAAGCATCGTCATAACAATCAGCATTACCCATGAGAGAGCAGTTGTTCTTAGAAGCATCATCACAATGACCTATCAAAAATATTAAAATTCCAAAGATTTAAATGACTTGCATAAAAAATATTCTTATCAATTATACAAACCCCTCCCACCTTAATACTTGTACTTATTTTGTTTGAACACATATTGGCTAAACTTCAACACAGGATGGGTTTGCAAACAGGAACTGTCAATCCTTCTGAACACCTAATTTCACCCTCATTCCCGTGTAAGTGTACATTGCTGATTGCAGTACAGCTGTTTTATGTGTGGGTTAAGTTATGCTGTATCCATTCTTATGTTTCAACTGTTTTTTGTCTTAGCCCTTTGGGAAATCCAACATTTGACTATCCATCTTATGATTCTTTCATCAATTTAAGTATGAGTTTTATATGTGAATGAAAAACCAAGTCGGAAAAAAATATCCCTTGTAATACTATGGTTTCATTTATATTTGTAGAGTATCAATTTTCATGTTTTTCATGGGTGTCTGTATACCATGAAATTAAAAATCCAATATCTTTGTTGGTGAAACCACAAAAATTGATACCTACAAAAATAAATGAATCCACAGTAATTCAAAGTACTAGGACCTTAACTTTTTACACACTATACAATGTCTATCTTGATCCTTACTTAAACATGAAGCCACACTGACACTTCCTCTTTGGGTTGTGTATCTGCCATTTGGACATCGTTCACAAGAAAACTTCCCCATCTGGTTTTGGTAGAAATCTAAGGCACATTTATCACATTGTCTTGTCACTGTGTTGAAAAACTCTCCAATGAAACAGGGAGCTGGAATATCAAATAGCAATCACATAATATAGTTAGAAAAGATTTATATTCTCTGCATAATGACCTATAAAAGAACAACTCAAGTAATTGGTGGCCTAGCTTGGTCATTTGTTATAAGATGTCTTGGGTAGACCCAGGATTTAAGGTTAGGGGTGGAACTGTTTTTTTTTTTTGCCAAATGATGCAAGGCAAGAAATATTTATATTTTATTTACATGGATTTTATGCGAAAAACATAATTTTGCCAGCCTTTAATGGGGGTTGCATCCCCTCAACACCCCCTTCTAAATCTGCGCCTGGATGTTGCTGGTTTTTTTTTTTTTGGGGGGTTTTTTATGGGTCAAAGACAAAATGGCAAGTGTAAACAAAGTGTAGATATAGATAGTGCTTATATGATAAACTTAATCACATAAAACTTACATCTATTGCACTGTACAGAAGAAGTGGATCCAGTGGCAGAGGTTATAAAGCCACCAGGACATGTTTGACAGAAGAGGCCACTAGAGCTTATGTCTCTGTACTTCCCAATGGGACACGGGAAACACTGGGAGCCATATGGTTCAAATCCAGAGGGACATTGCCCTGAAATAAACAGACATTATTGGAAAATTTGCAATAAACAGACATAATCCTAAAATTTTCAATCAATAAGCCACTTAAAATACATATTTCAATCATGCTTTTTAAAAGTGTGCATGCTTAAAGTAGATATTGTTTGCTAATTTTACCATACAATATACAAAGCTCCAGTTCTTTTAACTTGTAATTTTGTTTGGGTGTTTGCTAAAATTGTTTTTAAAAAGTGTTTTAAAGTTTATATAAAAGAAAACTTTTGTACTTTGGTTATATCTTTGTAGGATCAAACAGGTATACATGTATGTCAAAAAGTCATGAAGCCCCATTTTTCAATCTGGCCCTTTGTGTGTTATGCAATTACTGAAATATGAGTTTAATATGAGTTTTCATACCCTGATGCATACATGTATAAAGTTTCATGATGATATTATACTCCCTTTTTTTAATTCAAACTAAACCTAAAAATACACATTATTCAAGATGGACAGACAAATAACAGACAGATAGAGGTTTATAGGAGATGGAGAATAAAACAAAATTCTATAAACTTTTAGGTAATTTTTCTGTTAGACACTACAAAATATAAACTGACTATTTCTCATGAAATTTATATCATATAAATACATACTTATACAGGCATCAATGGAGACAGACTGAACTGTTTGAGTGGTGTAGTTGACAGGGCATTGTGAACAGGCCTTCTGTAGCTGTAGGGCATTGTATTGCCCTATGGGGCAGTCACGGCACACATTGGGGACTGTATCAATATACTGGCCAGGGAGAACGCAGTTGGCTGAAAAAAAGTAAACATTGCTGGTAAAATTCTGGAATGAATATTGAAATAAATTCAGAATAAAGAATTATCCTTTTCTCAAATGACTTATACCAAAACAGAAACCCATGGTAGATGAGGCAATACTCCAAACCATTATGATTTTATGACTCAGAGATTCAACCATCTGCTACTTAAATTTTATAAGCATATTGTGAGTAAAACTATTGCTCTTTGGCAATTTAGTACTCTTATCTTTAAGGATTAAAAATGTCTAGATATAAGTTAGTAATACAGGCCAGAAATCCAACATACCCAGTGAACAATCATTAATACTTGTGGCTCCTTCAATTTCTGTGGTGAACCCATTAGGACAAGCCTGACAAGTCCTGGCAGTCCTTTGGTTTCTATCCCTGTAGAACCCTCGAAGACAGACTCGACAAACCTGGTCATTGTTAGGGTCTATCTCACTCCCACTTGCACAATCAACTGAAATATAAATCTATGAGTAATTGTATTCCAATGTCCTGTGTTTGTCATTCATAGCAAGAAAATGTCTCCTATTGAGACAATAAAATGATTAGATCAGAATTGCAAAATGTTGTGACTATAGCCTTTCTTCTTATAATTGTAACCTCACAAGCCTCAAAGTGCGTAAGCTTCATGAAGTTCTATTCTAATAAGGCATTCATAAGTTACAGCTTGGAAACCAATTTCGATAGACAAAAAAGTGGAATATTCTACACAAATAATGCCAAAATTCATGATCATGAGACTTATGGATTAGGAGAAATCAGCTTTGCACAAAGGTTAACCTAAGATGTGACAGAAGGTAACAAGAGGCTGTTTGTTCTAAAACTAAACTTTCTGATTGGGAGAAGGGGGGGGGGGTAAAAACAACTTATGCTTTATCTTTGAAACAGCTCATAAAATCTGAAGTATCCTAGATCACATGGGATACATGACATCTGCTTACTGTTAGGTTGGTAATGGTCATAAGGTCATATCCACAGAGATGAGGTGTGAGGTTATATAAAAAAACTTACGTTTACACTGAGTAACAGCAGTGGCTGTCTCCACATCAAATGTGAAGTATCCTTGATCACATGGGATACATGACGTCTGCTTACTGCTAGGTTGGTAATGGTCAAATCCACACTTTACACACCTGTTGTTCTCTAGTTTGTGGCCAGGTAAACAATTAGCTGCAATATAAAATACATATCCAAATCATCATGGTACAATTGTTTCTATGGAGATCAATCAAACTGGTACAGTAGTCCCCCCTTTATAAGGCCACCCTTGTTGCCAAAGAAAAGTGGCCTTATAATGGAGGTGGCCTTTCGTGGGAGGGATTGCAATTTATTGGCCAATATCTAGAACTGACTTTCATTTCAAATGATCTCTCCATAGTTATTGCATTTATGTACATTATTTTCCCCACATATTACTATCCTCCAGGTGAACAGATATGAGTTTTTTCTATCATTAAAAAAATTAATACAAAATTTATTATATTCATTTTAACAATTAGTATATTTTATTATAATATATAATTAATTGTTCAGAGCTTGGGTTCATTATATTTTTTTTCTTAATATTTTACTCAGGTTAATTACATGTAATTATTGACCTTTTTCGACCATAATTATATAAAGCCTGTAGACATATTGTCTGTTCACTAATTGAAATAAAAACACTTCATCCATATATTGTGGAAGCCATGTAGATATTTATTACATGTAATTGTTATAAATATTGCCAAAATAAGATAGAAATATAAACACAACCATGCTAAAATATAGCATTTATTGTAATATTAGTCCAACAAATAGAATAAACATACTACAACAACTATATATTCAATACAATTTTTGATTTACATATTAAAGAATAGCATAATTTTCTTAAATTTTTGGCCTTAAATAGAGGTAAATTGACCAGATTTACAGTAAAAGGCTGGCCTCTGGCCGCAGCAAAGAGGTGGCCTTATATGAGGGGTACTTTTGCATTAAAAATGGTTGTAGCCAAAGAATTGTGGCCACATAAGGGGAGTGGCCTTATATGGGAGGTGGCCTTTAATGGGGGGACTACTGTACTTGAAAGATCTATTTAAGATCTATTTAAACCTCTTTAATGCCATTAAGCTTTTTTTTTGGGGGGGGGGGGTAAAATATCTGTCAAAGAAAATTCTGGCAGAATTTTATTAAACAGGAACTCACATTCCATAATATGGGACTCTATGCTGATGCTGCATACCAAATATTAAGAGGCTGTGATGAGTAGTTGCCGAGAAAACTGTATTTTCCCTCTTGCCTGTTGCCACCCAATAAAAATCTTTTTATGACCAAAGACAACAGATTTTCATTAAAATATAGCATTCATGATTGACCAAATAAAAAGACTTACGAACACTACACAGATTTGGGTTATCTGCTCCTGTTTTATCGGTGGAGAATCCTAGAGGGCACTGTGTACACAAACCCGTATCTGTTGTTGTCTTGTAGAACCCTATGTTACACTCCACACACTTATCTTCCTGTTTCTCATAGCCAGGACGACAAATAGCTATTAAAAAGTTTGAAGCTGTGATAAAATTATTTCCTATCTAAAAGGATACATTAAAAAAATTAAACGTAGATGAGTTATGCCCTGAATTTAAAAGTGTGGTATTAAAACTTGGTACTAAAGGACAAGCTAGGATCAGAAGACGAATTTGGCCCCCTAAATTGGTCAAAATTTCCAAAATTGGAATATTGAATTATAACGGTGTGATTTTGTGATTCAGAAGTTGTATTTTTTGGAACAAGCACAATTTTATTGAAAATTTGACATTTAACGTAATTACGCATGTGCACAAAATGATATAACTATGAAATGTAGCAAAATTGGCTTAAAATTGTTAAAATGACAATGGTTTTTGTGAAATTTAAATATGAGCGGACCTGCAGCCCACAAAGATAATTTCTGGAAATATTAGTTTTTGTATGCCAATTCCATAGTTAGAATATTTTTGTGGGCCGCTTGTCTGCTCATAGTTATTTGAGCCAAAAACATACAAAAATATACCAAATTTTGAGTATTTGTGAGAAAAAGTCACTTTTTCATCAAGTTTGATCGAATGCTAAAATCAGATTGGATCTATAATTTGTTTAACACATTCAAATTTATCAACTTTCATTACTTAATATTATATAAATCAATTTTTGAGCATAAAATTTCACTATTGAAAAAGGGGCCAAAAACAGCCCTTATCATACCTTGTCCTTTGAATAATAAATATCAAGTCACTGTGATAAGTTGTTGAAAACAAGAACAAGGGGTTGCACTAAGTCGTGCTAAGCATACCCCCACTCGACCATTCAGAAAACAGAAAGTAGATGACTGACTGACCTGGAAAGGGGAGGCACGATACAACTCATCATGCTAAAGCTGTATACCAAATTTGAAATCAATCCCTTTTGTAGAAGCCGAGAAATCTGTTACGAAAAATTGTCTATTTTTGACCCATTAAAAGTCTAAGTTGGCATGGAAAACAGGAAGTAGATGATGGACTGACCTGGAAAGGGGAGGCACGGTATAACTTATCATGCTGAAGCTGTGTACTGAATTTGAAACCAATCCATCCTGTAGAAGCCAAGAAATCTGTTACAAAAAATTTCACTTTACAAATTTTTTACACTAAAAAGTCTAAGTCGGCTCGGAAAACAGGAAGTAGATGATAGATTGACCTGGAAAGGGGAGGCCCGGTATAACTCATCATGCTGAAGCTGTGTACCAAATTTGACACCAATCCATCCAGTAGAAGCCAAGAAATCTGTTACGAAAAATTTCACATTTCAAATTTTTTACCCTAAAAAAGTCTAAGTCGGCTCGGAAAACAGGAAGTAGATGACGGACTGACCTGGAAAGGGGAGGCACAGTATAACTCATCATGCTGAAGCTGTGTACCAAATTTGAAACCAATCCATCCAGTAGAAGCCAAGAAATCTGTTACGAAAAATTTCACATTTCAAATTTTTTACCCTAAAAAAGTCTAAGTAGGCTCGGAAAACAGGAAGTAGATGATGGACTGACCTGGAAAGGGGAGGCAAGGTGTAACTCATCATGCTGAAGCTGTGTACCAAATTTGAAACCAATCCATCCAGTAGAAGCAGAGAAATTGAACAGGACGGACAGACAGACGGACAGACGGACGGACAAGGTGATTGCAATATAGCCCCCTCTCTTACGAGTGGGGGTATAATATGTCTTATTATAAAAGACATGATGTCCCAGATTCCAGCATTGAAAGTAATTTTAATCTGAAGGTAAAACTGACTTGGGACAGACAAAGATTAAACTCCAACAATATATGCCCTTTTACTTTCGTATTTGGGGTATCCACTTATGAATGTTCCATAATATTTTCCAATTTTTAAGTAAATGTATAACCATGATATATCCTTTGTACTTACTAAAGCAGTCTGTGATAGTTGTTGCCCCCTGATCAGCTGTAGTTGTGTTGACAGGACATTGAATGCAGTCCATCTGCCATCTATCAGGTTGGTAGGTCCCCACTGGACATTTGACACAAGTTTCACCATCAATCTTGTAACCTTTGATACAATTTCCTGCAAAATGAAAACATTGTGCATATCTTAATATTGCGCTGTTTGTTCAAATTGAATGTTTTATCTTATCTTTAGGAACATAAGCTAGATACATATAGTGTATACTTGTTCTTCACATTAAATGATCAATCAATTTGTCAAAGTAGCTATATAATGTAAAAAAATGTTTAAAATCATATTTCAATGTAACAAATATTTACTGGACCAAGTAACAAGATAAAATCTTTACTGCTTATGTATCGCAACCTAATAAGATCAGTTTAAAAACATCTTATTAAGGTATTGATACCTGGCTATACACAAATTGTACATACCCACTGTACACAGTAGCTGTGACACTGCTGCAATGTTAGGTGTTATTTTATCCAGGGGACATAACTCACACATAGAAAACACATCTATTTTATTATCTTTGAAGTAACCCCTGTCACAAGGAACACATCGGTCTTCTTCGTTCTTCTCATATCCTGACTCACAATAACCTAAAATAGTTCAGAAAATTTAATTTTAGGGAAAATATTGAAACCATAGAACTTTTAATAACGTTTGTTTATTGTGTTTTGCTAAAGATTTTCGAGAATAAATTGCATCATTGAGTTTCTTTACCTCCTTCTTCAAATATCTTGACTAGATAACATGAATGTCGTAAAGTGGTTTTATTATGCAAAGAAAGATAACTCCAGAGTTGAGACGTTCTGCACACTGTTAACACATTTTAAAAAATATTTGAAGATAAAAGAAAAGCAATTACAGCGAATCAAATTCCCCAAAGATGAACATAACTCATCAAGGTACTTTTGCGTACTCGTGCTTAATCTATCTATAGAATGTTGTCATAGTAGAAGCTAATCTTTTTGTTCAGTTAAACTCGCACCTTCATTGAAAAGGTAGATGATTTTTACCTGAAGGAAAAAAACTCCTATCTCTGACAGAAATTTGCTTATATCTATGATTTTTGCAACTTAATAATATTTTTTTATGAATTTATTGATTTAAACAACTCTTTGACATTTATTTGGCACATTTTCTTTTGTATAAATACATGTACCAATTATGAGCTGTTTTGACAATGTGAAATTTTGAACATTGAAAAAAATCAAAATTAACATTATAATCATCACACAACTTACTGAGACATTCAGTTCTACTGACAGCACCAGTCCACTTGGTAGAGGTGTACTGAGGACACGTTTTACAACTCTGTTGGTAGGGAAGATCTTGGTAGGTCCCCTGCTGGCAGGCTATACAGGCTGAATCATCTAAAGTTCTGATAGTCCCTGGTCTACAGGTCCCTTATGAAGAAAAAGAATTCACAAAATTTTAGAAGGATCTAAATTTAGCCAGCATTGTGGGCATTTAAGAAATCTTTAGAAAGTGTCAATTTTGTGGACTTTTTGAACAGACTAACAGGGCGATTCCAATAAATAACAGAAAATGCTACTCATCAAAATTTCAAATTCTGTTTGCATTTAGTTTAAAACATCCATTACTTCTTCACTTTTGTTTAAAGTACTGTAATCATTTTTTTAGTAATGTTCAAGGTAAAACAAAACTTACTAATATAACACTGCTGGCTGGAGATGGACCTTGTGGAGGGTGTTATGTAGTACCATGGACAAGCTGTACATTTCATGAACAGGCTGATAGTGTTATCTTTGTAATATCCCACATTACAGTCAATACAGCTACCATTGGTGTGTAACTCCTGACCTGAACTACAGTAAGCTGTAAAAGAAGGTTTCTGATCTAACATGTGTTGAAATGACAATAAAAATTATTCATTGACACAATTTAGTGAAGTTGATGTGTCAAAGAAGAATAAAAAGAAGTGGAAATTTAAGGTAGGAATTTTAAAAAAAATTTACATTGTTAATTCTTTGATTTGATATATAATTTTGGATTTTCTTTATGCACCGGAAGCATTGAGCAATTGTCAAGATTGACGGATAAACGTACCATGTAGATGTAGACTACTTTTTTTTAAATGCCTCAGGGTTCATTTTTGGGGAACAAAAATACTATATTACATCAGCCTTTTTCAAATGTATCAGATTAACTAACAGGTATGATTTGAGGGATATGATATTTGATATTAATTAAATGAAGGTTGTAGTACATAGGGGGGGCTGTCGGTAAAGTTCGTGGACAGTTGATATAAAATAAATAGTGTTTATTGGATTTACTTCAAATTTTGTTATATTAGAATGAGTAGTCTAATAAATTGGTGTACCAAATTTTAGAATAAACAAACAACTACAAGTTGATTGTTCATCATTAAGAAAATAAATCGTATTCATAACCGGCAGCAAGACGTTCACATTTTTCGACGTCAAATTAAACAATCTCTTTTCTATATGGTCATATTGAATGCAATATTTTAAAAACTTTTATGAGTTTTGAACATTATATTTTGTCAGATGTAACTAAATTCATATTTCTGCATGTATTTTGATTCACAAATTTCATGAAAATTCAAGTTGTTGACATCAACAATACAACTCCAAGCAAAGTCTATTGGTGGGGGCATTACTATATAGGAAATGTGGCTATATCTTAATACCACAAAACATGCCAATCAGTTATTTTCTATCTCCATCTGAAATGCACATGCTATCAGAAGTATCTTAGTAAGCTTGTTTCACAATTTAAAGAATCTGTGTATATCTGTTGATATTTTTCCGACCCAAACATACAATTTTATAACCCTCCATTGCTCCACCTTTTCGCAAAACGTTACTTTTTCTATGTCAATGAAACTGATGTCAATTCTAAAAATACCCATTTCTCAATAACTTTAAATCATAGACCCTTCAAATTTGGTATGTGCATCATCCTAACTATTGACAACATTGTAGTTCAGGTTTTATTGCATCGCTAGATATAATATATGCATAGTGAGATCTTGTTTTAAGCATTCTAAATATTTTCAAAAAATTTCTTTCATTGCTTCGACCCACCATACAGCGAGTCAAATAATTAAAAAATGTAGCACTATTTTTGTCCAACATTTGCAAAACAATATACCAGAAATAAAGGAAAATGTTTAAAAATATTATTATGTAAAACACTAATCCCTAGTACGTCATATTGGTTCAAATCTTTGCTTATCCACGAACTTTATGGACAGCCCTCATATTGTGTGCTTTATCCCCAACTGTTTTGAAAGATTAACTAATTAAAGTTACAGTATATTAATAATATAACTAATTAACTAAAATGCACCATAATAATGAAAGAATTTGTCCATGCAACACAATTGCCCCAGTGTAGAGCCTAAAAACAGGAAGTAGAAGTCAGACAGGTGTGAAAATTGCTTAGGAGTACAGTTTGTTATACTGCACAACCCTAACAAAGGACTAGAGCCACGAACCCCCATATTTGGCCCTGTTAATACTCAAATATCAAAATTGGTTTGTTTTACACCAAAATTTGTGTATGTATAGCTGGATGTCTGTGTTAAAACAGAAAAGATTTGATTATGGTGTATAAATGAATTTTCAAGTACTCTAACCCTTCAAAATTAGCCTAAATCAGTGATTTTTCACTTTTTGGCCAAAATGACTTGTTTTTCTGTCACAATTTTGTGATTTTCTATGTGGCGCCACCCCTCGCCCATCGAAATTTTTGTTGAAATATGAAGAAAATAATGGATTTATAAGATTTAAGCAAAAATATTATGGGCGAGGGGTGGCGCCCATGTCATTTTCACCAAAAACCAGGTGGAAAATTGTGAAATTTAGCTGAAATTAGCATATTTTCAAATTTAGCATCACTTTATGATGTCATTACAACATCACAAGTACAGAAAACTTAAAATTGATTTTGTTTTGTAACAAGTAATCATTCTAGACTACTTGGCCACAAAAATCTTATCTAACAAATGAATTTGAAAAATGGCCCGATTTAGGGCTAAATATGAGGGTTCGTGGCTTTAGTCCTTTCAAATGACATGGACAGTTTGCAAGAAAAGCTTGATGAAAATTTTCATAACATTTCAACCCAGTCCAAAACAGGAAGTAGAAGTCTGACAGATCTGAACTTTGGTTAGGATTTACATTTTATCATACTGAACCACCTTGCCAAATTTTAAATCATTCCAATGTATGGTTTCTGCTCTGATGGAAATTTGTACTGACAGATGTGCAGAGGTACCTATATGTAAAACTATAGTAGAAACTATATGCCCCTGACATGTTATTGCAGGGGCTTTAAAAATACATACCCTTGCACTCTGTTTTAGCTACTGCTCCTTCATATGGAGTACTGGTCCCTAGAGGACATCTAAAACACTCCGTCTGGTTTTGGGCAGGTTGGTAGTGGCCCTTTGGACATTTCATACATTTAGTACCATCAGACATGTATCCTTCTTGACATATCACTACAATTGAAATAAAAAACATATCAAAGAAATATATAGCCCTTCTCAATGAAAGCAATATGTTCCAATTTTACTTTTGCAGTGCAAGGTCCATATATTTGGACAATTTAAAGACTCATTTGGTTCAACTGTACCTCCCATTATCTCTGGATTTAACAGTCAAGTAATTTTTTAACTTATTATCATTTGTACCATCATCCAGACATTACATATTAAACACAAATTTAATTTGCTATTACATCTCCACAGCAATGATTCTTTTTTAAATGTAAAACAATGATGAATTTAGTTCATGCATAATAATACTATGAGGGTTTCTGAAAGCACCCATAATAAAATGGATCAAGGACAGAAATGGCTGGATTTCTTTAAACGAGAAGTAGATGGATAACAGATCTAGAGCTGAAAAGAAATCCCACATTATGGAGCCCATGCATCAAGAGGCCATGATAAGAAGTTGCTGAGAAAACTGTTATGAAAATACTATCCACTACTGCCCGCCACACATGTTCAAAAACATTTGCAAAGCCCAAAATAAAAAAATTAAAAACCCTGCAAAATGCCTTTCTGGGGGAGGGGACAAAAAATAAATAATTTTACAATTTACACTTACTTAGAGAACAGTCATTTATGTCTGTAGTTGCTATAGAAACTGTAGTCTTCTCCACAGGACAAAGGATACAGTCACTGTATATGTGTATATAGTTGTCCTTGAAGTAACCTTGAGGACATGCTTCACAAGTTAAGGAGGATGCGTTGGCTCTATATCCAGATGGACAGTAAACTGTAAAACAAAACAAAATATTTTAATACTGCTAAAGTAGAGCAAGAAGTTTGAACAAGAACATTCAGATCACCAACTTCACAACAATAGAAACTTGATGCCACAAAAACTTTTTTTTAAGAATATTTTTAATGGTCAGGCATGGCAACAACCAATTAAATCACAATTACTTTGACAGAACATAATGACTATAAGCTTAAATTTTGTGACATTGAACAGGATTATACATCATCCAATTAAGGAGTTGAAAAAGTTAATAATTGATACTGGATTAATACAAATTAATTGCACTATACATTCAATACCGTCCAATTATAACATTCCATAAATAGTTATTTAGCACTATTTACCTCGGCAGCTGCCAAAAACAGACTGCTATTTCAACATTGACAGAACTTACATCTACAGTCACTGGCTGAGGTTGACCCCTTTAAATCTGTCCTGAAATTGGTCCCACCACATGAGATACAGGTGGTCTGCCATTTTCTATCTTGGTAGGTTCCAATGGGACATTTCTCACATGTGTCTGTTCCAACTCGTTTATATCCTGCTTCACAAGCCTCTGTAATGAGAAAGGTATGGTCATGAATTATTACTAAAATGTAAAGGAAATGGTCTTAACTAAAGAACAACTAGTTATTGTCTACATCATGAGAATGAAATTAAAGAACATTGTTGATGGAGTTAACCATCTTTTTTATCAGTAAAATGAGAAATAACTAAGAAAATGAAATTTTTTTGAGTGCATATTTTTTTATTTAAAAATTCCTGATACCTAACATGCACATTCATCTCAATAGAAAAAAATCAACCCATCCACTAATGCAACATTACTTTCATACTGGAGCTATGCTTATTGCATTCTATAAAACAGGCAACACATGGCCTTGTCTTGTAAGCTACCCTGTTAGACTCGAAGACATCTTAAAAGTACACTAGAATGGTGGTCTTCCACGGAAAACATATGTCACCTGCGTCTTCAAATATTAAGTTAACAGAAAGCAGATAAGTTACAGCGATAAAATTGCTTAACACCATATATAACCATAGGAGGAAGCTACATGCCAAATATCAAGAGGCTGTGCCATGTAGTTGCCCAGAAAACTGCAACATAAATTTTTGTGACACTGCAGGACGTTGGACAACACAAGACACAAGCCGATAAATAGTGTCAAAGAGACTCCTTAATGTCGCTTTGCAACATGCTGCAGGTGACATAATAATCAACAGTCAAATGTAGCTCAGATAATCACTCACTTATATTACAAGCCTCCTCTGATGTAGACCCTGTTGTCAGAGTGGTGTTCCCTACAGGACATGCTGTACACAGCTTTGTCTCCCCTGCTACTCTGTAAGTCCCCACAGGACAGTGGATACACAAACCTCCAATAGATAGCTCCTTACCAGAAGGACACTTGTCTGAAAATTAAATAAAGTTTACTTTTTATCAAAGTCAACAATGGCCAGATTTTGTTACACAGGAAATAGCTAATGGACAGACATGAAATCCAATCCTACAATATGAGACAGCATGCTCAAATGCAGCATACCAAATATCAAGAGGCTGTGAGTAGTAGTTGATGAGAAAACTGATACGCAAATACCCTGCCCACCTATTCACCATTTTATAACCAAGATTTTTCACACCATGAAATTTGACAAAAAAATGACAAGACTAAAAAATGTTTATCTCCACCACACTTGGCAAGTTAATCCATTTTAATTTTGGACCAATGTATTAAATTATCTAAAAAGTGAAATTGCACATATGTTTTGAATCTGTCATCTTTGTGAAAATTTTTAGTGACACGTTTTTTAGTCTCATATTACATAATAGAGAAGCCCTATTGTGTGAGGAAAAGGCAAACAGACTGTGTCACAATGAGCATTTTATATACATAAAAAGAGACCACCACCATAATAGGGGAAGTTCGCCTAATTGCGGACGGGATTACCAATGTTGAGCTTCCGATGGCCCCTAGTCGTATCCAGTGGCCAATACGTATGCATAAACTATGGAAAAACGAAGAGATGTACTGAACGAAGAGATTCCCTTTTAGATAGATGCTTCAATTTCATTGGATGATAAGAATAAATAACAAAAGTGATGGACGATGCAGTCGTGTTGATGCGGACATATAACGTGTAATTGCGGACAGGAGTCTTTTAAATGCGGACAAAAGATATAAAGTGTTCCATTGATTAGTTTTGCTTTTTTAATTAGATTATAATAGTTTCATTTTCATCTTGGCGGCCAATTTTAAGTTCTGTAACCCCGGTCTGTAACTGTTACTGTAACTGTAAATTTTACAATATAGATTTGTTTGTGTTTTAGAGAACCGTATTTTAACTGTTTTTTTTTTAGATTGAATTTAACAAAGACAGCAAGCGTGACACGGTTTTCATGGTCACACAACTTATCATTTTGTTTTTTCTTGCTGTTGTTTGTTTGTGTCATTTTTTTTAATGTTAAGCTGTTAATGGACCGCGCCGATTTTGCCCTTCTAATATCATGAATTGAAACAGGACCATGACGACATCCGATCATCTAGACAAGGGTTGTTTTCGGTGTTTTTATTTACAGCTTTTTGCCACGTTTTAGGTTTGCATGGTTTTGCGTGCTCTTTTTGTCTGTCATAACTGCATTCCGTGTTTCATATTTGCCTGAAAATCTAATATAATTTCTTTTTTTTTTAATTATTCTGATATCAGGAAAGTTTGGTGACTTTGTTTACTTTGTAAAATCAATATGGTATACATTATGATGATCCATTATGCCTGCAAATATAAGGGTCGGTGGGCTGCTAGCTGTTTTTCATTTGGGTTTTTAAATTGAGTTGACATATGTCATGTACACTTATTCCACGGGCTTTATTTTCTATTTAACGGTGCTTAGTGGAAATCTTCATAAAAACTTAAAAGAAGGCCGTAGGGTCAGGTGACAGTAAACTCACATACTTTAAAGAAATTGACTAATCAAGTTATTATTTTTTTTCAGACTGTGTTTATGTGGGTGGTGATGCATACGTTTAAATACATGTATTCAACATCCCATTCTCTTTTGAATACCACAAAAACCACACCAAATTTAAAGGAGAAACAAAAGTGTTGTATTTCTTTCAATAAGGAGTCTGTGTAATTTCATCCATGTAGGCTAGCTCATTTGACGCTCTTTTTGGTTGGCGCATTTAGTTTCTTCATTTGTCTCTCAATCTTTTTTTGCTCTTTTTCCTCTTTTTTCTGTGCTACGAGTCTCTTTTCTCTAAGAACATCCTCACTAGTGAGCAGACGGTGACTTTGATTACCTCGCTTACTGCGTTTTGGGGCTGGTGGCTTAATATCGTCCAATTTGCTGCTAAAATCACTTGTTGCAGTAGATGATAGTGATGGTAAAAACAATGAAGATATTTCGGTGTTCCAGTCTGTGGAAACATCAATACAGCCAGTTTCGTCAGCTGTGCCAACAACCTCTATTTGATTATCTAATACGGTATAGCGGGTAATTTTCGCGGCGTGCAAATTTCGCGATTTCATACCAAATGGCTAAGTTTTTATTTACGCGGACTTTTATTTTCGCTATTAAATAATATTCTCAATACAAATTTATGTTGATTCTATTTTACGCGGGTTCTAAATTTCGCGAAAGAATAATGGTCGCGAATATAGCGAAAATTAGAACCTCGCGAAAATTTCCCACTATACGGTATTAATTGTAATAAATGTTCCGGGTCATCAATTGTTGGCTTGCACATTAATTCCGTAGCATTTTCGACTCCATCTCCAGATGCAGACACTAAGTGACTTTCACAGGACTTTTCAGACCTCAACGACAAAGAAGAACTGACCAACGGACCTGACAACGATGGTGATCTGGCGGACATTTTTGGTAATTCAGCATTGATGGACGGGCTTAGTGGCGACGATGGTTTAGCATTGACAGGTGGAGTGGGTATTGAAATAGACGTAGCACTGGTAGACGGACCTGTCGATGACAAGGAATTGGCAGGCAAAGAAGCATTTATACCAGATGTTGACGGATTGTCTGACGTACGTGCAACAGGTGCAGTTATGGTAACCTTTTCTGATGGTTCCGATGGAAGGAATGCCGACTCAGGAATAATTGCCGGATTGAATGGGTAGATTCCTCAGGATCGAAACCCACTTACTATGTTGTCCTTTGTTACCGATGCATTCCATGCAGTACACATCAAAGCAGGGAAGGTCCATTTATCAACTTTGTGTAGCGAGTTCTGTTGCAAAAACTCTGCACATGCTAGATTGTACTGCTTTGTAAATGGACCAAAAACTGTCCGGTCTAATGGCTGAAGCCAATGAGTTGTATGTGGTGGAAGTGATAGTATAAGAATTTGTTGTCTTATTCCTTCTTCAATTATGGCAAGTGATTCATGTGACGAATGTCCATCTAAGATAAGTATTTGTGGTCTCTCAGGACCACACTGTTGCAAAAAAATCTCCCTAAACCACCTTTCGCCTATCCGATCATCGATCCAACCGTTCTCTTGATAGTCCCACATCGTTCCCTCTGGTGCAGCTGTTGTGTTGAACCCATACAACGATCTCTCAGTTTTTCCTTTAACAATTACAAGAGGTGACGTGACATTCTTGACCCGTCTGCATTTCCACATGCTACTACTGTTACATGAGTGCCAGGAGAACATGTTTTGCCTGATACATTTCTTGAACCTTTAATTCCAATTATTTTACTGGTTCATGTCCAAAAGACTTCCCCGTTTCATCCATGTTCCATATATTAGTAGGTTTCTCAAGTAGGTTATTATCTAATAAATGTTCTCCCAATTCCCTAAAATACTCCTCTATCTTGGTTTTATTCATCATCCTGCATCTTAAATCGCCAGTTTTTTCAGGTTTTCTAATTGACAAATCTTGGTTCCTGGCTTTGAGACCCTGCCACCAGTCTTTTCCAGGTACGTTATTTTTAAATGGGGTTTTAATTTTCATTTTCTTAACCAAAGAACCAGTTCTATCTAGCAGTTGTTTCCTGGTGATCCCAACTCCTAATTGCGATGCCTTTTTAATGGAGTTTACAATGCTGGACTCAATCTCTGATGGCAGATCCGGTTTTCTACCCCGACCGACTGGCATTTCCCTTTTTCCAGACACCCTATCCCCAATGGTTGATTTCGGGACATTATACATTTCGGATGCCTTCCGGATCGAGAGTTCCCCAGATTTTACTTTTTCTACCGCATTTTCCAAGTTTTTTATGTCATAAGTAGAAGACTTTTTCTTCTTTTGTTTTGGCATCCTGAAATATAGATAAGTTATTGGTGGCAAGGTACATGAGATAGGAAGGAGTATTATCCATGTTTTTTTTATTTGTGGGGGTGGAGTACTGAGATATATAAAGAAATCGTTAACTCCAGTCATTGAGTCAATAGGTAATAACAAAACTACAGAACCTTAAAGGATCAATCTTAAATAGAAAAGACAAACAAGACTGACACGCCGGAGAAATGGGAAATCGCAATGCTCCTGACTTGGTTCAAGCATTTTAAAAAAAACCAAATGATGGGTTGAACCAGGTTTTATGGCACTAAATTAAACCTCTTTCTTCCCTGCATTGATAACCATCGACGGAAGCGTGTATAGGTAGGTGTGTTTATAAATCCAAATCAATAGCTTTTACAGTCATGTATTGTCCTATAAACATATATACGGTCCCTTACTTTAAGTATCATTCTATGTAAGATTGAGACAGAATGCATAGATGTTTTGGCATATGATGGAAAAAAAAAGGAAACTTTTGATCATGGAATTCGATAAAGCTTTCCAACATACATGTATTTATATCTAATTTATTTGAGTTCTAAACTATTTTGCCTTCAAGTTATAAAATATAATCGGTTGAAGTTTAGTTGTTTTGTACAGTCTGACCCTTATATGTATCTAAAATACTTCTTAAAAGTGTTAAGAAAGTTTTATACTATCGTATTTTAAAACATATTTTGAAGAAGTGCGTCAGTATAGAGCTCTATTTCTTTCACTTCTGTTTGTGTAAGTGCTTTGCACGTCTTCATTAGGTTGCGCCCAATAAATACAATGCTCATAAATTCTTCCTCATCTGAAGTGGCATTGTTAATTATTTCTATCAAATGTGTGGCAATATGTCCATTTTGTGATAACAGAATAAGTTTCTTGTACAGCGGCACAACTTCATCTTGATCAAAAATCCATTCTTTATCGTAAACAGCTTCAAGTATTTGGAGAGACAATCTAGTTTTAATGTTGTTTGACATTCCCGTTTCTCTTTTAATGAGCTCTGTTAAGATTGACATTCTACAAATACAATACTTTTGTTAGTGAATACTTTCGATATTTTAACTTTTATGTTGTGCAATCGCGCATATTCCGAATTTCAACTTATAGTAAGTAAGACTTGTATGGTCTTGTATGAACTGCAACTAATAATTGATGTCCGCAATTAAACACCTTCAAGAAAAACCAGTCGTTTAATTGCGGACAGCTACAAATGTGGAAAAAACACTAATTTTGATTACTTTAATGACAGAATGCAAAATTCTTCGCAAACTATATTATAAGTTTCATCTGTAAACGATATTTATATTACGATAAAGTTATAAATACCTGAACAATTGGTTTAACTAGTCGCTGCTAAAAGTGCTTCTTAGTTCAAATTTTCCCGGGTTCAAAACTTTTTTAAGATTGCCTGGTCACATGACAGAATTTGTCATGTGATTTTGATATTTTTATTTCAGAACAAAACATTCAAAGTATGTAGACGATAATCATTATAATCTAAAGACCACAACACAGAAATTTTTATTTTTTTTTATATTTATTTTATTATAACATCTGCATTGTAAAAGCCCACGTGTTCCATTTTGTCCGCATTTACACGCTGTCCGTATTTAGGCGAACCTCCCCTACCCTATAAAATTTCAGGAAAAATAGCTAACTTTTTAATATTGATGCTGTACAGACCAATTGAAATAGACAATTGTGAATTACCACCATATCAGCTTGATTTTCAGCTTGTATAAAAGATGTCAGTTGTTTGGAGTAATTTTACCATAACAATGTAGCCTGGAGGTAGTACCAGTAGATCTTGTTGTTTTCCCATTACCACACCATTCACAATTAAACTTCCCAGGATTTTCCTGGTAGTAGCCTTCATCACAGGGTTCACACTGATCTGATGTCAAGTTGTACAAATATCCAGCTTTACAGGAGTCTGAAAAACATAAAATAACAAGAATAAAGACATAATGCCCCATTACACACAGACAAACAGATCTGAACATTTTATGTCCCATACTTTCGTAGACGGGGCATAAAAATAATGATTTAAAAGGTTATAATGTGTATCTGACTTTTTGTTCAAAGTACCACTAGTCTAATCAGCAGCCTGATAGCCACATCTTCAGAAATTCAGGGGTTCTTCTCTGGCTTACTCATTGATCACCACTGGGTAAATACACATGAAATACCTTGTTTATGATAGTTTAGTAACCAGCCTTCTTGTTGGTCACACTACATTTTTCTAATGCAATTTAACATGTTTCTATATATAAATTTTATGTAGTTCAAGATCAGATCAAGAAGGCACAAACAAACAAAAACATACAAAATGACCCAGGGAAGATGAATGCTTTCTTATAATCTTTCTGAGTTCATATATATTGTCATATTGATTTAGGTAGCCTGTGATGTTGACATTTTTTAAGCAGAGATGGATGTAAATGATTGTAGTTTTAACAGTGTGTTCCCATATTTTCTTTTTCTCTTTTTCGGACAAAATTACCAGTTGAATAATTTTGTATATCTTATTTGTAACCTTTTAATTTTTCAACAGAACTTTCTTTAAGTTCGAACTATATATCCAACTATAAAAAATTCATGAAAAATACCTTAATTTTATAATTCATACCCACCGTAACACATATTACTGTTATAAGTCCCTGTGGTCTGTGTGGTATTCCCACTAGGACAATCTATACATGCAGTACTTCCCTCCTCCTCAGTGTACTGTCCTACAGGACAATCCAGACAGGTCTTTGTCACAGAGTCCAAATAGGTACCTGGTCCACATTGTACTGAAAAATAAAATTCAGCTGTTAAGAAACTGTACAAATAAATTAAGGTAAATAAAGTGTAGTAGTGATCCTGATAAATCTAAATATCTAAGAAAAAGTTTAAATTGTTGAAAAAGACAATTTGTAAACATATAGTACAAATTTAAGCATTCAAGCAATACTGTATCATTGCATTCATAGCAAGCTAAAGAAAGCATGAAATCTGCAAATACATTTTTGTACCTGTCACATATCATAATAACCTCAGATTTTAACTGTTCACCATATAAGCATCAAACACAAATTAAAGTTCTTGACGTAAAATAAGGTTAATAGCCCCCATTGATAGAACATTCTGAATTCTATAATGCCTATCTTTAGTTCTATGTAAAATGAATAGAGAATCCTGAATTCCAAAAATTGGATTACTCCTTCATACAATGTCAGTAGTACAAGGATAAGCTTACCACAATTTCCACCTATAACAGTTGAAGTATTGTCACACACAGATGAAGCAGTAACAGAGAACCCATTCAAATTTGGAATTGCTGTTGGTATGGTGGCCTGAAAGGAACAAGAGAGCTGTTACATTAAATGTCTGCATTGAGCTGTTGGATTGCACATTTTCAGATAAATTTACAAATCAACATAAAGGTAAATCAATCACAAACTTGTGCAAGGTGGTCCTGGGTCCATATTGAAAGTGCTTTTTACCTCCTTGCACCTACAATACTCTCTTAGAATTCTTATTTTGTAACTCTAGCTAGTTTGACAATTTGCAGCAAAGAGTCTAAAAAAATGTGAGGAGAGCGAGAATATTCAAAATTTCATATCAAGACCTTTTTTCTTCCTCTTTTTTGGGGGGGAAGATACCAAAGCTCAGGAAAACAGAACACCAGATTTTTCACACTTGTTAATGTAAAAACTACCGGTAATGTTTGTTATTCCTTGATTTAGCTATAACATACAGGACTCTGACCTTTATTCTATACTTACAGAAAAGCCAAAGGCTGCATTGTTTAGTGCTGACCAAGTAAGGACATTTTGAGCTGATAGAGACTTATTTGGATCTGTCAGGCTAGTCAATATGGAACTAAAAAAGTAAAAAATGGTGGATTTCCTATGTTTTGGCTCTAATGCTGCTGATGAGGAATAATTTTCTGAAATGGCCATACTGCTCATAAAATTAATTGCAATTCGAGTTAACGTATGTGTTAATGTCTCAAGTTCATTTACTTCATATCCTTTCATAAATTATAATGTTACTGTTCTAACACAATCATGCTTTTTTGCATTAATTCTTTTTTCATGCATCAGTCTATTATAAAAAGTCCCTTTTTTAAACAAGTATATGTCCAAAAGCATTATTTCCAATCTCACAACATTTGGAACAAACGGACAGACCCGAACACTATTTTCCCCCTACTATCATAGATGGAGCATAAAAACATTTCAAAGGACCACAGTAATATGTGTTAAATTGCTCTGTATTGCAAAATCTGTTTCTACAAAATACAATGAATCTACTTTTGTCAAGAATGCTTACTTAGACTTGGGAATAACTACAGTCACTACAGTAGGGTTAGCGGCCCTCTTCTTTCTTGTCCCATTATTTTGACAGTTGATGTTGATTGACACATCGGAACAATCATTGTCTGTACATAGCTCGGATCCCCATTCCCCATGGAGAGATTTGATGGAAGATAGCACCCCTGCTCTCAGAGCATCTTTCACGCCTAGACAATTCTGTGTGGTGATAAGGGGATATGAGATGACAACCTCCAACTTCTCATCTGGCTCTCCTATAACTTCTACAAATTTGCATGAACAGCAAGGAAATAAGTGTTTTGCTAAAATTTTTAGCCTTAAATCTAATATAAACAGATCAATTAGTTAACACAGATTTTCAAATAGACTGAAAAATTCATGTTTCAAGTGTAGATAGCCAAAAGTATGTTCCAATTTTCTATTACTCAAATTATAAATGAAATTTAACTTAATGTAATACTGTGTAAAAAGACAATAAGCAATATTATTTTTCTTTTAAAACAACATAATGTTGAAAGTTTCACTTTTTCTGTAGCAATTGCTATTTTCTGACTTCATGCACAGGGGAGTAAAAATAATAATCAAATGTTCCTTTTGTATTTCTTTGCTTCATTTTCAACAACTCACTTCCACAAGTTGGAAATCTAAAATTTGTCTTTTTCACATGGTCCCAAAAACCAGACGGCCCACAAGTAAACAATCTTGGATGTTTTTGAGACACCTTCTTGGTATTGTCAGAACACTGTATAGAACATCCATGGTAGTTATTTCTAGTAGCACAGGTTGATGATAAACCACTTGGAGCAACAGGAGTACTACATTGGTCAGCTGTAAAATAAGATAGGTGACTTGATATGTGTGCATATAAATATAAGACAAAT
The DNA here is from genome assembly GCA_963971305.1 of Arcuatula senhousia. Classification (NCBI taxonomy): domain Eukaryota; kingdom Metazoa; phylum Mollusca; class Bivalvia; order Mytilida; family Mytilidae; genus Arcuatula; species Arcuatula senhousia. Next base: position 26,164,554 of record OZ020307.1, read on the forward strand.
GACAAATGAGACAAATATTGCCCAAATTAGAAACAAATCTTAGTGACTTGGTCAGCAGTTTAAAAGCTGGCTTTTGTTAATTGAATTCAGATTTAGAGCAGACTTTGTAAGGAAGCAGCATGATTTTTCACCCAACAAAGTTTTTGTTGACAAGGACATACAAAAACCAGTTTACTTGTCCTTCCTTCTTAATGTTGTCATATAGGATAAAGTAAATAGTTGGTGGAATTAATTGTTTACTTACCTTGTACATATATATCAAAATTGCAGAAATCAGCATTCTCATTCTCATCAATAGCTTCATATGTCATGTGGTATTTACCCCATGTGAAAAACTCTCCTGAAATTGATATATATATTTAATAAGTCTTCCTTACAGTAAGATACCTCGCATCATCAATTTGTGTAAGTTTCATGAAATTCTATCAAGGCATTTAAAGGTTCTGCTTTGGAAACTGATTTACAGACAAAAAATCTTAAGCAATTAAAAATAACATTGTAACCTTGACTCTTGACCTAATGACCCTTAAGTCAACAGGTGACTTCTTTCCTTACAACCTTGAATGTTAGTAAGATTAATCAAATTCTATGCGTGTGATCAAAAGATATGTCCTTGACCTATTCTGTGACATACAGACACAAATCTGAATTTTTTAACCTTTGCTTTGAAGTGTGCATGTTATGTGTGTGTAAGGGCAGTCAGTTTTAATGGTGGAGGAAATCAGAGTACCCAGAGGAAACCATTAACCTTGGGTAGGTTAAACCTTTATATCACATCAGGTGGGAAAGTCAGGTTTTTGTAAATTACAAGCCAGATTCAAACACCACCTGAGAAAATAATGGGAGGTAATCAATAGCATGGTATTTAAACCAGCGCCTTAGACAACTCGACCACCAAGGTACCTTTTACTTCTATGAACACACAAGAATCAAAAAAGAGTTTTTCAATAAAACAGACAATTTCAATAGCATTTTCTATCATTTTACACAAGGTTGTATATGAATTAAGAAGTTCTCCTGTTTCACTTTACCAGGTATATATTTCCTTTTAACCAGACTAGCCCCTTGGAACGTTGGCTCTGTCCATGTGACACTGGTTAGTTTCTCCTTACTATAAACGTATAAGTCTGCTGGGCAGTTAGATGTGGAAGGAGGAATCTTGTCTGAAAAATAAAAATGTGCCTAATTAAATAAAGTTCCAGTCATCAAGCTACCATTTTAATAAAAGCTTGCCTTCAATGTTTAAATGTAATATGTGGTCATTTTCAAACTTAGTTACCTAAAGAGTACAAGGAAATAGATGTAAAATTGGTAGGTATAATATGATACCCTAAATTGCAAATTATAAATTCCTGTTTATGAGTAGTTTAAAGTTTAAACAATCTTTACTTTAAGATAAAGAAGGAATGTGTCCATGGGACACAGATGCCCCTGTTGGTCCCAAACAGGAAGTGGAAGTTTGATAGGTCTGAAAGTTGCTTAGGATGTACAGTTTGTCATACTACATGTATACCATCCTATAGTTTCAAATCCTCCTTATATACATATCTTGTTGGGGGGGCAAAGAAATCAAAAGGCAACCAAACACAAGTTTATGTATACTACAATGTACTGTTTTAATGTACATGTATATTCTATAGACTAGAAAAATCATAATGCAAAACAAACTAATAACAACACATGTCCATATTTTTAAAAGACACATATCTTAAAACTTGATTGTGTATAAGGACAACTCTACTAAGTTTACATAAAGCATAAAAGCTGGCAATTTTACACTCTCATATTTTCTATGTATTTTCTTGAACTTGAAGACAAAATCATTTTGTTGCCCATTATTTTTTATTACAAACCTTGCAATGTACAGCCTGTGGTACACACATTCTTTGAAGCCTTTGATGGATAAACTGGTTGCACGCCATAATGCAATTTAAACTCGCTCCATCTTAGTATTGTACCATTGTAAATTCTTCTGGGACTTTCATAAATTGTGGGAATTTCATGCTCAAAGTTCAACACTCTGCTATAAATGTTAAGCTGACTGATATATCCTCTTAAACCCTTGTCTTTGTAAGGCTGTTTGGTTGTCAGTCCCAACTTTCCACCAATGACAATCCATACTCTGAAAAATATCGAATTATGATATTTCATTGGTCCTTTACAAAAATCTTTAATGTTATAAATTGTGCATTAACATTTAAAAGTATCAAATGCATTGATAAATAGTTATATAGGTTATGATAATGACCATTTCATACATCATACATTTTGCATCTTATAACCCTTATCCACCCTCAGACCTAAAAGACCTCTGGAAGATATGGGGGTCTCATGTTGATAATGAATGTAATATGGATATTGCCACATGATATTCTCTTCATTAGTTGTAGCTGTCTCATGATAAATGTCATAATATTAGGATACTTAATCAAATCATAAAGATTTTACAAAAGATAGTAATATATCAAATCGTTTTTTACAGGGAATGATCAAACCCTTTTTTTTTACGCAAATGTTTTTTTTAAATGACTTGCTAGTGAACTACGTTCATGGGTCTTCCCTTGGCAAACTTTTTATCGCGTTTTTTAAATTTCCGCTTTTTTATGCAGGCTGTGTGGCTTACACCTATTCCACATCTCACTATTTTCCATCTTAATTAAATCTTTTACAAAACATACATTATTAAATAAATTATCATTGCACTGAAATCCTATAGCTACCTCATTACTATAACTTCCAAGAGCAAATAAATGAAACTTCAAAACACAGCATATTTCTCCTACTTACTTCTGATTGAACACATGACCATTCAGTATACCACTAGCCTGGCCTTGACTAATGGTATCAACAATGTATTTGGCTCCTTTGGTGCTATCCCATGTCAGTACAATATTGTGCCACTGTCCATCAGCCACTGTGTGGTATTTCTGTGGTATTGACTTTTTCAGGCCTTGGTCATACATGTGGATAGCTGAACTATCAAACTCAATAAGAGGTTCTAACATGTTCTGACCAGTCAGATTCCTACAAATGACAACAGGACATCTTAGTATTTCAAATTAATGTTAAAAGGGCAATAACTCAACATTTTTTACCTGGTTCTACTTTTTGTAACAAATACTTACTGGTATTATGTTTGCTTTAAGTAATACAAATAACAAATGGAAAAGGGTTATAGTCCTGTTTCAACACTTTTGTTGATATGCACCAAAGAAATCAAAACTTTTTACTGAAATTAAATTCACAAAAATTAAGCTAATCTCCTTGTAGCTACATAGGAACAGAATGGTCAAAATTGGAATTTTACAACCTGCAGTCAATTGAATATTACATGTTACTTTTCCCTCTTTTAGCAAGAGCTTCTCTGATGACTTTTTTTTCCAAACAAAAAGATCAAATTTTATCAAAATCTTCTGACTGGCGTTTTTAATGACATTTGTCTTAGCTGTGAAATGTGTTGAATTATTACAAATTAAAGGCAGAGGATATTTCTACTTACTCCACTAAATACATTGAAAAGAATGTCCTGTCCATTGATTTCTCAAGAAACCTGACCCACAGGCTAATGGTCAATGCCTTGCCAATCAATGGTATGGCAATTGGCAAGGCAGCATAGCCATCAGATGTAGGAAGGTAGAAATAGAGGTCATAATCTGTGTTGATATCTGTAAAAGCAAAAGACGATATTAGTGATTAGAATCTTTCTCAGGGTTTCAAATAAGGAGAAAATCTATTTTATAAATCAAAGAACACCTTTTTTCTTGCAAGTCCACCATTTTTCCCATAATATGGCCTCAGATAAAAGAATAAAAATACTTCTAAATTAGAAATTCTGACACATATTATTTGTTGTAAGATTTTGTACCTTATAGCAGGTAATTTTCGCTGGTCTACGAAAATCTAAAAAATAAATCAAGCAAAATTATCTATTTAACGCAATTCATCTACAAAAACCCTGAAAATTTACCCCCGTGAAAATAACTCTCTATATAGTATAGTATACCCATTAGGAATAAATATTATTCAAAGAACTAGTTCACTATAATTCCCAAATAAAGAAATAATGTGTCCATGGGACACGGATGCCCCCGCTGCCCTCAAATAAAAAGTTGAAGTTCGACAGGTCTGAAAGTCGCTTAGGATGCATAGTTTATCATACTAAACCATCCTAATAAGTTTCAAATCATTCCCATGTATGATTTCTGAGAAAAGCTTGACGGTAATTTTCATGTGGATTTTGGTATCGATCCAGCCCAAAACAGGAAGTAGATGTCAGATAGGTCTAAAACTTGCTTAGGACGTATAGTTTGTCATACTGAACCATCCTACCAAGTTTCAAGTTATTCCCACTTACTGTTTTTGAGAAAAGCTTGACGGAAATTAGTAGGGACGAACGGACATGAGTAAAACTTAATGCCCCCCGACATGTCGTCGCGGGGGCATAATAAAAAATGCAGTTCTTCATACTACAATGACATTTCACTTACTTCTGTGACAGAATTCACCAGTAAGACCAAGGTGACATCGACAATGAAAACCATCCACTAGATCTATGCAGGTAGAGTCTGTGGGACATTTAGCTGATAAACATTCATCTACATTCTTCTCACAATTTCTACCCAAGAACCCTGTAATGTAATAGTAACTACAAAGCCTTATTTGTCTAAAAAGTGATTTTTTAGCCAGAATAATCGCTGTAGCAATTAGCCACAGCTATAGGTACAAAAGCCTTCCAGTAACCGACCAATCAAAAGCCAGTCGATGGTTGTGCTGTCTCATCGCATATCGATACACATTCGCTATACAGTTCCTTTTCCAATATCAAATTACACTTTTATACTAAACAAAAACAATCTTTCAAATTTGTCGATTATCCATCCTACCAGTACTTTCAGTACTTTGATTTTTTTCTGTAGAAAAGTGTCTTGATTAGTAGGCAACATTTTACTCACATGTCTCTGTTTAAATTTTGCTATGAATAGTTGATCAGTTTGTCCCAACAACTTCTTGACATTCTCAACAATCATAATTTGTAAATTTGTGATTCAAACAAAATGAAAACTTTAACAATCAACTGTCAATATAGAAGCCCAGTTTAAAAGAGCTTCTTGGTGTTCTTCTGAACCCTGTCTAGATACAATGATGGGTTTCTTAAGATACCCCTGGCCTCTCCCAAAGTCTTACACTATTTTGTCCATCATACCTTTAGCACACTGACATTTATACCCAAGCTGATGAGGTAATGTGACACACGAGCCTCCATTTTGACACTTATTAGGATCTGCACAATGGTCAACAACCAGTTCACAACCAGGACCAGTGTAATCTGAAAGTATCAATAAGATTTCTTAATTATAAAATCTGATTTCATTTCTGAAATAAAGATTGTATTCAGGAGGAAATCTGTGAAAGTAAAAAACGGCAACAGGAAGTAGATGAGCAACAGACTTGAAATCAAATCTCACGTTATGGGACCCCACCGTGATGCTGAATTCCAAATATCAAGTGGCTGGGATTAGAAGTTATTGAGAACACTGTTACAAAATTTTTTTTTTCCTGCCCGACATTCACCATTTTATAACCCAGAAATTTTCACTGTGAAATCCTGTCAAAAATGTGTCATTTCAATCTTCAAATAATTTCACTGCAGAATTTTATTTCTAATAACTTTGTTTGAAGACTTACCAGTGCCACAGACACAAGTATGGGGATCTCCCTTTTGACACTGGCCTGTATTTACACAGGGATTAAAGCCAGTACATATTTCAGGTATATTTCCACAATGTCTGCCATATTGTTTTTCTCCACAGCTGAAATGGAAAAGGCATAATTTGATCATTTGATGGTTTTGGACTTTATACAAGATTCTAATTCACTTTTTGGCACTTTTAACAACTGTGGTTTCATTATTATTCGTGGGTATCAATTTTCGTGTTGAAAGCCTTGAACCACGAAAATTGATATCCAACGAAAAGTACATCTAACATTGATACAAAGTATACAACTGATACTTTTTTACCAAACCACGAAAATTGGTACCCATGAAAATAAATGAATCCACAGTTTTAAAGGTTAAGATTAAAATGTGTCTGCTAATCAATTCAAAATCAACAACATGTGTATCAGCCAGAAAATTAAAATTGTTGGGTCAGCTTTTGTTATAAATATGGTTTCATGCAAAGCGTATAAATAAATACAAACTTCATGATTATGAATATAGATTACCTGCATTGATAGTCATTAAACAGTGAGGTACAGTTAGATCCAGTGGCACACGGTGGAGTCTTGGTTATACACACGTCTTTTATTGTCTCGCATCGCTTTCCCGTCCATCCTTCTTGACATTTACAGAGGAAATCATCAATACCGTCCTCACAAGTACCACCATGTAAACAAGGGAAGCTTAAACATTCCTTTATGTTGTCCTGAAATAGAAAAAAAAACAAGGAATGCTGTGATTGAGCTCACAAAAGAATACACCCCACTTCCTATTAAACTATGTCTTTGACTTTTGCCAAAATAACATAACTTGAGTTATCTTTCCAGAATGATATTTGAACACAAAGTTTCATCAAAATCAATTAAACAGTTAAGGAGAAAAATGCACTTACAAGGTCTCCCATTGAACTCTGTATTAAAAAATCTAAGTAAAAATATCTCCCTGAATGATTTTCAAAACATTCGGAAACACACAAAAAAAGGAATCATAGTAAATATATAGTATTTATTTTTACAGTGCTCGCCTTTAACTGGTAGCCCGAAGCCCGGGGCTACTAAAAATTAATTCGGGCTAGTGACTTCTACTGAACTTTCCATTGTTCGGGCTAGTTCACTGTTGTACATTGTTCAATAATTCGGGCTAGTTCTCAAAATTCCCAAAGGAAAGGATTATAGTAATCTAAAAAATTCTGATAAAAGAGAAGGATTTATTCACATTTAGTCTAGCAATTAATAAAAGAACTTACAGCACAGGTAGGACCTTCATATCCAGGGTAACATTCACAGGTAAACCTATCAATACCATCTTTACATGTCCCTTGAACACAAGCACCAACGAAGCAGTCATTGATGTTCTGTTGGCATATAAAGCCTGCAAGATTTCAAAACAATTGAAGGAAACATGTTTTTAGAGATATCAAATATGACTACTCAATGATATCCAACAGCGATAAAAATTCTTTATGCACAGTTTATATGATTTACTTCCTTCCTATAAATTTCATCAAATCCATGAAGTTTCCTTTACGAGATATTATAGACACGTTGACAGACAGGGCAATTCCTAAATACCCTCTCGAACTTCTTTTGCAATGGGGAGTGGGTAAAAAAAAATCTCCTTAAAATATATTGTACCATTAAAAAAAAAACATCTTAGACATTCCTTTCACTTACACAAATATTCAACACATTTTCATGAAGTTTTAATATATAATTTCTCTAATTTTCACCCGATTTATGAACCTCTAAACCAGTTGTGGAAAAATATTTCTATCCTCTAGAGAAAATTTTGTTCTCAGCGTAATTGCACGTGCAATTGGTGATCAACCTTTTTTTCAATTTTTTACCTGTTGACAATAGAGAAAAACCTTCTACAACTTAATTCTCGATGATTATGGAATTTCTAACATCTCGGGAAATAAATTTGATATTCTAATCGCTCGGCAAGCCTCGCCATTAAAATAATCAAATTTATTTCCCTCGATGTTAGAAATTCCATAATCACCTCGATCGCACTGTAGAAGCTATATTTCTCTAATAGTACTTAATCATTATAAAATTTCAAATTTGTATATTTTCCGCTTAGTTTTGGCATTCACAAAAAATTGTTGATGAGCTCATCCTCAATGGGGGCCCTAATAAGTACATGCAATTGTAATCTTTTATCAGGAATAATTATTAGATTGTCAAAGACTGCATATGTTGGTTTGCTTTTATTCCACATTCCATACTTTTCTCTACTTACCAGAGAACCCTTGTTTACATTGACATTTGTACTTATTGACGCCATCAACACAAACACCACCATTCAAACATGGGTTGGTCGTAGGACAATCGTCAATGTTATGTTGGCACAGGGACCCAGTAAATCCTGGTAAACAGTTACAGTGGTATCCATCAGAGTCATCCACACAAGTCCCATTGTTCTGGCAAGGCTGGTTGTATGAGCAATATGACTGATTAGTGCAGGGCTGACCTTGGAAGACTGGAAAAGGATGAATAATACCTAAAATCTAATTTTAGGTAAAAGATGTCTGTTAAAATTAGATCAGAGATTTATCAAATTTGATCTAATAAATACAAAATTTTATTCCTTCCTTTTTTTCAACCTAAGCTGTTCTGATACCTGTATCATAATGGATTCACATTGCAAATGTGTCTCACCATGCTGCTGTTTCTAATTTATACATTGTTTAAGCTACTTACTGCATCATTCTTAATTAACAATGCATATATGTCCAACACCATTCCACATTTCTGCCTTAACTACTACCCATATCATACCTTGATTAGCACTACATCTGTATCTGACTTCATAATTTTGACACTGCTGGGCCGTATTATCACACTGTAGTCCCTGTATACCACAGCCTATGGTTATGTTATCATTGGTATCCTCTGGTCCTTGAGCAGTTGAATTGACAACACGACATTCTGCTCCAACAACACCAGTTTGCTTGCATGGCACAATGCCATACTAAAATGAAAAAAGTTTTACGATGTGATATCACTGATGAACATGCAAACCTTCTGCTGAGTGGGGCCCTTTGAATGACCTAAGGAAGACTGACCTGGTTGAATCCATGTCAATGTTGTCCTAAATATTAACCTACCGGGTATTTGTTTTCATAGATGTCAGGTACATTTGCATTAATTTCATATTTTTTAACATGTAAGACTAAAGAGAATGAGGAATATACCAAAAATCCAGAGAAAGTGATCCTTATTATGTTTCATCATTGTTTTAAATTCATATGTTTATAAGTAATGACATTGATTAAAATGTTTTTGAATTTTTACAAAATGAAATCACAAACCATTGCTTTTTCATCACCTGGACTAAAATACATAATTTTTATATCAAACTTTACTTGCATGTCACCAAGTTTTGTATCTGATACTGTTAAGGTATATAATGTAAAATAAAACTTTTGTGTATTTTGTCACAATGGGAAAAAAAAAATTCTAACCTGTTGCAATAACGTCAGTCTCTCATCATCTGTGCCACCATTTTGTTCAGGGTTGTCAATACTGTACCATGGAGTATAAAAATCATCTGCAAAATGCAAACTACAGCTATTCTCAATCAACAAAGATAAGTCTGATCTAAATCTTTGCTGTACAGAGCAAAAATTATAAGGAAGGATCTCCAGTTTTGCTAAATCTTCCTAGGCACCTGAGTTCACTTTTGTTATGACTTGAATTCTAATTTCTGATTGCCATTTGGTTGTAAATGTGGTTGTTTATTTGCTGTGTTCTTTATTTTTGTGATATGATTTTACAAGTTTTATCTTTGCCTTTTTGAATTTACAACATTTGATTGCTCTATTGGTACAACTTTTTTTCCTTTGATTATTCCATGTTTCATTCAGCCTGGTTTACTGTAGTAAAAAGTTAATAATAAATCTAGAGAAGTAACTATCAGAGGCAAAAATTTCTCGCCAATCAAGTGTCAACAAAGACATTCATGTCAAATTTCAAACCCAAATTTATTACTCCAAAATAAGAAAAAAATGACTTTCTAAACAGTGGACTTCTACTTTAATCAAAGAGCAAAGTAATACATTCTGATAATGTCAAAATTATGCAGCAACATATATTCAATGTAGCAATCAGATTAACTCAGTAATTAAGTTATATTGGTGCAGATCAAAGTTCGGCTTATAAACAACTCTACCTGTTGGTCTAATGCATCTTTTTCTATATACATTATAGCCTTGACCATTAGTAGCCTCAATGGGCATCTCCATTGTAAAAGTATAACAGGTCCTCTGATCTGTGTGGTAAACAAATCCATGACAGGCCCCTCTAGTGAACCCACAGCTGGTCATACAGTCCTGGACCGAGACATTGGATTTGGTCTGGGCCTGAGACAGGGAAGGCACCCTGCTAGGCTCCAGGTCATAATCACAGTAGTCACCTGTAAAATATATAGTCTCACATTTATGAAACTTATTGCCTATGGTAAAAAAAAGGGAAACTGAGCCTTTATAAACTGTTGTAAAATGAACATGTTAATTAACAGAATTGTGTTGAAATTATACCTTTGACAGCTAGTTTTTGATGTAACATAAAACAGTGTACCTCTGTAACTGCTAGTTAAAAGTACCATAACAATTTATTTTATTTTGACATTTCATTTTTTATGTACGAATACAGAAAATTCTTATTATTGTGACAGAATTCCAGATGCTTTAATTACAATAATGGAATATTTTGAAAATAACCAGAAAATTTGTCTTCTAAGACACTAATGGTCCACTTAGCAAATGTTTGTTGAAACTGCATAAAATTGGTTCAGTGTGTTTTCCTTTCTAAAAAGCAATAGTAAACTTAAGGTATGATGGACCAATAAACAAACAGAACAGATTGATGAAAAACAATATTATGTGGTTTCATTAATATTCGTAGGGTATCAATTTTCATGATTTATCGTGGGTTGCCTTTACCCACAAAATTTGATCCCCCACAAAAAGGAAATTTTACATTTATTCGGTTAAGCACTGTTAAAGTCAGAAAAATTTGGGAAATCGAACCCCCCTCTTCACATTTTCGAACCCCCTGTTGAAAAATTCTGGCTACGGGTATGCTTGCAGCCATTAAAACTCACCATTAGTTAATCCTTTATCACAAACACATCTGTACGACCCAGTCCTAAAATCATCAGCACATGTCCCTGCATTACAGTTGACACATGGACTGGTCCTCATTTCACACCTGGTACCAGTATAACCTTTTGTACAGTTACAGAAATAACCATTGACTCTGTCTTCACAAAGTCCACCATTAAAGCAGGGGTTGGAATCACATTCAGCTAGACAAAGACAAAAAATATTGTATTCTTTGGTTCACATTTTGAATTAATTTCAACAGAACCATGCTATTGGGAAAAAAAGCTTAAGACGTCTAACCTGAAGAAACATTTCTGCACTTTTTTAACATTTGAGTAATTGTACTCAACTACAGTGATTTTTTTATTTGTTGACACCTCTTATTACCACCAGTTATCACCAGGCAACCATGAAAAGACAGAATCAAACAGAGGGTACATTAAGTAATACCTAGCCCTTTGGTGTGGCTGAATTTTTAAGCTGTGTATAGCCCTGATAACAATACAGATACTCAATTCAATGAGTTAAGTCCTATGTCACACTTCCTACAAATAAAATAATGACGGCAAGCTCTCTTATTCAAACAAGGCCAAATACTTTCCAAATGAAATCTGTTAGAAAACAAAAATGGTGGTCTAAAAATATTTTTAAATTGGAAGTATAGAAGTTAGGGACATAAAATTGTTTTATCCTCTACAGAATGAAAGAAAAAAATACATATCAAATATTAAGAGGCTGTAGGCTACATGCGGCATGTAGCTGCTCAGATGGAAATTTTTATGAAACAGCAGAAAAAACCCAAAGTGACCCCTTTTTTTTTTGCTTAGGAACACATTGAAATCGACATAATAAAATGTAATATTTCTATTAATTTACTTACAAATATTAGTTTCACAGTTTGTTCCTACATATCCTGCCTGACAGAAACACTTCCTACGCACTCCATCATAATTATGACATGTTCCATTATTTAGGCATGGCTGAAGACTACAAACATCTTGTACAGTGGAACACCTGTAAGAGGATATTGCATAAGATGTGATTTGTAAAATTCAGAATCTAAGATAATAAGAGATGCAGCAGATATATAAAAACATTTTTAAAAGCTTTGAAACTTATTCTTAAACCTAAAGCAATACAAGAATATGTCCCAAAAACATGATACACCACCTCAAAACATGGTAAAATAACTGCAGACAGACAAATGGAACCTTAAATGCCACTCTACTTTTCCCCCAGACTTTTTTTCTGCTTAAAATTTAGGGAAATATTTGGTCAAAGATCCTAGATGTTCTTAAACAAGAGGCTCCCAAGAGCTTGAATCGCTCACCTGAACTACACAGGTACATATACTTGTAGATATTATTGTGCTTAACCATATGCGATTTAGATTTTTGAAATATCTTGATAAGTTTTCAAGATATTGGGCTTAATAAGTGTAAATTTGCCAAAAATTAGGAAAAAGAACAATAACTCCCACATCAGCAGTCAAGATCTTTTCGAAAATTTCAGGACAGGTAGGTCTTAATATGCTGATCACTTTTGATTCTTGCACAATTTTAATATCTGAAACCATTTTTGAGTTATTAGCAAAAAAATACAATTTACCCCTTTGTTCTATTTTTAGCCATGGCGGCCATGTTTTTTACAAATAAAAAATCTGAACAATAGAGCTGTAGCATATAAGCTATTAAACAAGTATACCATCTTAAGATGCAGTTGGTTTTACCTTGTCAAACACGTTAATCTTTGAAATTCAGAGGAAAAGTAATGAAAAATTGTAAATTTTGTTGTTTAAAGGATAATAACTCCTAAAAGAAATGGTCCTACAGCTTTGACCTAAATACATGAAATGTAGATCTTGATGTGCTTAATCATTAATCATATGCAACTTAAATTTTTAAAATATCTTATATAGTTTTCAAGATACAGGGCTAAATAAGTGAAAAAATTTGAAAAAATCCAGAAAAAGGGCAATAACTCCTATGTGGATTGTTAGATTTTCTTGAATATTTGATAGCAGGTAGATCTTGAGATGCTGATCACTTTTGTCTCCCACCAGAATTTTGATATATGTAACTATTTTTGAATAATTAGCAAAAAACTGCAATTTCCCCCTATGTTCTATTTTTAGCCATGGTGGCCATATTTTTTTATGAATCAAAAATCCGAACGACAGAATTGTAGCATTTATGCTATTCAACAACTGTGCCAAGTTTGGTTGAAGTTGGATGTATGGTGTCAGACAAGTTCATCTATGAGATTCAGGGGAAAAGTAATGAAAAATGGTAAATTTTGATGCTTTAAGGGCCATAACTCCTAAAAGAAATGGTTCTACAGGTCACAGTCTTGTATTGTTTTTCCCATAGACTTCTATAGTAAACCTGAGATTTTTGGAATTTTAAAAAAAATAGTTAAAATGATTCAATACAACTTTTGCTATATTTTTTCAATAAAGGAAGTGTCAGAAAACATTTTAAAGGGTGGGCCGAAAAAAAGTCGCACGAAGATAAGAAAACCACAGTTGGTTGAACTAAAAATAGATTTTTTCCTACTTTCACTTTAACTTCCATTTCAAAAATACCCCCCTTTTCATGAGAACTGTTTTATTTAATAATGCAATTTTTACATTTCAAAAAGTTAGTGATGTCAAAGTTTGGTGTCTTACCTTCAATTTAAGCCAAAAGTTAGAAAAAATGCATGAAAAGCAATGCTGCAAACGACTCAGGGAAAAGGCACTATATTTTAATAGCCTCCATGTTTTGACGTCCACCCGCGCAAGAACTTGCAATACAAGACTGGTACCTATTAGGATCAAAGATTATTTGATATTTCTAAACAAGAGGCTCCCAAGAGCCTGAATCGCTCACCTGACCTACACAGATACATATATTTGTAGATATTATTGTGCTTAACCATATGCGATTCAAATTTATGAAATATCTTGGTTAGTTTTCAAGATATTGGGCTTAATAAGTGCAAATTTGGCAAAAATTAGGAAAAAGAACAATAACTCCCACATCAGCAGTCAGATCTTTTCCAAAATTTCAGGACAGGTAAATCTTACTATGCTGATCACTTTTGATTCTTGCACAATTTTGATATCTGAAACCAGTTTTGAGTTATTAGCAAAAAAATGAAATTTGCCCCTATGTTCTATTTTTAGCCATGGTGGCCATGTTTTTTTACGAATCAAAAATTTGAACGATAGTGTTGTAGCATATAAGCTATCAAACAGTGTGCCATGTCAAGATGCAGTTGGTCTTACTGTTTCAGACAAGTCGGTGGGAAAAGTAATGAAAAATGGTATATATTGACGCTTTAAGGGCCATAACTCCTAAAAGAAATGGTTCTACAGCTTTGACCTAATTACATGAATTGTAGATCTTGATGTGCTTAATCATATGCAATTTGAATTTTTGAAATATCTTGTATAGTTTTCAAGATATAGGGCTAAATAAGTGAAAAATTTTGAAAAAATCCAGAAAAAGGGCAATAACTCCTATGTCGTTTGTTGGATCTTCCTGAAAATTTCACAGCAGGTAGATCTTGAGATGCTTATCACTTTTGTCTCCCATCATAATTTTGATATCTGTTACCGTTTTTGAGTTATTTGCAAAAAACTGTAATTTGACCCCTATGTTCTATTTTAAGCCATAGAGGCCATATTTTTTGACGAATCAAAAATCCGAACGATAGAATTGTAGCATTAATGCTATTAAACAACTGTGCCAAGTTTGGTTGAAGTTGGATGTATGGTGTCAGACAAGTTAATCTTTGAAATTCAGGGTAAAAGTAATGAAAAATGGTAAATTTTGACGCTTTAAGGGCCATAACTCCTAAAAGAAATGGTTCTACAGCTTTGACCTAATTACATGAAATGTAGATCTTGATGTGCTTAATCATATGCAATTTGAATTTTTAAAATATCTTGTATAGTTTTCAAGATATAGGGCTAAATAAGTGCAAAATTTTGAAAAAATCCAGAAAAAGGGCAATAACTCCTACATCGGTTGTTGGATCTTCTTGAAAATTTCAGGGCAGGTAGATCTTGAGGTGCTGATCACTTTTACCCTATGCCAGAATTTTGATATCTGTTACCGTTTTTGAGTTATTTGCAAAAAACTGCAATTTACCCCTATGTTCTATTTTTAGCCATGGCGGCCATGTTTTTCAACGAATCAAAAATCCCCACGCTAGTTTTATACTACCTATGCTAATTAACAACTGTGCCAAATTTAAAAGCCATTGGACTTATGGTGTTAGAGGAGTTAACGTTTGAAAAATGTTAACGACGACGGACGACGGACGACGGACGACGGACGACGACGGACGCCAAGTGATGGCAATAGCTCACATGGACCTTTGGTCCAGGTGAGCTAATAAAGTTGTTTTTCTGTTTCTTTATACATTTTTCAATCAAATTAAGACAAAACCATAGCAAAAATGCTTTCATTGATTTTTTTATTACAATTTTAAAAAGGGTACCCTCTTCAAGGTTTTGGCCAATTTTCTCTATATTGACTTAAAATGAACACTTTAATGTTCTGTCCTTGTTGGGTTATATTCAAATAGAATATATGAGTTGAAGTGATGCCAATACTACCTTAGCAATGGATTGAGTGCAAAAATAATCTTTTATTGACAGTTTTAAGTTCTTGAAGTAGAAAAAACTATGTTAGGAACCCCATTTTTTACTACAAAGACAACTTGGAGCCTCTTGTTTATCCAAATATAAGAAGGAAACCTATCAGTTGTTTGAACCTGACAAAATTGGCAAGATTATTGTAACAAAAATTATAAATGTGGAATAGAATACATTATTTGGAATACAATTGGATTTTATATACCAATTTAAGGATTTTTCAGGTAAAATTGGTGCCCCAGGCATACATAAATGGCCCATTTTTTTAAGGATTTCAGATACTAGGCTGATGAAACTTGAGTTGTTACATGGGAAGAAGGTGTAGAAGACAGAAATCACCAACATATTGTGCAAGGTTATCACACTTGAAGAGAAAGTTGTCTTATTTACTGTAAAATTGCAGTTTTAAACTTACCGCATACAGAAAGCCAAATTTTTGCACATCACAAAACACCATAAAGAAAAAAATACTGAATTTGTTTGGAGTTTTTTTGCTGAAATCAGTCATAAAGTTTATCTAGAACATTTTCACACCATTTGTTTGGTTATAAAGTCATTATGTTTAAAATCAGAACAGTTCCCATATGTGTGGAGAGGTAAAAAAGCCTTCATTTCTTAGTTTGAACTGAACATATGCAAAGTGCTGAAAAAGTTACACCGGATAAAATATGACAGTTTAAATTGCATATTAGCAGTGCAATAAAGTCATTCTTACTAAAGATAAAGAATATAGATATTTAAATCCACTGGTTCTCATAAAAGAGACAAAATCTATTTGAATGTCCAAATTTGGTCAAAAAGTACTATAATAGCAAAAACTGAAAGGTAGCTGAAACAAATTAAGCAAAAAGTAAAAAAAATCTTTATAAAGTGTTCAAAGACATGATTTTCTTTAGAATAAAACAGATAATAAGCACTTATTTAATATTCAACTTTACTGTAAATCCCAGTAATCAGCAGCCGGGAAGCAAACTGGCAATTTAATTACATTTTAGGCCCGCTGAATATTTAAAAATTCAAGGGGGATAATCAAAATATTTTCCACGAGGTGGCGCTGCTCAATCCCAAACTAATTTGTTTGGGTTGAAAAACTACGTGTTTTTGGCTTTTATATAAAATAAAACATGTAAATGAAATTAAAAATTGATTCAAAATATATTTTTTGCCATGACTGTCGATTATGAACAGGATTGGTTCCTGAAAAATTAAGAAAAGCGAACTTTACGATCGGTAACGAAACTTCGTGTTTCTTTTTTGTCGCGTATGTTTACACTTTTCTCAATTGACAGAATCAAGTTCTAGCGGATGAATATACCTAAGAACTGGTTTCCTATGTAGAATTATGTATTATCCGTTGGTGGTTAACAGGAATTTACGTCACTCTTAACAGTTTTTGAGAAAATGGTTCTTTTACCGACACCGTCAAAACAAAGAAATTTGTCCAGGTATCCCCCCATTTTCTCGCATATTTTGTCAATATTTATCACTGTAAACAATGAAACGATTTGTCAGAAGGTTCTTAGTATAATGTTACTTTAATTTAAAGTGAATTACAGAAACTTGACATGTATTTCGTGATGTTACACATGTAGTTCAACATTTTTTTCGTTCAAAATTCCCAAAGAATGAGATGTTGTCATTAAATGTCAATGTTTAAAATCTTCACCAGTCGATGTTTCTAAACGTAGAGCTCTATATTTTTGTTGTAAAGATGTGAACTTATACAAAATGGCTTTTCATTGTTTACAAGATCAGTATTGACCCATGCTCCATTTACTTTACATGCTGTCTTTGATTTTTACAAATGCCTCGATGAAAAAATTGTATATATGATAATAAAACCTTTAACAATGTGAATGAAGTTATATTTTTCCAATCATGTATGCAACTGCATCGTAAAAGCATGCATATGTCATATGTGTGTTCACATTCATTTTTATTATTTTTTCACAGCTCAATTTTTTTTTCATTTTAGGATGAAAAAAATGGGGGGGGTGGGTTCCAACCGCTTGAGTATTGGCCACTGAGTTTTGTGTCTTATTACTATAGTCCGTTTGATAGTGGTTTACCAAGGGAAAATAATTAATTAAAAATCACTAGATTCGTTTACGCAAAAAATAATTACATGGAAGATAATCAAATACAAATACATATCTTGTCTAAATTTCCCAACTTTCATAACTTCAAAATAAAAAAGTTTTCCATATACCTTAATAGTAAATTTCTACTGATTTCAATTATGGAGTACAACTCCATTGAATGAAAAGCCTTATAGGTAACACTTCTTTTTATATACAATTGGATTGTCTCATCTTTTGATTCAATTAAATCTCCTTGAATAGATACTCTGATCTCTTTAAAAACCTGTCAATGCATTATCAATAGAAGGTCAGATATATTTGTGGGCAAAGGGCTTTTCTTTTAAATGCCCTTACTCCTACACCTTAACATGTTTTTATCTTCATTTCTTTACCATTAAGGGTAAAGGAAAACTTTTTTAATATCGAGATTTGAAAAATGGGAAATTCAGACATGATATGTATTCATATTTAATTATGTTTGGTGCAATTGTTTTCTGTATAAGTTGATCATCTGATTTTTAATTAATTATTTTCCCTTGGTAAAACACTGTCAAACGGACTATACACAGTGGTATAAACATGTGTAAAACATGAACATTTAAAGATACCATAATGAAAATAAATTTCTGTTTTCTGTACGTGTCATAAACTTTTGACACAGGTGTTCTCTCGTGTACTGAAAATTATCTACATGTAAACCTGCTAAACAGTGGATTATTGGTTGTGTCATTCTCAATAATGATGTGCTATACTTAATATTCTTTTATCATATATTTAAGTAATTATACAACAGTCTCTTAAGACAAAACACATTACCTTTATCACATACCATATATCGCATATACCCTATATCGCATAACCTAAGGCTACATCGCATATACCCTTTATCGCACCCATATCACAAAATCACACACAAAGGTAATTACAAGTCGAAGATGTTGTGATGTAAATATTTGATATAATGAACATTACAAGGCAAAATCTGTTTTGCATGCTGTATTTACCCGAGGCATCTAAATCATGCTGATGGCCAACTGTATTAACCCTCAACCTATATCATACATCAGGCCTTTGGTATGTCGCGGGGTAAATAGAGCATGCGATACATATTTTGCCATGTATTATTCAGTATATATTGAGATTGCCAAGACTGTAGATCCAATATTATTATTTGTCCAGACTGTTCAGAATGTGTCGAGACCAAATTTCTACATGTCAAAACTGATAAGAATATGTCCAGACACAATATCTAGATGTCGATACAATTAAGCCTAAATGGAGAGTAAGTTTCAATATGTCAAGAAAGTGTTGAGACAAAATTTGTACTGTTTTAGAATGTTGAGACCCCAAAACATGACATGTCGAGACAAAAGAAGACAGTCGAGACAAATGCAGAGACCAATGGGGACATATTGCTACAAAATCGGAACGTCTTCTTATATCGAGACAAGTTCTTACCAAAATTTTACTTTTAAGACTTTGTAGTGATAGTTGTTAGCTTGTTCATAATGTACTTGATATATAAATTTATATCCAGGATACACATTGTATACTCTTAATCATGTTAAAGTTGATAATTGAAATCTAGTCACATTAGGTGTTAGCTTGTTTATTATCCTCGGTGCTGGATTTGGCCTTCCTGTTCAAACTTTTTGGTTTTGAGAACTTTTCATTTGTTATCTTCCAATGTTTTGATTCAAATGCTTGCTGATGAGAGGTTGTTCCTTGAAATATCAATATACAGCATAACCAAATTAATCAAATTATACCGTCTTTATACGACCACAAACATTTTGCGGACGTATAATGGTATGATGCTGTCGTCGTCGTTGTCTGTTAACTTTAGTGTATACACGATAACTTTAGTTCTTTTCATTGGACCATTGATTCCTGCAATCTAGATACATTATGTTGTTAGAACAGTTCCTCTTTTGCGTGTCATTGAATCATTGGTGTAATTTAATAGTTTTGTTCTTTTTGTGATCCATTCAATTGAAATCACATCTTGGTTGTAATTTTGTGTTTTTATTATGTCTTTGTTTGATAAGAATGTCCTCTTGATCTGAGACAATAATTAAATTCAATATGATTTTCTCACTCTTGATGCATGTCTGACAGTTATTTGATTGTGATGCATCTATGTAAATTCCACTTTGGTATTTTTTTTGGGGGGGGTTCCTTCCCATGCTGGCTTTTGGGTGTTGTTTGCCATTCTCAATTAGGTTTATTATATATATCTTCCTAGACTAAATAATTTAAATACTTCATTTTATTATTATTTTTAAAATATCTCTTTCTTTTAGCAAACACGAGATCTGCTCAAGGTTCCTGAAGAGGATGTACATAAGTCATATATCTTGTTCTATCATATTTTGCCATATTTTTTTTTTCATTTTAGATTTCATCATAATGAATGCATGCTCCTGGGTTGCTAATTTACTTATGTATAGTAAATTTACCAATAAAACCGGCGGACGTGTTCACATAGCCTTTTTGAAAAAAATATTCCTTTGTGGATATTCTATATTTTGATATTCTTCCAGTATCTGTAAAACTACAATGTTCATAGCATTTTTTAATTTATGTATATTGAAGGGGGGGGGGTCAAATAAAAAAGAAATGTAGATGTAATCATGGTAAATGGTGTTGACTATTTATTCTATTTTAAATTGTAACATAAATTTATGTTATAATTGTTAATAGGGCCTGATAAGAAGGTATTATCTGGAAATTTTTTGTTCTATAGTTTAAATCTAAAAATAGAACGAACAAAAAGCTGCCATCACTGGTTGTCCCCCTTTACGTATGGAGAAAATCGTATCGTTTCAATTGACAGAAAAAAGTTCTAGTGGGTTTAATTTTCTACTTTTTGTCATTTTGAATTCCTAATTTTTTTCCCCACAAGTTGTTAAAATTACATCGCGTCACTCTTACGGGAACTTGTGTTATTTTTTAATTTTCAGTTTTTTGAGACTGATTCCGCCATTTTCGATTCGCCTTTTCCTCTCGATTTCTTTCTTGTTACAATAAAATTCATACCGATCGACGTAACAACTACGACACTGATTATTTCTTTATTATATACTATCTTTGTTGTTCAGAATAGAATGTTAAAAAGCGTAAATTCGATGATTTTTAACTGGTCATCAACAGAATCAAAAACGTGTCGATTCCGTCATGTGTAAAATCTATTGAATGTCATCCATTAATGACTATGCTGTTCGCCTGCAGGTCACAGTCTCGTATTGTTTTTCCCATAGACTTCTATAGTAAACCTGAGATTTTTGGAATTTTTAAAAAAATAGTTAAAATGATTCAATACAACTTTTGCTATATTTTTTCAATAAAGGAAGTGTCAGAAAACATTTTAAAGGGTGGGCCGAAAAAAAGTCGCACAAAGATAAGAAAACCACAGTTGGTTGAACTAAAAATAGATTTTTTCCTACTTTCACTTTAACTTCCATTTCAAAAATACCCCCCTTTTCATGAGAACTGTTTTATTTAATAATGCAATTTTTACATTTCAAAAAGTTAGTGATGTCAAAGTTTGGTGTCTTACCTTCAATTTAAGCCAAAAGTTAGAAAAAATGCATGAAAAGCAATGCTGCAAACGACTCAGGGAAAAGGCACTATATTTTAATAGCCTCCATGTTTTGACGTCCACCCGTGCAAGAACTTGCAATACAAGACTGGTACCTACAGCTTTGACCTTATTACATGAAATGTAGATCTTGATGTGCTAAATCATATGCAATTTGAATTTTTAAAATATCTTGTATAGTTTTCAAGATATAGGGCTAAATAAGTGCAAAATTTTGAAAAAAATCCAGAAAAAAGGGCAATAACTCCTACATCGGTTGTTGGATCTTCTTGAAAATTTCTGGGCAGGTAGATCTTGATGTGCTGATTACTTTTACCCTCTGCCAGAATTTTGATATCTGGTACTGTTTTTGAGTTATGAGCAAAAAACTGCAATTTACCCCTATGTTCTATTTTTAGCCATGGCCGCCATATTTCTCACGAATCAAAAATCTGAACGACAGTTTTGTACACATAATGCTACTAAACAACTGTACCAAGTTTGGTTGCAATTGGACTTATGGTGTCGGACAAGTTAAAGTTTGAAAAATTGTTAACAGACGACGACGACGACGACGGACGCCAAGTGATGGTATAAGCTCCCATTGACCTTCGGTCAAGGTGAGCTAAAAAAATACATTTTGACTCCTTTACATGACGGCAAATTAAAAATCTTCAAAAATTACTGTTTCTGAGATCTGAGATTTGAGAAATTCAAAGCTTTTCATTTTTCATACCTGCGATCAGATATTCTTTCTCTACAGATACACACAGAACTGTTGACTCTATTGAGACACACACCAAAGTTCTGACAAGTATCATTCTGACATTCTGTGTCAAGGTCTGTCTCACATCGTGGACCACTTGTTCCTTAAAAAAAAAAAGAAGAAATAGTATTTGGTATGAAAATTCAAGTAATCATGTTCATTGCAAAAATATTTTTCATATTTGTCTTTGCCGAGGTTGATTTTTGTTTGTCATGTACATGAGATTTTTAACAACGCAAGTCAATTATTTATCATAACATTTCATAATTGAAATAATTACTTGAAATAAAAATTAAAACACCAAAACTATTTTAGATGTATTAATGCACTTTTAAAAGATTTGTTTGGATTATATCTTCCTGATTCAACTTACAAAAACCATTAAAATTTGCACCCCACAAATAAATATGAAACCACATTAAATTTTTGTACTTACCTTCAGGACATATACAGCTAGACCATACAAGACCATGTACTGATACAGGTTGCCCTGTTATAACATGATTCTAATACTAACCTTCAGGACATATACAGCTATAACCAGACTTTGTACTGATACAAGAAGCCCCATTATAACACGGCTCTGATAAACAATGGTCCACCTCATTCTCACAGTGTCTGCCATAAATTCCTGTAAGTTTGTGAAATTTGTACATATTTAAGACATTCCAATATAACTATCTTACACAGCTTTTAAGTTGCTGTAATCATGGTAAAAGCTATGGTTTATGTTATGTCTCTGCAGTCTATGGCATATTTCTATAGCTTTTCTAATAAATGATTGAAACATATTTGTCAGCTTTTCTGTGTAAAATATTCTTGATACAAAACATTAACATTCTTTGTGCATGTAGTACTTTTGAATGAAAAATTTATTGAATTGCCTATAAAAGTAATTTTTTTACCCAAGGTTGGTGGTTCGATCCTCGTCTGGGGTAAAAATTTCATGGACCGATTTTCCGACTCTCTCTTGACACCATTTGCAAGGATGGTCTCGAGAAACGATATACTAGTCCTTCGGAAGGGACGAAAAAAGGTTGTCCCATATATGGGGAGAGCAAAATCTTATGCATGTTAAAGACCACTTTGTAGCGTTCGATAAGACTACTACAAAGGCTACTCTCGCAAACTGCAAGGCTGGAGAGGGATTTACAGAAACATTAAGCTTGTTTCCCAATCCAGGGTAAATAAATATGTTTAAACTAAGTATTTTTTTAACAAGGCAAAATTAATCTACTACAAGTCTTATAAATTATAACTTTTTACTTTATGAAGAATCACAATGTAGTAGGTCAATGATTTTGTTATCAACAAACCTTCAGGACAGACACAGTGGTATGTATGGTTCCTAATGGTACAGTTCCCATTGTTTAGGCAAGTGTTAGGCAAACACATCAAAGGCTCTGAAAATTAAAGAAATTAAACCATTGTTAAGGCAAGTAATAGGCAAACACATCAAAGGCTCTGGATAAAAGAAAATAAACCATTGTTGAGGCAAGAGTAAGGCAAAGGCTCTAAAAACTAACATTTTTCATCACAAACAAAGAAAAGAAACAGTAAAGAATATATATTTGAATTAAAAGAATTTGGATACTAAAACCCTATCTTGTCTTTTTACAACTCAGATTTATACTGATAGAGCAAAGAAAACACGTAAAATATGCAATGGAAATACATCTTTAAACCATGTGCACATTTTTTGGTAAACAGTAAACAGTGTGCAGTTATTAGTACTGTAAAGGGAACACCACAAATTATTGTTACTAGGAAATGATTTTGAAACTGTTGTTGAAGGTCAACAGCATTACCCTCTGTTTTCTCTGTGTGTGTGTGTGTGTGTGTGCTGGTGTTTAACGCCCTTTATCGACACACCTGGGCCATGTAGGGCGGTCAGTTTTATTGGTGGAGGAAACCGGAGGAAACCACCAACCTTGGGCAGGTAACTGTCAAACCTAATCACATACAGTTGGGGAAGTCCCTTTTTTCTTAAATACAAACGGGACTTGAACACCAGCTGAGAGGTGATCGGCTAGTTATCAATAGTGTGGTATTTAAACCAGCGCCTTAGACCACTCGGCCACCCAGGCCCCCCTCTGTTTTCTATATTCCAATTCTATTTCTGTGCTTGCTCTATATTAGACCTAGATTGCACAGATGCTTCGTGTCATAAATATTGTGAGAATTTTAACAGGTGCTTTTTCTGATTCAAAGGTCATTTTGGAGGACTATCACCTTCTGTAGAAGACAGATCTACCTGCATCAACACAATCAGTTCCATTTATAGATGCTGTATCCATAGTAACAGTATCATCAGGACATGCTAAACAATCTGTGGATCCATTGTTTGGCTGGTAATAGTTCTTAGGACATGCTCTACAGTCAGGTTCATAACCACTTACACTAAACCGTCCGGGAGCACATTTCCCTATAATAACAAGAAAACCTTTGTCAGTGAGAGCTCGCAAAAGGATAGCATATTCATATTGACAAAGTATTCTGGAAAAATTTAAAGTCTAAAGCTGGAGAATGCCAAGAAAGTTATTTTATTACAATCTTGACATTACAACTTCTGATGCATCAAAGAGCAATAGATTAAACTAAATACTGCTTTGTTTCTACACAGGTAAGAACATTTGTTCATTCAATTGAAGCATTTAATGTTTTTACAGATATCATTGTTTTCAAAACCCACAAAAGTCTACAGGCAGCAAACTGGTTTGACTTGCAATTTGGTAAAGTCATCATTTTTGTATAAGTGATGAATTTTCTGGAATTACATCTAAGGGCAACAAAATGTTTTCATGCACGTCTCTATATGATGTACTTCATACAAGTCAAGTTTCATCAAAATCAATCCCGTAGTTAAGGAGAGCCCCTCTTAGCAAAACTTCTGAATCTACATCTGAGTTTTCAGTGGAGAAACATAAAGATAATATAACTTACCATAACATTGTGACTGTAGAGTGGAAGCTGTACTGTATGTTATTGTATGCAGTGGACAGTCTTCACAAGTGGTACTATTTTCCCAGTAGGTATTCAGAGGACAGGGAGAACATGATGGAAAACCAGAGATAGAGAAATATCCTGCTGTACATTCTGGAACTGTAAAATAACACATAGACATGGAAAAAACATAATGACTGGACTCATATAGACAAACAATAAACATTAATAAATAACTTGAAGTGCTACGTAAATTTTAGAGCTACATGTGTATTTCCCTTTCAAAACTAAAGAAACAGAATGTGTTTATTTGATGACAAAAAGCAGTTGGTTAGTTATTGCTTTACTCTGAAGCAGCCTGATTTCCGCTTTATCCGGGAGATGAACATGAAAGGGTGGATACGATAAACATAAAATGATTAGACAAAACTTATTCAAAATTAAAAATTATTCTGATTATCACAATTGTCTAAGAAAGGGTGTTTTTGAAATAAAATAATATTCGTATAAGACATGATGACTAGCTTTGCAAAATACATGTATACTGTCTTTTTTTCATCAATCATTGATAAGGGGTGTACTTCTATGATATTATGATTTTTTAAATGAATAAATAAATGTCTTTACTACTAAAGCTTTACATGCTATATCACAATTGCAATGTACATGTATAATATTGTCTGTTCAGACTCTGGAACATTATGTAACAAATCTCATGATGAAAGCACACCTAAGAGAAATGTAATTAAAATCTGAAAGTTAGCCTGATATGGAACAGACAGACAAACACTAAATGCACCTAAATATTCAAAGGTGGGGCGAAATACATGTGTTAATTTTCCTTACCCACACATTCCTGGGAGCTAACACTTCCAACTGTTGAAGTAGATTTATTTGAAGGACAATCCACACAGCTGGACACACCCACTCCACTACTATAGCTACCATGGGGACAC
Source organism: Arcuatula senhousia (assembly GCA_963971305.1). Taxonomy (NCBI): domain Eukaryota; kingdom Metazoa; phylum Mollusca; class Bivalvia; order Mytilida; family Mytilidae; genus Arcuatula; species Arcuatula senhousia. The sequence continues at coordinate 26,190,354 of OZ020307.1, forward strand.
AAACTACATGTTTCTGATCCTGTACTGTACATCCCCTCTGGACAAGCAACTGGAAAATATTTGTTTTATTAATTTCCAAATCAAGATTAAACAAGAGGCTCCCAGGAGCCTGAATCGCTCACCTGATATAAGTGCCTGAAGTAAAGGTTATTAGGCAAAATCTATTTGACGTTGAAAGGGTCATAACATTAATAAGGGGGTCATCTGACAATATGGTGGATCTTAAGGTGCTGATCACTTTTGTTCTCAATCAAAATCTAAAAATAGGGCATGTAATGGGACATTAAATGATACCCCGTCACGTTATAATATCAAAAGTTCATAAAATTTGATTTCCAAGTGGCCTATCTTGAAAACTGTTTTTCAGATCATGCTGGAAATTGAACTTGACCTGTATTTTATTGTACCCAATAGCTGTACAAAGTATCATTTGAATCCCATGAAGCCTTTTCAAGTTATTGGTCGGAAACTCAAAATTTCATGAAATTTGATTTTTCAAAGTGGCCTATCTCGAAAACTATTTTTTGGATCATGCTGGAAATCAAACTTGACCTGTATTTTATTGTATTAAATAGCTGTGCAAAATATCATTCAAATCCTTTAACGCGTTTTCAAGTTATTGGTCGGAAACTCAAAATTTCATGAAATTTGATCTTTCAAAGTGGCCTATCTTGAAAACTATTTTTTGGATCATGCTGGAAATCGAACTCGACCTGTATTTTATTGTAATAAACAGCTGTGCAAAATATCATTCAAATCCTTTAACGCGTTTTCAAGTTATTGGTCGGAAACCTTCGGGGGACGGACAGACGGACAGACGGACGGACGGACGGACAGACACCGAAAAAAACTGAGGGTATAACATAATACCCTGCCACTTCGTGTGGCGGGGTATAAAAATCTGTCACCCTTTTTCAGTTATTAGCAAAAAAATGCAGTTAAACCTAATGTTGTATTTTTAGCCACAGCGGCCATGTTTCACGACCAATAAAAAATCCCCACATCAGTCCTATACAGCTAGTGCTAATAAACAACTATACCAAGTTTGGTTTCAATTGGACTAAAAGTGTCAGAGAAGTTAACGTTTCAAATGTAATGAGGAAATGCTGTTAAAATGCTCAATTTTGACGTTCTAAGGGCAATAACTCCTAAAAGGAAAGGTCCTACAAGGTTGACCCTATTACATATTCTGTAGATCTTGATGTGCTTAACAATATGCAATTTAAATTTCTCAAATATCTAGTACAGTTTTCAAGATATTGAGCTAAACAGGTGCAAAATTTGCAAAAAATCCACAAAAAGGGCAATAACTCCTACATGGGTAGTTGGATTTTCTTCAAAATTTCAGAGCTGGTAGATCTTGAGGTGCTGATCACTTTTGTTCCCAATCAAAATTTTAAAATCTGTCACTGTTTTTGAGTTATTTGCAAAAAACTGCCATTTACCCCTATGTTCTATTTTTAGCCACAGCCGCCATGTTTTACAACCAATAAAAATTCCCCACATCAGCTCTATACACCAAATGCTACTAAACAACTATACCAAGTTTGGTTCCAATTGGACTTGAACTGTCAGAGGAGTTAACGTTTTCAATGTAATGAGGAAATGCGATTATAATGCTCAATTTTGACATTCTAAGGGCAATAACTCCTAAAAGGAAAGGTTCTACAACGTTGACCCTATTACATATTTTGTAGATCTTGATGTGCTTAACAATATGCAATTTAAATTTCTCAAATATCTTGTATAGTTTTCAAGATATTGAGCTAAGCAGGTGCAAAATTTGCAAAAAATCCACAAAAAGGGCCATAACTCCTACATGGGTAGTTGGATTTTCTTCAAAATTTCAGGGTAGGTAGATCTTGAGGTGCTGATCACTTTTACCATAGCCAGAATTTTGATATCTGTAGCCGTTTTTGAGTTATTTGCAAAAAACTGCATTTTACCCATATGTTCTATTTTTAGCTACGGCGGCCATGTTTTACGACGAATCAAAAATCCCCACATCAGTTCTAAGCACCGAATGCTAATGAACAACCATACCAAGTTTGGTTTCAATTGGACTTATGGTACCCGTGTCAGAGGAGTTAACGTTTTAAAAAATTTACGGACAGACGACGGACGACGGACGCCAAGTGATGACAATAGCTCACATGACCCTTCGGGTCAGGTGAGCTAAAAACTGCATGTATATCCTACATATGTTGAAGATGGCTGAAGTTCCATAGATCTACATTGTCTTTTTTGAAATTGTCTGATTAAAAAAAAATTAGCAAAAGGATCATAAAGAGCTACAAAACAACAGCTAATGGTTCAGAATTAAAGCTTGGAGATATAATATTGCTTGTTTTCCTTTTCATTTCTTTTTTAATGATTCTCCCAGTTTATACAAAAACAAAGAAAACACTATACAAAATGTTTATGAAACAATTTCAGAATAAATAAAATTAACTCGAATGGCAGTCTTCCATGGAAGATGTCTGTCGCCTGCATCTTGAAATATTTTGTTAACAGAAAGTATATACATTTGTAGATGAATCACCAGCACAAAACTGCTTTACACCATATAATACTATAGAATGATGCTACATGCCAAATATTAAAGAGGCTGTGACATTTAGTTGTTCTGAAAAATGCACAAACAAAAATTTGTGATGCTGCTAAAAGATGACACAGACCGACAACACATGACGGCCGCAAGACAACATATAGTGTCCAAGTAACCCCTATATGTCTCTTTGCAACATGTTGCAGGCCACACAAAAATGAAGCTTTTCCAAAGAGTTGATTAACTTTAAATGTGAAAACCTCTGTGCATACATACAACAATGTTTGACTTTTCCAATCTGGAAAAACTTCATGTTATCTGTGCAGAAAAGTCCTTCTTCCTCAAAGGTCACACTCATGACCTTGAGGTCTGGGCAGACGACAACACTTTCAGTTGTCGTCTGAGATGTTGTCTGCTCAATTATCACAGGAACTATTGGGACTCTGATGCCTCCTGCTGTAGTAGGTGTTTCTGTGGAAACTGTTTCTTCTGTAGTTGTTTCCATGGCAACAGTAGTAACATCTTCAGTTGAGATCAGGGTTTTGATAAGGTTTACACAACTTGTATAGTCATCTTCTGTCAGCCCCTCTGGTCCAATGGTTATTGTATACTGTACTGATAACTAGAAGAAAAAGATTATTTCTAGTAAAACTTATGGATGAGTCCAAATATCATGACATATTAAACAAGTCACTGAACAACCAATAATTCATGAGTTTGTGTAACAAACAGATGAACTGTACATGTTCTTCAGTCACAAGTTAAATATTTCCCATATTCCTAATCTTGAATAAGTTATACTGTTTGTTATACAGATAAAATCAAAATTTAAACTGCATTCATAGTTGTCTGACAGGTTTAAAAATCAGTGAGGGCATAGAGTTTCCCATACCAAACCTACTTGCTAAATTTCAAGTAACTGAAAGCTTAACAAGAAGTTTTCTAATCATCTGAGTCTCAAACAGGAAGTAGATGTCCAACAAAATCTTTTCAAACCAACATTTTTACCTCATTTGAAACATTTCTCCAATTCCACATATCTATCAAGCTACTGATGTTAAATGAGGGTCTAGATGGTATAGCAGTGCAGTTCTCCTGTAGTCTTTCTGCCTCAGCAGTGATCAGATCAGTAACATTAGTGATGTAGGATGTATCGTTAGTACATTCATCAGGCATTAGACCATTTGTCCCAATATAAGTAGAGTTGACTTTCAGGGTATACACAGGTCTTCTGTCTCCTTTACAAATAACCAAACATTTTTTTTCAAATTAATTCTATAACAGTCCATTGAAAACATTTCATTCCTGGGTCCTGGGTCCCCATTGAGCATCAAAAATTCTAAGTTGGCTTGTTTAACATGAATTAGATAGGCAACAGACTTAATAATGCATCACACTATACAAGATCCATATCTAAAGCTGCATACCAAATATTGAAAGTGTACGAATCATAGTAGCTGAGAAATCTGTTACTCTAAAATTGTAATTTTCCACCCTAAAAAAATTTGACCCTATGTTAAAATTTGTTTATAAGGAGCAAAGCTGTGCCTTAATCTTGTATCAGTACTTGTTCATGTAAAGTCTATTTATAGCTTTGACAAAACGTTGACAAAAAGGGAAAAAAATAAAATTGCTGCAATTTTCGTATATAGAGAAATTTTTACAGCTATGCATATTATGGAGGCATAAAACCTTTGGTGCATGCAGGAACAGTAGGTTTATTCCAGTTGCCATTGGTAACACATTCCATAGTGTAAACAGTTTTCTGAGGATCATTGAACAGGAAGTAGCCGTTGTTACATTCAATATCACATTCCAATCCTGTGTTTCCTGTCTTTGGTCGACAAGTTTTTGTACCATGTAGAGGCGTTGGTAAATAACTCTCAGAACAAACCTGAGCTGTAGGTCAAATAAACTAATCAATTAGTGAACTTGTTAATTATTTATTTAAGGAGTTTATTTTGAGTCAAGTGACCTTTGGCAGAATGTGTATAGTAATGAGCTCTGCTATGCTTGCAAAATATAGGAAAAAGAACTAAAATGTAAAAATAACAAAATATATATAAATAACTGGACAGAAATTTAGAATGCTAATACTTTCTATTCATATCAATAATCCATTTATTATCACATACATTCTATGCCATTATTATAATTTGTTTTGGTCAAAATCCAAAATAGCCCAATTTTGTAAAAAAAAAAGAAGTAACTGGGCGACAGACCTGAAATTGAATCCCAGGTTATGGGAACCACCCTCCTAATGCTTTATACCAAATATCAAGTGGCTATGATTCGAAGTTGCTGAGAAAACTGTTATGAAAATTTCTTCCCCGCCCGCACACCGCCCACCGCTCACCATTTTAGGATTTTTCAGTCTGTAAAATCAGCCCAAAAATTACAGAATCTTTATATCAAATAGAAGTGTATCATTCAAAAAATATTTACCTCTAACATCAATCTCAAAAGTACATGTATCTGTATTCCCTGCCTCATCAATGGCCGTCACCTCCACAATCTGAGGTCCAACACTTTTGATGGACACTGAAATAGTCACTGGGACTATAGTTACAGACCTGACACTAACATTGTCCGTAACATTCAGTGTATTGGCGGTTACTGTAGTAAGGACTGTGTCCCTGGTGATGTATTCTATTCTACTGCTGGGACAGTTGTTGATCAGTGGAGGCTCTTCATCTACACAAATGAAAAATTGAGGTTTTTAAATTTATAAAATACTATTTATGTCATCTGCTGTCCTAAAATAAATATAGCTTCTACAACGTGATCGAGTTGATTATGGAATTTCTAACATCAAGAGAAATAAATTTGATCATTTTAATGGCGAGGATTGTCGAGCGATTAAAATATCAAATTTATTTCCCAAGATGTTAGAAATTCCATAATCACCGAGAATTAAGTTGTAGAAGGTTTTTCTCTAATGTCTACAGGTTGAAAATTGCAAAACGCTGAGATCAAAATTTTCTCTAGAGGTGAGAAATATATTTCCACAACTGGTTGAGAGATTGATAAATTGGATGAAAATTAGAGAATATAGAATCTTAATTTTTAAAACATGAGAGTGTCAACATATTATATTTGAAAATAATAAGTTGGAATTTTTGCTGGTAAAATAACAATGTTTGCATATAATATATTTTCAAATTAAGACTAAATCATGCATATAACAATTATGAATATTTTGGGTATGAATAATACAATATAAGTGTTGGGTTTTTTTTCACGTGTGGAGAATTTTGTGATTTTCTTGAAAAAGAGTGCGATTTTATTTTCACATAATGTAATTTTCAGGATTTGTTAGATTTTATTACACTTTTTATTATTAATTAATATATGGCGTGCTTTAATTTTCGAGTACTGGTGTTGGTTGCAAATAAAGCGAAATTACATTTAAATCACTTTGAAAAAGAACATTTATATACATACGTAAACTTTTTTGCAAATAAACATCTTGACTTCACTATAAATGTCACTTGATGTCAATAAACAGAAATAACAGAAGAAAACTTTTCAAATAAGTGATGAAAATAATTGGTTAATTAAGGAATGACTTTAATAGTTGGTCATTTTAAACGGGTATAAAATGGGTAGGGTCGTTTTACGCTTAATAAAGCGTGAAGCGCTTTATGTAAAGCGTAAAATAACCTAATTAATATGGTCAAAAGAGCCAAAGCAATGCAATATAGGTGTATTTCATACAATAATATACAATAGACTGTCAATTAGAAATAATATAATCCAAGCTTAATGAAAACTGAAGCAACATAAAATCTAGAGCATTTATACCTGCAACATATACATCAAAACTGCAGATCTGTTCATTATTAGCATAGTCTACAGCTGTGTAAGTGACTGTTACATTAGTCCTTTCTATTCTGAGGGTGGTATTAGCATTCAGTGGGGACACAGTGAATTCCCTGACCATCCCAGAATTGTCTGTTACCGTAGGGTTAGTAAAGTTGACCTTGGTATAGGCTTTCAGGGTCATTGAAGATGGACAATTACTAAACACTGGTTTTGTCTTATCTGTAAACAGAGAACATGTAGAGTAATTCTAAATGTAGATAAAAACTTTTGCTTTGCTTTACTCCCAAACAGCTTGAATTTGGCAAAATGCTAAAACTTTAAGATCAAGCTTTTACTTAACTTGGTTGTGAAAATTTCCTTTTTATTGGTTATATTTCAATAAATATGCAAATAGGTTTTAACTCCCTCAAAATTGGGAGGATCAAAATTTCATGGTAATATTCATTAACACATATGATATAATGTAAACCAATTTATTTTCACGACTGGAATATTTCGGGTTTCTGTGTCAGAGAGCAATTTCGCGGCTATTTATTTTTGCAATTCTTCATGAAAAACAAATATATTATTGTGAAAACTAAGTAGTTCTTGACAATTTTTATTCATGAATTTCAGTTCCTCATGAAATCGGCAAATATAAATCGCTCACAAAAATTAGTTGATTAACAGTACTAGCTACAAACAAAGTTTGATTAAATTCGGTTGAGCTGAATAAATTTGTGACAGACAGATGGATGGAGGGACAAGACAAAATAATATGTCTCCTAACCAAAGTAAATGGAGATACCTAATATATTCCACAATGTTTGTACAAACATACCAATACAACTAGGAACAGTTGTGTTCCATTCAAACGCTCCAGAAATAGGATTCATCACACATTCTATTCCTGTATCTGGGTCAAGGACAAATCCAGGTCTATCACAGGTAAAGGTCACAATACCATTCAAGGTCAGGCTATTTATAGTAACATTAGCTCTTCCTCCTACAGGGTAGCCAGGATCAGTACAAGTTTTCTCTAAAACATATATTAAATTTCATGTGCAGAAATTAATACTGCAAAAGTACAATGTACATGTACTAAAATTTGTGACCATCAATTTGTTTACCCCATTGGTTCCCCACAAAATAAAATGCTTTCACATGGTACAGTTTTTTTTCTGTAATTTGTTTTATAAAGAAGTTTTTTGGTATCTAATCTTAGTTTTTCAGTAATGTCAAAAGTAAACCTGGTCTAAGCCTGATATTTTCTATTTCTAATTGTAAAGCAGATATATTAATTTAAATGCAATTATAAAATAACATATATTTATTCTTATGAGCAAGGCGTGTATCCAATGAAAGGCATAACCAGCATATGGCACCCCCCTAAAACTGACAAAAATATGTTTATGTTTATGCACAAAATCAACTTACAAAAACACTAAAATTTTCATTTTCATATGACACTTATCTATCATTAAGCCTTCAGGCTTTATCGTGTTTAATATGAATAATTGTCAACAAACAAGCCACGTGTCTTTGCTATTTAAAGAACTAGAAGTAAATAGTTTTTCATGCACGGATGACCATACCCCTATGCACCCGTATATAAACCCATGATATGAACAACCCACACTTTTTTGTTACAAAGGCCACGTGTTATGTTAGAAGGGCGAAGTTCCTTCATTTTTGGTTTATTTATTTGATTTGCCGTTGCCGATGGCTCGGTCTAAGTATTCTGATATTAGTTCGGATTTATCCGATTCTGAAAGTGATTCTAATCGAAGGTCCAGTCGTGCAATGGATACTGGAGAAATTGTAAAATTATTTGATTCCGAAAATGATATTGATATAAAGGATAAAAGTTTTTCTGGTTTTGAGCAAGATAAACTTGATAAAAGTCCGACGAAGTCGACTCAAAGTGTTGAGAAAAGTGCCGAGTCACGACGCGGTCGTGGTAAATCTACGGGTCCAGGTAAAGGACCGGGAAAAAATCTAAAGGGAAAAGCCCCAATGAAGAAACCTGCTAAAAGGTCAGTCAAAACTAATGAGAAAAAACATTCAAATTCTTCCATTGATCCTGGCGTAATTGGCCATCTAATTTCTGAGTATTTTTTGAAGACGGCTCAGGGACAGAATGTCCAGTCATTAGGCAATCCGGAAGCTCAAAATGAAAACGAAAGTGAAGTTGAGTACGAAGAATACGAAGAATATGAGTTTAATGAGCCAAATGATAAAGGTAGCTCTAATGTCACGGTTAATGATATTTTTGGCAATGTCCCAAGTGGTTCTGGGCAATATTTGATTGATAATGAAGCTGAGGGTTTCGAAGAATACGAAGAATATGAGTTTAATGAGCCAAATGATAAAGGTAGCTCTAATGTCACGGTTAATGATATTTTTGGCAATGTCCCAAGTGGTTCTGGGCAATATTTGATTGATAATGAAGCTGAGGGTTTCGAAATGCCCAAGATTTTCGAAGATCAGACAAAATTTTCGGAAGAAATATCCGAGACCACTGCTAAATTCGTCAATTCAGCATGTACGCAGAAAGCTGATGTTTCTAGCTTTGTTAAAGAAATTCAGGTGCCTTTAAATTGTAAATCTCTTGTGCCCCCACAAATTAACCCAGAAATTTGGGGTTGTTTATTTGCTAACATTCAGCAACGAGACAAGAGTCTGCAAGATGTCCAAAAAATACTTGGAATTGGCATAGTCCCTTTTATTAAATTGGCTGAGATGTTAAGATCCGGAAAAATTGAGATATCTAATGCTAAACAGTTTTTAAGTCAGACTTTGGCTTTAACTTGCAATGCCTTTTTTGAATTAAACACGAAGAGAAGATATTTCATAAGGCCATATGTAAACAAGCGTTTCCAACAGCTTTGTTCATCTACTTGTCCAATAGGGGAACAACTTTTTCCCAATGATGTGGGTAAAAGAATGAAAGAAATTAATGATGCTTCCCGTATAAGACAGTTTAATAGAACTATGTCAAAAAACTCAAGAGGAAGGCCCAACTTGAGGGGCCAAAATCAGTGGTACCAAGCAAGAGGCAGAGGCTCAGGTTACCCAAGACGAGCGAGAGGGTCGTTCAGCAGAGGCAGATATTAAATGATGCTAATAATGTAAGTAGGAATGTTCTATTTAGAGCAGGAACATTAAGATCAAAGTTGAATGAATGGCAAAAATTGACATCTGATAAATGGATATTAAATACAGTTAAAGGTTATAGTATTGAATTTTCGAAAAATCCATATCAGTCATGTGCACCAAAGGTCACTGATTTTGGTCAATCTAAAAATGATGCAGTTAATCAAGAAATTTCAGATATGTTATTAAAGGGGGCTATTTCTGAATGTGGTCATGAAGAAAATGAGTTCATTTCAAATATTTTTCTTGTTAAGAAAAAGTCTGGGCTTTGGAGACCTGTCATTAATTTGAGAAATTTGAATCACTTTATTGAGTATTATCACTTTAAATTGGAGACAATAGAAACTGTTTTAGAATCTATTCAGAGAAATTCTTATTTTATTTCCTTAGATCTTCAAAACGCATATTTTTCAGTTCCAATCGATGAGTCTTGTAGAAAATTTTTGAAGTTTGAATGGAAGGGAAAATTGTATCAATTTAATTGCTTATGTTTTGGTATTTCTTCAGCTCCCAGAGTTTTTACAAAGCTAATGAAGGTTGTATTTTCTCATGTGAGAAAAAGGGGAATTTCTGCATATTTTTATATTGACGATTCTTTGTGCGAGGCACAGTCTACAAGTTTATGTATAAATCAGGCTGAATTTTTTATGTCCACATTGACTACTGTTGGATTTTATATTAATTATGAAAAGTCTTCACTAGTTCCATCTACAAGAGTAGAGTATTTAGGTCATTTGTTAGACTCAGTAGAATTTAAAGTATACTTACCAGAGGGTAAAATAGATAAAATTATAAATTTCTGTCTGGAGGTATTGAAATCTAGAAAATTGACAATAAGAAAAGTTGCACAGTTAATTGGGTTGTTCAATTCTTCAAAATATGCCATAAGATTAGCACCTTTATACTTTAGATATTTAAATAGAGATAAAGTTGAAGCTTTAAGCTACGCTAATGATAATTTTGATGAACAATTAGTTTTGTCGACTGAAGCAATCACAGAAGTAAACTGGTGGATAGAAAATATTAAGTTGAAAAATGGTAGAGACATTAGACCATCAAAAATTTCTCATTATATTGAGACTGATGCTTCTAAAGCAGGCATGGGAGCTAAATTTGAGGATTTAACAACTGGTGGTAGATAGTCCAGTGAGGAGACACTTTTGCATATTAACATTTTAGAGATTAAGGCAATACATTTTGCAATTAAAAGTTTCTGCTCTCATGTTCAAAATGTGCACATTTGTGTGAGGTCTGACAATAGTACAGCAGTAGCATATATAAATAATCAGGGTGGTTCAAATATTCCTCTTTTTCTTGAATCAAGGTCAATTTGGAACTACTGCGAATCGAAAAATATATTTTTGTCTGCAGTGCATATTTTAGGTTCCTTAAATACTACAGCGGACTTCATGTCAAGAAATTTCAGTGATTCAACTGAATGGAAATTGAATGAAAATGTATTTAATGCTTTGTGTGATAGTTTTTTTAAACCTGATATAGATTTATTTGCTACAAGAATAAACACACAGTTAGAAAAATATGTTTCTTGGTTTCCAGAGCCAGGTACAGTAGCAACTGATGCATTTAGTATTAGTTGGTCTGTTTTTAATCCTTATCTATTTCCTCCTTTCAGTTTGCTGAGTCGAGTGCTGGAAAAGATAAAGGAAGATCAGGTGAGGAAGGCTTTAGTTATTGTTCCTTTATGGACAACTCAGTGTTGGTATCCAAAATTGCTGAATATGTTAATTGCTGTACCAAAATTATTGCCGAATGTTCCAAATCTATTACGTCTTGTTCACAACAACTCTCTCCATCCACTCAGGAACAGGAAAAATTTTCTTGTCGCTTGTCTTGTATCAAGTATTCCCTCAAAGAGAGAGGAATTTTTGAAAAAGCTCAAAATTTCATCTGTGAATCATGGAGTAAATCAACATCAAAACAATATGACTTGTACTGGAACAAATGGTTTTCTTGGTGTGGTACAAGGGGTTTCAATCCATTGTACCCATCTGAGGGGAAATTTTTAAGCTTTTTAAGTCATTTAATAGAGCAAGGGCTTTCTTACAATACAATAAATAGTTATAAGTCAGCTGTTTCTGAGACTTTATCTGTTTGTGGTAATGATGTTTTTAAAGACAATCCAGTTATAGTTCGTTTTATGAGAGGTCTGTTTAAAAAATGTCCTCCTAAACCAAAGTATACATTTACTTGGGATGTCAATCAAGTTTTGAAATATTTATCAGGTTTATGGCCTTTAGACAGTTTATCATTGAAAATGTTAACATTAAAATTGACCGCTCTTTTAGCCTTGTGTACAGCTCAGAGATGTCAGACTCTTAATTTTATGAAATTATCTTTATTATCAGATTTTGGTGACTACGTAGTATTCACAAAAAAACTTCTAGGCCTGGACATAATCAGTTATCATTAAGACTAGACAAATTTACAGATAAAAAATTGTGTGTTGTATACACACTTAAGTTTTATGTTGATAGAACCAAGAAATTTAGAAAAACAGATTTCCTTTTAATATCATACAAGTTATTCACAGCAGTTTCAAGTTCAACAATTTCACGTTGGTTAAAGGAAGTTTTAAGTTTATCGGATATAGATACTACAGTGTTTTCAGCTCATTCTTTTAGAGGAGCATCAACTTCTAAAGTTTACTCTCAGGGATTTAATCTAGCAGACGTAATGAAGGCAGCTAATTGGTCTTGTGCAAAAACTTTTTTCCGTTTTTACAATAGATCAGTTATTAACGATTCATACTCTCGTAAAGTATTAGAATGAATGACTTTTATGTACTGGATTATGTTAATGACATTTAATGAACTTTTTCAGTGAGATCTACATGTAGGAGTATGGTGGACTCTCAGATATGGTGGACAGTATTGATGTGTGATGTATAAATGAACTTTATAGACTTTTTTTGGACACCTGTGCTTATAGAATTGTGGATCATCAATGCTTTGTAATTTGTGGGAATTAAATGTTTATTGGTTATACTATTTTTTATTCTAGCCTTATTGAATTGTTCGTTTCTTTAAAGATTCATATTAAACACGATAAAGCCTGAAGGCTTAATGATAGATAATGAACCCTCATCCAAGCATCCGTAGGGTTTAATTTCCCTCCCTTTCCCAACCCAAAAATTTTTACTCACAATTCAATCATTTGTTTTCTTTAAAATAAGCGCGGGTTGTTTATATCATGGGTTTATATACGGGTGCATAGGGGTATGGTCATCCGTGCATGAAAAACTATTTACTTCTAGTTCTTAAAATAGCAAAGACACGTGGCTTGTTTGTTGACAATTATTCATATTAAACCCTCTAAGCCTTACGGCTTATTCAGATAATAACCCACATCCATCACATCCTACGGATGCTTGGATGAGGGTTCATTATCATCCTGCCACCTACCCATGCATTGTAAACTCCCATAATCCCAGGTCCCATCGGAGAGACATGACACCTGGTTATCTATAGAACCATTGGTACTTTGTCCAGTCATAGTATAGTTTTCACTGCAGGTAAAATTGAAAAGTGATCCATATCTTGTGTTATTAGGAATAACATAATCTGCACCATTTACAGTTACTGGAACTCCACAGTCAATAACTGGAAATAAAAACAATAGAAAAATCAATGAAATATGCACATAAGAGTTTATTAACTTACAGTATATATTTTTCACATGAAGTAATTTCAGATGTTTTCATTCATTTTTATTCACAATGACCTCAACATGCAACAGTTAACTGATTCACCACTTCTTGAACAAACTGTTACATGCCAAGAACAATACGCAGTAAGTCAAGCTGACAGACAACTATCATTTAAAGATAGTTTGCCATTCATATAAAATAATAGGTTCTCAATTAAAATTTGATATTTTCATATGCTATTTTGTATATATTTGCCCAAACCTCTTTTTTAAGATTTTAGTGATAAAATTGGAAATTAGAATATAAAATTGTGAATCCATTAAATGTCAAACAAAACTTCAAAGTTTAGACATATCCCACAGTCAACTCAGATTCTTAATCTGAACACTCTCTAAATAAATAATTTAATAAAACAAATTCAAAAACTGATACAGAAAACAAAATGGACCAGCTTTTGCTACTACTAATTTTTCATTATTCATTGGCAACCTGAGTCTGCTTGTTTTTTTAGGTTTTGGTTGATTGGTGTTTAAAAACAGACTTCTCTTTTGATAATTTAATTTTCTTACTTACTAGACAATGTTTTGGATTAAACTGCTGCTGTTAAAAGTCAATTCTCAAAATATTTTTAAGCAGCATAAACATACATGTTATTGACCCTCCACTTTTGTATTAGTAATTTGTATGCTTGATCTATGAAAGTAGAAGTTGGCAAGGAGCATATAGTGTTTGGGTCTGTAAGTCCACCAGTCCATCCCAAATGTTGCCAGATGGAGCAATATGACTTTTGGACATATTCTTGTTTTCTTCTGCATTCCCTTATCTTACCTCCACATTCATAATCCTCCCCATACAAATGATAACTATCTGTTGTCTGGTTGTAGATACATCGTCTCTCCTTAGTAAATCTTGGCTTCCCTGGTACAGAGCATTCTATACTGAGAGTTTCGTTAAACTGTACATAATCACTAGGGGTCACAGACACAGGTGGGTTCGTCAAGTTGAAGGACTGGTAATCTTCTACAGAACAGTTCATAGCTGCAAGAAAACATGAAATATCTATATCATGGTATAATGACGTAAACGCTTAAATATTTTTAAAAGAACAAGTGTGGCCACTAAAAGTATGTCTCGCCTGCCGGCACCATCACTGAAATCAACTACCTAAGCTTTCATTTCTTGATATAAACACAAAAAGTAATAATAATAATAATCCTACAATCAAAGTTTACAGCATGTAAAAAAAAACTAAGTTCACAGTCATTGAAGGGTCAAGGTCACATGTCATTGTTATAGCTGCGTAAAGATTTTCCCAACTGTCTGTATTTAAAATATCAGATGCCTAACCAATATACTTTTCAAGCAATTCATTGTCCACAAAAGTCTTACAAAAATGTTTATGGCCTGTAAAAAAGACCTAAGTTCACAGAATCACTGGAGCGTAAAAATGGGGTCAGGGTCACATGGCATGGCAACAGTTGCGTAGACCATACCCTCAACTGTCTGTATACCAAATATCAGATGCCTAGCTATTATACTTTTCAAGCAATTGATCGTCCACAAAAGTCTTACAAAAATGTTTATGGCCTGAAAAAAAACCTAAGTTCACAGAATCACTGGAGCGTAAAAATGGGGTCAGGGTCAAACGGCATGGCGACAGTTGCGTAGACCATACCCTCAACTGTCTGTATACCAAATATCAGATGCCTAGCTATTATACTTTTCAAGCAATTGATCGTCCACAAAAGTCTTACAAAAATGTTTATGGCCTGAAAAAAAACCTAAGTTCACAGAATCACTGGAGCGTGAAAATGGGGTCAGGGTCAAACGGCATGGCGACAGTTGCGTAGACCATACCCTCAACTGTCTGTATACCAAATATCAGATGCCTAGCTATTATACTTTTCAAGCAATTCATCGTCCATAAAAGTCTTACAAAAAAGTTTACGCCGCCGCCGTCGCCGCCGCCGCCGGAAAGTAATACCTATGTCTCGCCTTCCGCGACTATTTGTCGCAGGCGAGACAAAAATTGAATTTCATGCAACTAACACAGCCAAACATTGCAGGATGCAGACTTAGATGGTCTTTCAAAATGTTAATATTTAATTTTATGACAAAGTCTGAAAAGCATCATATTTCTGAATTAATGGCTTAAAAGCAAAGGTTATTTATAGACTCAAGAGTGACAGATATACAGATAGTTTACTGCACATAGTCAGTCCAACCTTCATAGTTTGTAATCTTTATTCTAATTCATTACTTAAGTTTCATGAAATTTAGTTTTAAATAAAAAGAAAACATTGATTATGAATGGGCTAAAGCACATACTGATTAACTAAAAGTTGCCATAATATAAAACTAAATCCAAGTTTAACTATTTTATTGCTTTATTGAGGGCTTGTGAATAGAAGGAGACCATAGTGCTATTTACCTCGACATTGAGGAAACTGTACAGGATACCATGTGCCATTATTAGTACATGTGAATAAGTTGTCTCCCTCTAATATGTAACCTAGGTTACAGAAATACTCCACTGTGTCACCATAGTTATGGTTCTGTCTGCTGGTCAAAAGTTCACTGTTGTTTATGCTAGGAGGGTCTGGACAGAGGATTCCTGAAATCAATGGCGAAGGTTAAATATGTTGTGACTAAAATGTTATTGACAACTTTATGTTTTCTGTCTTGTTCTAGTTAATATATCCTTGTTTGTAGTTTAGATCAAATTCAATGCCATATAAATCATTTTTGCAATTTTCATTTATTAGTTTTAATACCATAAGAGTGGGTTATTCATTAAAGTCCAGCATATAGCAAAATAGTATCAAGTCTTTTCTAAATATTTTCAAATATTTTAAACTAACTTTAAAAGTTAATGCTTCTGTCCTAAATACAATCTATTCCACTCCATAACATACAATATAATACAATGAAACTATATAATTTAAAACTGCTTAACAACTTACTGACACATGTATGGTTATAATGATAGATATCTCCCTGTAAAAGTCCAGTCTCTGACACTTCTACGGTAAAGTTGGAAGTGCCATTTTCTGTAAACAGCTGGTACCCTGTATAGCAGCTACACTGGTACCCTCCCGGTACATCTGTACAGTTCTGGTTACAACCTCCTTTGTTTGGTTGCTCACACTCTAAAATATCATAACAAGATGTCCCATCTGCCCCTAGGTAATAACCATGGTGACATGAACATGTGTAGTTACCAATGTTGTCATGGCAATTGTGATCACATGCAGATGTTCTCGCAGTACATTCATCAATGTCTGAAAAAAAATAAAAACAGATTGAAAAAGATAGTAAATAAAATTAGTGCACAGGAGAAAAATACTTGTGTTTATCAATTCAGAATTTTTGAAAATGTAAATGAATTTTAAATTGGAATCTGTTGTAACTATTTCAAGTACATATCATTCTACTACTACCTTCTACACCAATCTTGATAACAGCAGAATTATAAGAGGGACCCTGAAACCTTTTTAAGGTCAAATTAAGGACAGAAAGCTGTCTGATACAATGAGAGATTTTATAACAGAATGAGGCTGCAAGCAAGATATGTGGACAGTGAGACGGACAGGTTGATTCCTACATACCTACAGCCATTTTTTGGGAGGGATAAAAAGACAACTGTACAATTCAATGTCTTATTATGGTATCTCCTTAAAATTACAAACGATAGTCAAAGACTTTCTTGGTTGTCAAGACTATTCTGAAAACCTGGCCATTTACCAGTACCCTTCATTATACTCACTATCACATGTTGGTATCTGATCAAAGGTTTGGTTGTTAGTACATGTAATATTTTCTGCAGTAGTACTGTTAAGTCTGAACCCTGGATGACACTTTACACTGACTTCCTCCTCATATTCTACTGACGATACATTGGAGAGGATCTCACCATTCTTTATTTTAGGCAGAAAACAACGTAATTCTGAAAAGGACAAACAAAATGTCAATATCAATACGTAGGTCTTGTAAGCTTTTAATAATATTGCAGGTATAAGCAAATTTAACAAGAATATATCCAAAAGAAATAATGCCCCATCTAGCAATATTTGGGATGGAAAGAGGAACAGACAAACAAATAGACCCCAAACGAACAGACGAACTGATCCAAAAACTATATGCCTCCTACTTGTAGGTGGGCATAAAAACATGTTTTTAAGCTAAAAGAAATAAAGATGATTATAATTGCACAGAATAAAATATTTGTCTTAAATACCCATTAATTAACACAATGATAAGTCTTTAGTTTAATTGGCTTTTCAAATTTTAAATCAAGTATCATTGACTTGTCTTTTATACTGATGAAACATGTGTCAAAGCCTGTTTACAATAATTCTACCAGTACTATGTTGTTGTTTTGTTTGTCTATTTCTGCATACTGTGGTTTCACTATTATTTATGGGGTACCAATTTTTGTGGTTTTTGTGGATAGCATTTATTGACGAAAAAGAAATTTTACATTGATCTGTACACTGTATGCTATGAACTTCAGAACCACAAATTCAAGAATCCACTAAACTGTCCTTTTTCATCTTAACACAAAAATTGATTCCCACGAAAATAAATGAATCAACAGTCTTTAACACAGAACATCAGCTTGTTAAACTTATCAAATATCTATTATTCAAGGGGCTCACAAAGGGAAAAAAAATTATTTGCAACCTGAAGAAGGATTTTAGGGGGGAATTCGGACCTCCTTTGTTTTAAAAACGACCTACCTATAAAATTCATTGAATATCCTGTTGCCTCACTAAAAATATAAGAAATTATTGAGGTCTTCTACAGAGTCATAATTAAAAGATTTCATGCAACTTAAATGACAAATTAATGCAACTTACTTTGACAAGATGGTGGTGAAGCTGACCATGTGTTGTGTTCTTTACAGAAGATAAGGGGATCTCCTACTATCTCGTACCCAGGGTCACATTGGTACTGAATCACAGACCCATATGATGTCAGATCACCTTCTACAATAGTTCTCTGAGCATTTGGCACCTCTGGAGCTCTGGGACATGAAGCAGCTGTAACAAGAGATTGAGTGGTTGTATTATCCTGATCTTATAATATTTGCAATGTTATGAAATTTTAAAATAATGAATTCATTTGTTGGTATTTTCTTTTTACTTTACATCTACATGTAAATTGCCACTGTGTTCTGAATATAGTGTACCTAATCTCATAAGTATCTAAATATGCAACATACAGTAACAGCTAACAGTTACATCTCCAGCATTCTTACATTCTATCTCTGCTCTCAAGGCTAATTAATGTGTTCATTGGTGTTCTTTTTATCAATGCAGGCCTAAATGTTTTAAACTCTTTTATATTGAAAATTTGATTTTAGACTTAAAAGTTCAATATCTCTTGCTCAATTGAATGCCTTCATTATGTTAAAAAAAAATGGTCAAAGCAGCCACCCTGTATATCCCCACACTACTCTGGTGTTTGATAGTATAAGGGCAAATGACAGAAAGAAATGATAATGATGATAATTCAATTGAATGATATTGCTATGATACTTATTCTGGTATTGGGAGATGTAGCGTGAGGATAATAAAAATGACAAACAAACATTGTTGTGGTTTATTTAATGCTTAACACATGCATTTGCCATACCTAAACATGTTGGTGGAATAGACCACAAGATATCATCTTGACAAACAACTGTGTCATTGCCCTGCATGTAATATCCAGGGTAACATTGGAAGGTCACTTCATCTTGGTACTGAAACCCAGTAGACTTCAGGATAAAACCATTGGCAATGACAGCTGGTACCCCACAGTATACAGCTGAAATGAAACAATAACTCATAATTTTTTTCCTGCTTAAAGACTAAAACACTGTGTGAACAAGCTCAATCCCTGAAAATACCCTACTTCATATGAGTCTCTATATTGGGAAAAATTAGGCCTAATTAGTTCCTGTTTACCAAAGCAAAACTTTCTTAGGGCTGTTCCAGAATTAAACGTGGGAGGGGGGGGATTTCTATTACATATATGGTGGGTGGTGGGTGTTTTAGAAATATTTTGTGAAGAAACAATGATAAAAATCAATTATTTATTCATGGGTGGTGGGGTAAAGAACAAAGTGCCTCCCGACCCCCCACACATTTAGTTCTGGAACAGCCCTTATGAATTTACAAGATGTAGAAACTTTTAACAGTCTGATATGAAAAATCTAAAGAATTATTGATTATCTCCTATTTCTATATGCTGCAATGCTTATAAGAGTCCTAGGATTTTTGTTGTTGTATTCAGACTAGTTTAAATTTATCAGATTGGTTTTAGTTTATTCAGACTAGTTTGGTCAAAGAAGTGAATTGGAATTTATCTGTTACATGTATCATTATAACATTTTTCCTTTGACATTTGCCACTGATAAAGCCTGTAGTATGAACAAGTGTGTATCACCAAATTTATCTGTTCAGTATGGTGACGAAGCACTTAATATATGATCAGTCCACACAAAAAATAGTTCTAATCAAAATTATTTTAAAAACAACTTTAGAATTTAAAAATCACATTTTTTTCACTCGATGATTACCGAAAAAGAGACTTTAGAACTTTTTAAATCCTGAGATGGAGTTTATCACCGGTTTATTGTTCACCCTTTGGGCAACATAAACCAGTGATTAACTTGATCTCAAGATTCAAAAGTCCTATATTCTATATAAATATTAACTTCATTTATTAAATTCATAATGTTCCAAAAGTATGAATATTGAAGAATTTTGATAAGTAGGAATATTCAATAACAATAATATGATACAGGTTAAACCTGAAAAGCTCCCGCAGATCACAGGGGCTTGTGTACAGTAAAAAAATAAAAATCCCCCTATATACCCTTTAACTTTTTTGTATATGGTTCCTCATAATTTAATTAAAGCAAGAACTCAGTATCTTTCAATAACAGCAAGAAACGCAAGCTATTTCATGATTTTAAAAAAGGAACGCGACTGCAAACAGAACAAGGAAGTGAATTTGTGCGGACCTTGCAGAGGACACCCTAAGAATTTCTACTTTCATTTTCGAATTCAAAGCCAGCTCGAGAGAAATTAACTAAAACAAATATGTTTACTGGGGACAGAGTAAATGTAATGACTGCAGGAAATGAAATTTGTCTGCTGAAATCTTCAAGTTATTTGTTTGGTTGACAATGCACCGTTTAATTAGGGGGGTCCTTGTTTCGACGAAAATTAGAATGACAAGTAATTCTTGCGCTACTGTCATTTTTTTATGATGGGCCTCTATTGATAAGAATGGTAGGTCGGTAGTACTGGTTTTTTTAAAATTCTTTATATTTAAAACATTTCATAGCTGGAATACTTGAAAAAAAATATTTTAATACAATAACTATGTTTATTATTTTTCAAAATTGAAAATTACAAAAAAGGAATTAAAATTTTGCATTCCGTGTTATTGGGTGCGGATTTCTGACTAGCTTATACGTCTTCCGGTTTGAGGCATCATACTCAGTCAATTTAGCTCCCGCTGAGCGGGAGCTTATAAAAGAGTCAAGAAGCTTATTTAATAGGAGAGGACTCACGTTGACATTGTGGAATGATTTTATCCAGCTCTCCACCAAACTGACAGGTGATGGTGTAATCAACATTGATTCTGTCTGGTAGAAATGAATAGCCAGGCAGACAGGAGATGACTTTAGTATCTCTGTATTTCCATGTTGGGGTACCAGACACAACTGTATACCTGTTAAACTGTGGGTCTGGACAATCTGAAAAAATTAGAAAAAAACATGTTTCTTAATTTCATACACCATGGTCTTTTCAAATTGAAGCTTTTAAGCATCTCACATCAATGGGACACAAACAGTTAAAAAATCTAAGAGCAAAGGATATAATCAATTTTAAAGTTCTTTCAGTATATGTTAAGTGCAAGAAATATACATATTCAATACACTTGAACACCAGATCAAAGTATCATCAAATACAATTGATTTTTATGGTCAAAGGGAACTTCAATTGGAAATATACAACTTGTCCAAGAACAAACTATGTATGCTTTTCACAATTTACTTTCATTTTTAGCATCAAACTATATATCTTATAAATCTTTAAATAGCAATGGTCAAATAGCATCTATAATGAAAAACAAACTCAAAGATATAAATGTTAAAAATTTTAGATGTTTTGCTAAACTTTCTTTTAATCAAAACTATTCAAGTCTTCCAAAAGAATTGGCTTCATTTAGAGTCTGTCTTTTCATGACAGGCCCAATTATTGTAAAAAAAATATACTTCCTTGCAGTTCATCTTGTGTGTAAATCAATAACTGCTGCAAGTGCTCAACTGGTACATGAATCTCTTAATGTACCTTGGGGCATTCCATAAAGTAGAGGCTTAAGGCTTCACATAGGAACATGATCAATTAATCTATTGGTCAAAATTTTAAATTCCTTCTTTCATTGGTCATGAAAGTTGTATAATCTTTATCTTGAAATATGGAGGTGTTTATATACTTTAACATTGCTTTATATGTATTGAAAATTGTCAAAGTCACTCAACTGTAAAATAAAGGTCAAGGTTGAGAATGGAGATGCAATTGTGCTTAGCTTCTACTAAGGCATATACATACAAAAATTTATCAACAAACCTATTGAGTAAACAGCTTTGAAGCCCTTTTTGTTAATAACAGCATCTGTGATAAACTTCAGAAACATAGTTCCATTGGAGGAGTCAATAACATTGGATGTTTTAAGGGAATCTGTGTCAAAGCCATTCCCTGTGTGAACTGCTTTCGACGGATTTGCTTCTGTAGCTTCAGAATACACCTGGCAAAAACATAAAATAAATACAGAAAATAGAGAGCAAGTGAAAATTACTCCAAACAAGGGATTGCACTTAGTCGTGCTAAGGATACCCCCACTCGACCACTCAGAAAGCAGGAAGTAGATGGGCGACTGACATGGAAAGGGGAGGCACGATACAATTCATCATGCTAAAGCTGTATACCAAATTTGAAATTAATACCCTAAGTAGAAGCAGAGAAATCTGTTACAAAAATTGTCTATTTTTTACCCTTAAATAAGACTAAGTCGGCTCAGAAAACAGGAAGTGGATGCGCGACTGACCTGGAATGGGGAGGCACGATACAACTCTTTATGATAAAGCCGTTTACCAAATTTGAAATCAATCCCTTCAGTAGAAACAGAGAAATCTGTTATGAAAAATTGTCTATTTCTTACCCTTAAAAAAGACTAAGTCGGCTCAGAAAACAGGAAGTGGATGCGCGACTGACCTGGAATAGAGAGGCACGATACAACTCATCATGACAAAGCTGTATACCAGATTTGAAATCAATCCCTTCAGTAGAAGCTGAGAAATCTGTTACGAAAAATTGTCTATTTTTAACCCTTAAAAAAGACTAAGTAGGCTCAGAAAACAGGAAGTGGATGTGTGACTGACCTGGAATGGGGAGGCACGATACAACTCATCATGATAAAGCAGTATACCAAATTTGGAATCAATCCCTTCAGTAGAAGCTGAGAAATCTGTTACGAAAGTTTGTTACGGACGGACAGACGGACAGACAGATGGACAGACAAGGTGATTGCAATATAGCCCCCTCTCTTACGAGTGGGGGTATAATATTCCCATCAGGTCACAATACTACTACAATTTTTGTCAAATCAAAGTGGAGGAAAAGTTTACCCATCTACAAAATATCTTATCAAACATTAAATTAAAATCAAGTGATTTTAGAGGAGTAGCTTTCACAAGAGAAGTTGACAAATGAATGAATTGACCTTCTATTTATCCTTCAGACCCATTTTTCAGCCTTAAATCTTAAGAATTTATGATACTGATCATTATCCAATTGACCTAAAATGAATAGATGTCTCCCTTACCTAACACATTTCATTGCAACATCAAATACTAATCTATGCTATGGAAACCATTTTTGAGTGATTAACTTTTTGATTAGATTCAGGACAGGCCCGCAGGGAACTTGGTTTCCTGTTTGACACAATAATTTGGTTAAAAAATGCATAAAACCAGTGATTCCAGAAATTAATTTTTAAACAAAGGTTAACTTTCTTATAAATATACACAACTTCAGCTACTCCAATTCACATAAGTTGTGTGAAATATCTTTGAAGACAGATAGACAGACAGGACAAAACAGGATGTCTCCCTCATAAGGTACCCCATGAAGGGAATTACTGGTGTACCTGTAAAAAGTCCATCCCATCTTGAAGCTCTGCTCCACTATCAAAGAAAAGCCTCAAGCTGTTACCACTAGCTACATTGATGGTCCAAGTACATGTCTGGAAATCTGCATAATTAAGTCCACCTGTGTATCCAGGTGAATATATTTCACCTGTTTCTGTTGTCATGGTAATATCACAACCTACAAATATTAAAAAAAAAACAACTTACATATCAAAACTAAAACAGGAAATGTCCAAAACAAATAGTGCCCAATTCTTTTTTGCACTCACTGAACAATTAAGTTGATGTCAGGGGTTGAATTTTACTAATGCTCATATCCTAATGTACATCTGTATAAAGTTTCATGATTTATAGGATAATTAATTGGGTCGAGTGAATAACCAAAATATTATCACAAGTCGGTGAATGCATCTGATTTAATGAGTGTGCGGAACAAGTTCCGCACACAAGTTAAATTTGAGTGTGTTCACCGCATGAGTGATCATATTTTGGTTATTCACGAGACCTAATTGATTATTGTATTTATTACATAGATCAATTGCCGATATTTATTCGTTATTTAACAAATTACTTTGAATGGCATATGAATTCAGAAAGCAGCAGTCATGCCGACAACGTTATACAATTTGAGATGTCATAATTGATTTTGGCGGGAAAGGACGCAAGAGTGAAAATATTTTGGTTATTTCACATTGTAAATTTACCATATTTTATTTCACTGGGAAAAAAATCGGTATTTCATATGCATCTATGTATTAAGATGATCATACTTCATTCAAAGTAATGTTAACTGAAACCTATAAGCAAACCAAAGTACAATGCACCCCTTTTCCTATGATCAATCAACCATTATGAGAGAGGTTATTGTAATTTTAGTTTGTTCATTTCCTGATGTATATGTGTATCAAATTAGGTTGGAACCACATTTCCTTAATTGTCGAGAAACTAAACCTGGAGGTAAACCTAGGTAAATTCCCCCCCTTTTTTCTATGATTTGCAAAAATATGTCCAAATGTGTTGTCCCACCAAGCAACATGTGTTTTCCTTCATGACAAAGTAATTTAAACCTGAATTTGGTACTAACAGATGCACAAATCTGAACACTTTATGCCCCAATAAATTTGGTAGGTGGTACATTAAAACACAAATAACTGTGGTCTACCTTGCCAATATCTGAACTGAAATCCTTTCCTTGCAGCAGAGACACCTTTAGCATTCAGTATGATATGGATATGTTGACCAGTAGAAATTACAAACTGGGGCCCTGTCTGACTTCCATCAACAATTACAGCAGGTATAACATTATCATTATGGTCAGAGGTATACGTATACAATATAGAGGATGCTGGAGAACTTCCATCTAATATCAGTATGCTATCATCAGCATTCAAGTCAACCAAAAGTCTCTGAAACATTAAAAGTTTTTAAACAAACTATATAAAAGATATAATACTAAATTAAATACAGTTTCAGTTATGAATGAAATTATTTCATAATAATTTCAATCCCTTGTTTCTACTAGAGTTCACATTGTTAAGTGATATTCAGTAGTTTATTTTAACTGGCTTTCCTGGAACATCTGTATTTTTTCATTATATGACTGTTTTTGGCAACTCGAAACTTTCTAAGGGCCAAAACCCATATAAATGACAGCTATTTTCTTACAGAAGTTAACATACTATCCTGACAAAACAAAGAATAAGCACTCGTGCTTATCATACTCTCACTTGACTATTCGGAAAACAGGAAGTAGATGTCCAACTGAACAGGAAAGGGGAGGCACATTGCAACTCATAATTGTTAAGTTATTTGTTCTTTAGCAGAAGCTGAGAATAAGTTCCTTTTTGACAATTAAAATAGCCTTAGTCTGCTTAGAAAGCAAGAAGTAGATGTCCAACTGAACTGGAAAGGTTAAGCATGGTACAACTAACTGTGTAAAGCTGTGTACTAAATTTGAAATTTATCATTTTCATAGAAGTTGAGAAATTTGTTATGCAAGTGTAAAAGAAGGGACAGACAACCAAGGTAATTGCAATATACTGTAAACGTACTTACATGTATTTTCGCGAGGTATTTATTTTCACAGATTTTGCGCCCAAGCATTTTTCGCGTAATTAAACACCCGGGAAATGAAATAGATTGTATGAAATGAATAGAATAATGAGCAGAATTTGTGAAATTAAGTACCCTAGAACTTGGGTGAAATCGTAAAATCCTTAAAATAAATACCAGCGAAAATACAGTATAGGAATTTTGATAAAACAGACTTTTATATATTCTAAATAGTGTACCTCTATTGTGACCACTTGTCTCTTTGTCTCAGTAGAGATGGTCCAAGAATAGCTCAGTCTACCCAGGTATGCTACTGGGTAGTTTGGTGAGGTTAGAAGTGCAGGATTAATCCCTGCTGTCAACTCTGTAGAGCTTGGTGAGTTGTCAATTACTGTAAAATATCGAAATCTGCCATTAGATGAAATAATCCATTACAATTGCATTTTGAACTGAATGTGCAATACTTTTTTCTTTTAAAAGTCTAATGTTAACAAGAATAATAGAAGATGAGTTGTGGAATCAGTAAACAGGTTACAACATTCCTAAATAAGCAACAAGTATAAAATCCACAATGGAAAACAGTCAATTTTTTATGTTGGGTACTAAATTCTATAGTTTTTATATGTGTATTGTTTAATCCATGATTTCAAGTTGGAAAATCAAACAAATGTGAATGACTCCTTAAGCATCAAAGTTAAACATTTACAAACCAGTATAGTCTCAAGTATCCATGGAAATTGCTACCTTGGAAAGTTAGAATTTTCACTGTATTTAAATCTTTTTTTCCAAACCTAGAACTTTTCTATTCAAACTTACCAAACCAGTACTTTAACTTGAATCCTTTCATCTGGAATCTGGGATCTGAAACAAACTTGATTATGATATAGTTATTATAACTTTGATACTGTAGCCTTTGTGATTGTAACCCTGATAAGGTGGCAACTAAATGGGATGTGGCCTCAGTCCTGCCACCAACCAAAATTTGTACATAATCTGCATCTTTTTCTGTCACAAAATCTTCAAACTGCAAAAGAAGATTCATTACATTTTAACCAGGATCCAAATATTAGTTCTCCATAGGCATTAAAGTAAAATCAATTTTGTGTCAATTCTAGTAGAAAAGAAGACAACCATAATTGAAGTAAGTGTAACATAGATATTTGATGGCTATTTTTCAGTGCAGATGTATGAATTTCAATTGCATGGTTTATGGTTGTTGTGTCCCATTTATATCTCATTAGTATCTATCAGTTCAAACTTTTTAATCTGAATTCATTACCTGTGAGCAAGAAACCAAGTACACATGTAATCATGTTTGCTGTAAACCAACCTATTTTCATGACTGCTTTATTTCGCATTTTGAGTTCTTTGGCAATTTTGCAGATATATTTATATTCATAAATTCTAGTTCGTACACTGTTTATTACTTGGAAAATGAATTGGTTCACAAAGACTTATTTTTGCCAAACTGTGTACCTTGCAAAATTACTAAAAATAAATTGCCAGCTGAAAAGGTTCGTTTACAATACACTGACATATACAGGGTTGCCACTATTTTGTTGTTGCAAAATTCAAGGGTTTTTCCAGGACTTTTCAAGGGCATTTTAGTCATTTTCAAGGATGAAAATAGTTGACAAAATTTCAGTCCCCAATGAAATTTTCTGTGAAACAATTCAATCATCACCTATGATTATGGAACTATCAAATTACAGGGTTTTTTGAAGATATTTTCATTTTTTTCAAAATTCAAGGTCTTTTCCAGGACCTTACACCGACAAATCAAATTCAAATGTATTTCCAGGCTTCAAGGATGTGTGGCAACCCTGCATATAGTACAAAATCCACACACACAAAAATGCAAGTACAATCTTATGAGTGCTAGTGATGACTGATAATAATGATATGTGGATATATGAATGGCTAAACACCAAAAAGTCAGTAGCAATTAAAAATGGGTAAAAGACAGAAATGGCCGGATCTCGTTAAACAGGAAGTATATGGACCATAGACCTGAAATCAAATCCCACGTTATGGGAGCCCATGCTACTGCTGCATACCAAATATCAATAGGCTGTGATTAGTAGTTACTGAGAAAACTGTTAAGAAAATTTTCTATTATTGGACATTAATGTTAAAAAATTAACTAAGTCGGCAAACAGGAAGTAGGTGAGCGACAGACTTTAAATCAAATCCAACGTTATGGGAGCCTATGCTGATGCTGCATACCAAATATCAAGAGGCTGTGATAAGTAGTTACTGAGAAAACTGTTACAAAAGTATTTTCCACGCCCACCCAAATTTCACTAGTGAAATGCGACCAAAAATCCCCAATGAGAAACAGCCAGCAGCCAACTATAAGACCACTGCACAATGATCACTGTCTTGCATGTTAAAATATCATGCAAGAGGTATTCTCTAAATCTGGTTTTCAAGTCATACCTCAATCTTAACAAGGTACCCTTCTTTGGCCACAACAGTCCATAAACATAAACTAAATGGCTCATATAGATTAGGGTAGTTCACAGATGTCAAGGTACCTGATTCTTCTTTAAATGTTTTCCTACATGTGTTATCTAAAAGTAAAAAAATATATTCTATACAGAAAACGAGAAAAAAATCAAAATGTGTCAAACAGACACTGTGCCTGGCCTTTATATTTATCAAACAGCTAGGCAAATCTATCAATTACAAAGCTCACCTTGTAACTCATTATTGTCATTCATGATTAAGCGGAAATTAACTTTTCAAAATGTTAAATGCTCATTCATGCAGAAAAAAAGGTCACAACCAGCATCTGAACCATGTATCTTGCTAAGCATCCCTAGACGCACCTACCATACCAATATAGTTGTATTTTTTTATCTACTTCACAGTCCTTTGAGCAAAAGTGACCTATTTATTACTACAGTCTATTGAACACAGTGACCTACATATAAGTCTATTGAGCAACAGTGACCTACTTACCAGTCAAATGAGGGACAATGAACAGTCAAATGAACTAATTACTATAGTTTATTGAGCAAGGTAGACCTCCTTACCAGTCGTTTGAGCAACAGTCCCTACTTATGTTCATTGAGCAGCAATGACCCTCTTAGAACAGTTAGTTTCGTCAGAGAAATACCAACACATACTTTCACTTCTGGTTTATATACTGACCTACTTACCACAGTCCATCGAGCAACCCTGACCTACTTACCACAGTCCATTGAGCAACCCTGACCTACTTACCACAGTCCATTGAGCAACCCTGACCTACTTACCACAGTCCATTGAGCAACCCTGACCTACTTACCACAGTCCATTGAGCAACCCTGACCTACTTACCACAGTCCATCCAGCAACCCTGACCTACTTACCACAGTCCATTGAGCAACCCTGACCTACTTACCACAGTCCATTGAGCAACCCTGACCTACTTACCACAGTCTGTTTCATCAGAGAAATCCCCACAGTCATCGTCATTGTCACATTTCCACTTCTGGTTTATACATTTCCCATTGTTACAGAAAAAACTACCTAAAATAGTTCAAAATATATAATAAAAATTAAAATATGCAGTACATTTAATGAATATGTCTGAAGGACATGACTCCCCAGCTCACAGCATGTAAAAGTAACTTCTACCTGAAGTAAACCCGATTTGGGATGGACAGAAGGATGAACTGACAAACAGACCAAAACAATACATGCCCCTCTTCTTTTGTAGGAGGGGTATAAGGGCATAAATATTTATGGTTGGTTGATGGCTGTAAGAGCTTTACAACCTTGGTACAGTCCCAAGTTACATAGTGCAGTGGGTCATCCTTTTCAAGTTTTGGCAGTCAATGGCAAATGAAATTACTGATATTTTTTTGTCTTGAGAGTATTAAATGAAGTATCTTCATTATTCATTTTTTAATCTAATTAAAGGTAATAACAAAATTACAAAACTTGGAGGATCAAATATCAACAAGAGGCTCCCAGGAGCCTAAATCGCTCACCTGGTCTTGATGTCAACCCTATGAAAAACTTTGTAGAACAGCTTTTCCCTATCTGCAATAGTTGTCATTCTATAGGCAAAAAACACTATTTTTCGCCTTTTAGGGGCTGTAACCCCTATAAGGTGTCATCTGACAACTTCTACCCTATAGAACCTTTTGTAGAGCTAAATGAACAGAACATTTAAACAAGCAACAGCTTTTCTCTATCTGCAATAGTTTTCATTCTATAGACCAAAAACACTATTTTTTGCCTGTAAAGGGCTGTAACCCCTATAAGGGGACATCTGACAACTTTGACCCTATGAAGACTTTTGTAGAGCTGAATAAGCTGAACATTTTAGCAAGCAACAGCTTTTCCCTATCTGCAATAGTTTTCATTCTATAGGCAAAAAACACTATTTTTCGCCTTTTAGGGGCTGTAACCCCTGTAAGGGGTCATCTGACAACTTCGACCCGAATGAGACTAATTGTAGAGCTAAATGAGCTGAACATTCAAACAAGCAACAGCTTTTCTCTATCTGCAATAGTTTTCATTCTATAGACAAAAAACACCATTTTTTGCCTGTAAGGGGCTGTAACCCCTATAAGGGGACATCTGACAACTTCGACCCTAATGAGACTATTGTAGAGCTAAATGAGCTGAACATTCAAACAAGCAACAGCTTTTCTCTATCTGCAATAGTTTTCATGCTATAGACCAAAAAACACTATTTTTTGCCTGTAAGCGGCTGTCACCCCTATAAGGGGTCATCTGACAACTATGACCCTAAGAAGACTTTTGTAGAGCTGAATGAGCTGAACATTTGAGCAAGCAACAGCTTTTCCCTATCTGCAATAGTTTTCATTCTATAGACAAAAAACACCATTTTTTGCCTGTAAGGGGCTGTAACCCCTATAAGGGGACATCTGACAACTTCGACCCTAATGAGACTATTGTAGAGCTAAATGAGCTGAACATTTAAACAAGCAACAGCTTTTCTCTATCTGCAATAGTTTTGATTCTATAGACCAAAAAAACTATTTTTTGCCTGTAAGCGGCTGTCACCCCTATAAGGGGTCATCTGACAACTTCGACCCTAAGAAGACTTTTGTAGAGCTGAATGAGCTGAACATTTGAGCAAGCAACAGCTTTTCCCTATCTGCAATAGTTTTCATTTTATAGGCAAAAAACACTATTTTTCGCCTTTTAGGGGCTGTTGCCCCTATAAAGAGTCATCTGACAACTTCGACCTTAATGAGACTTTTGTAGAGCTAAATGAGCTGAACATTTAAACAAGCAACAGCTTTTCTCTATCTGCAATAGTTTTCATTCTATAGACCAAAAACACTATTTTTTGCCTGTAAGCGGCTGTTACCCCTTTAAGTGGTCATCTGACAACTTCGACCCTAAGAAGACTTTTGTAGAGCTGAATGAGCTGAACATTTAGGCAAGCTTTTCTCTATCTGCAATAGTTTTCATTCTATAAGCCAAAAACATAAAAAAACGCTATTTTTCACCTTTCAGGGGCTGTAACCCCTATAAGGGATAATCTGACAACTTTGACCAACTGGAGACCTTCCTAGAACTTTTGATGCTGAAGCAGTAGCGTGGCATAAGATTTTATCTATCTCTAATACTTATTGATTTACAAGCCAAAACCCCCCCTGGTCTATTTTTAGTAATGGTGGCCATGTTTTTTGACGGACCAAAAATCGAAACACAAGTTTGGTGCAGGACACCCTAAGGATCTTCCATACCAAGTTTCATTAAATTCTGTCCAGTAGTTTCAGAGGAGAAGATTTTTGAAAAATTGTTAACGGACGACAGACGACGACAGACGCCAAGTGATGGCAATAGCTCACATGGACCTTCGGTCCAGGTGAGCTAAAAAGTTACATTTGAAAAAATCAAGAATAGGCAAATTGAGTGAATTTTTGCTGTGTTCCAATATTAACAAATCATACCTATTGGACATGACTTTCTCTCACATATATAGGCCATCTTGTGTTTGCAGTCCCCTAAATACCATTCGACCTTGTTGTCCTTCAAGTTAAGGTACACACAGTCTCCTTTGGTGGTGTCAGGATTATTATTTGCCCACTTTCCCTCATACAAAGAGGCAGAGGCCAATTCTTGGTTCCATTTGGCTGAAACCGTATCCAAATCTGATATCCCAATGCGATTCATTCCTATAAAATATATGATTGACCTTTAATGCATTTTATTAAAAACAAGGTTTGTAAAACGACAACAATCCTTTATTTAATTTGAATAATCTTTTTTGCGAGGGAAAATTCAATGTCAAAACTCTAAAAAATATTTGAAGATTTTCCTAGATTTGAACTTGACTTTCACCTTATTGTACAAAATAGCTGTCAAACTTTATTCAAGCCTTTTCAAGTTATCATTGGTACATTAAACCATTGAGGGACCCCACTGAACCAATAGACAGATGAATGGCATAGGAAACACTCAAGAAAATGGAGGGTATGACATAATACCTTGCCATTTCATAAGTCAGGGGATACAAAGGTTGACTATATACCTATCCAAACTGTATCAGTTGGAAGTTGATACTTCTTTACAACATGTAGTAGATCCTCCCCAACATAGTAGTCGTCTACTCTTGCCAACTGTGATCCAATGCTAGGAATAAATAACTAGAGGCTCCCAGGAGCCTGAATCGCTCACCTGATCTCTTATGCCAAAGTTTGAATTAATTTCACAAACTTTCAAGAATACAAAGTTACAAAATAATCCTTTCAGTGGTTTCATAGAAGATTTTGGGAAATCAGTTTAAATTAGTAGAAAAAACAGTTAAAGGGCAATAACTCCTATAAGGACCATAGCAATGGCAGCCATGTTGGTTGGCAGACACGTATATAATTCACAATCTTGGTAGAGGACATCCTAAAGATCAAGTGTTACAAGTTTCAAAGCAGTCCCTTCAGTGGTTTCAGAGAAGAAGATTTTTGAAAATCAGTTGAAATTAATGGAAAAAACAGATAAAGGGGAATAACTCTTAAATGGCTGATCTGACAATTTTGACCTTGAAATCATTTTTGTAGATCTGAATGAGCTTAACAATTCTGCAATGCTTACTTTTCCTCTAGCTCTAACGGTTTTCAAGATATTGTCCAAAAACTGCAAAAATGGTCAATTTTGATGATTAAAGGGCAGTAACTCCTATTAGGAGTGGTTTCACAATTTTGACTCAATGAAGAGATTTGTAGAGCTTTTGATGCTGAACAAGGTAGGTTGCTTCAGATTTTCTCTATCTCTTATACTTTTCGAGTTATAAGCCAAAAACAATGGTCTGACCCCCCTGTTCTATTTTTAGCAACGGTGGCCATGTTGGTTGGTCGATGTGTATATAATTCACAAACTTGGTAGAGGACATCCTAAAGATCAAGTATACCAAGTATCAATGCAATCCCTTCAGTGGTTTCAGAGAAGAAGATTTTTGAAAATCAGTGTAAATTAATGGAAAAAAACAGTTAAAGGGGAATAACTCTTAAACGGTTGATCTGACAATTTTGACCTTGAAATCATTTTCGTAGATCTCGATGAGCTTAACAATTCTGCAATGCTAACTTTTCCTCTAGCTCTAACAGTTTATAAGATATAGTCCAAAAACTGAAAAAATGGTCAATTTTGATGATAAAAGGGCAATAACTCCTATAAGGAGCCGTTTCACAACTTCGACTCAATGGAGAGATTTGTAGAGCTTTAGATGCTGAACAAGGTAGGTTGCTTCGGATTTTCTCTATCTCTTATACTTTTCGAGTTATAAGCCAAAAACAATGGTCTGACCCCCCTGTTCTATTTTTAGCAACAGCGGCCATGTTGGTTTGTCGACATGTATATAATTCACAAACTTGGTAGAGGACATCCTAAAGATCAAGTATACCAAGTTTCAATGCAATCCCTTCAGTGGTTTCAGAGAAGAAGATCTTTGAAGAAAAGTTAACGGACGGACGGACGGACGACGGACGGACGACAGACGACGGACGCTTAACGATGACAATAGCTCACCTGACCCTTTAAATTGCTTCTGATTTTCTTTATCTCTTATACTTTTTGAGTTATAAGCAAAAAACAGTGGTTTGACCCCCCTGTTCTATTTTTAGCAACGGCGGCCATGTTGGTTGGTCGACATGTATCTCATTCACAAACTTGGTAGAGGACATCCTAAAGATCATGTATACCAAGTATCAATGCAATCCCTTCAGTGGTTTAAGAGAAGAAGATTTTTGAAAATCAGTGTAAATTAATGGAAAAAAAACAGTTAAAGGGGAATAACTCTTAAACAGCTGATCTGACAATTTAGACCCTGAAATCATTTTTGTAGATCTCAATGAGCTTAACAATTCTGCAATGCTAACTTTTCCTCTTGCAAGAAACAAGATGGCCGCCAAGGAAGATTGAGGTGTTTTTGGAGCTCTGCAGTTTATGGCTTTTTTAATTATTTAGGGGAAGAGATATGTCAACAAATTTATATCAACAGATGCTGCTTTAAATGAACTTTCTAATTCCAGTGTTTTTTATGCAAAACTTTTTGGATTTAGTGATTTTGAACATTGGATATTATATTTTCATATAAACAGTGAGTAAATCTCATCAATATAATGTCTAGTGAAAGTTCTACAAATACTACAAACACTACTACTGTAAAAACTGTTCAAACTTTATTGGCTCCTTTACCAAAGGCAAACAATGACCAAGATGATGATCAATCAAGTAAAGAAAAGCCTGCCAAAATTATTAAAAGAAACTTTTCTGAAGTGTCAGAAGAAAGTATTGAAGGTGTTGAACTTATTACTATTCACCAAGATTTAAAGGAGATTAAAGAAAGCCTTCAGGGTAATGTTAAGAAATCTGATCTTGACTGTCTGGTTCAACAAAAAGACCTCCAGGGCATTGTTACAAACATTGTATCACAGTTGTTAAAAAACTTTGAAGACCAATTGAAAAGTAAACTGGATACACAACTAAGGGAGGCAACTGAGAAAATGAGAGACAAAATGGACTCCCTGCTTATTGAAAATGAAGAACTAAGGGAGAGAATAAGAGCTAAAGATAGACTATTAGAAAACCTTCAAGATCAGGTTAATGACAACTCGTTCAGATCTAATGAAGCTTTGAAACTGGCAAACTATAACGAACAATATAGTAGAAAACACAACATCCGTATCATGAATTATCCAGAAAAGAAAGATGAGGTGTTACGGACAGATTTTCTAAATCTGCTCAAAACTGATCTTAAGCTTGAACTAGATCCTTTAGATGTGATTGCTATTCACCGCATTCCAGGCAAAGAAGGACAGATTAAACCTATAATTGCTAAGGTGAGGAACACTGACCTTAAGATTAACATTATGAGAAACAAGAAAATGCTCTTAAATGATGTGAAATTTCATGATGATATCACCCAAAGGAACTTAGGACTGATGAACAGACTAAAGAATACACAACTTTTTGACAATGTATGGTTCTACAACTGTAATGTTTATGCTAAACAGAAAGATGGACCTAGAATTAAATATGACCTTTTTGATAATGCAGAAGAGAGACTTAAAGCATTTAGAAGTAAAAAGAAACTGAAATAAATGGAAAAGTGACCAATATTGGTTGTGTTTGACTGCAATGACTGTGTATGATATGTAATAGCTTATCAATTAACTTTTTAGATTTTTTCTGTTTTCAATATCATAATTGATTTCTGGGTTAATTGTTTTTTTTTTTACACTCACATGATCAGTTTTTTTTCTTCTCATATATGTATATGATATGTTATAGCTTATCAATTAACTTTTTAGTTTTTTTTTCTGTTTTCAATATCATAATTGATTTCTGGTGGGTTCTTTTTTGTTTTTGTTTTTGTTTTTGTTTTTGTTTTTTGGGGTTTTTTTTACACTCATGTGATCAGTTTTTTTTTGTATTTTTTTCATTGTGTAATTATTGTTCTCATTGAAATTTATATTTGCCAGATTTTTTGTAAAATCAAAGTATAATTTAAGACAGGTTAATTTAGAAAATGAGTACCAACACATATAGCGTCTATCAACATCTTCTTCCCTAGACTAAGAAAAGCAATTTATTTGAAAACTCAACATGAAAGAAAAAAATACCATTTTCTCATAATTCTTATTATCATATTCCTTTTTGTCAGAGCTACAGAGAACTGAAAAGTTTTATTTAAAAAATATATAATTGAAAATCAAGTGATTTATTTGAAGTGAAGGACAACTCTTACTTATCATTATTATTTTATATTGGCCTTTAATACTGCAACTAAACAAACTGCAAATACCAGTATGTGTTTTGATGCTATAGGTACACATGTAAAAAGCCATCTTATTGAATGTGTGGCATGTTTTGAAAGATTTGTGTGTGTGAGAATTGTATTTATGATTAACAGATTTGCATATTACATTTTACTTGTATTGTACATAAACAACAATGTCTTTAGTTAACATTATGTCTATGAATGTAAGAGGTCTTTTTTCTAATGTTAAAAAAAGAGCTGATGTTTTTGACTGGGCAAAGGGTAAGTCTTGTTCTATTGTTTGTTTTCAAGAAACACATAGCAGTAAAGAAGTAGAAAAGTTATGGTCTGAAGAATGGGGAGGAAAATGTTTTTATAGTCATTATAACAATAGAAGTGCTGGTGTTTGCATAATGTTTAAAAATGATATAGAGTATGAAGTACACAATTCTTATTCTGATGATAATGGCAGATATATTGTTTTAGACCTTTCACTTTATAATCAGCGCCTTACATTTGTTTGTCTCTATGGTTATAACAGAGATGAACCCTCTTTATTTAATGACATTTTCCAAAAAACAGTGAATTATGCAAACTCCACCATTCTAATGTGTGGTGACTGGAATGTTGTTCAAGATTTACACTTAGATAATTTTAATATTTTACATAATAGAAATCAAGGGGCAAGAGAAAAAATTTCAGAGATTATTGAAGCATATGAACTAGTTGATCCATGGCGAACATGCCATCCAGATGAGAGGAAATATACTTGGCGTCAACCCTCACCAATAAAGCAAAGTCGTCTTGATTATTTTTTAGTTTCAGAAGACCTTTTTTCACTTATGAAAAATACATCTATTATACCAGGTTATAAAACAGATCACTCTGCTATTATTTTTACATTTTCTGCCAGTTTAGAAAAAAGAGGGAAAGGTTACTGGAAGTTTAACTCGCAACTTTTACGAGATATGGATTATATTCGAGAAGTTAAAGATTGTATAAAAGAAACTATATCTGAATATTTTGAATCAGGGGACTTACAGGACCCCATGAATGTTGTCTTCAAGTGTACTGATCAATTATTTTTTGAAGTTTTAAAAATGAAAATTAGGTCAAGATCAATCACTTACAGCATAGCAAAATCAAAACAAGAGATTGAAAAAATTAAGAAACTAGAACAAGATGTTCAAAGTTTAGAAAATATTATGAACATTAATCCTTCTGATCAAACCATGAGTACTCTACAGAACAAAAAGTCTCTGTTAGAGAATGAAAGATCAAAGAGGATCGAAGGTATTCTATTAAGGTCAAGATCAAACTGGCATGAGAATGGTGAAAAATGTTCCGAATATTTTTGTAAATTGGAAAAAAAGAATTTTATTAAAAAAACTATTACTGAAATTTTAGATGATGATGGAAAGCTTGTGTCTAAGCAGTCAGATATTTTACATGAGCAAAAGATGTTTTACAAAAATTTGTACTCGGCTAGAAATCTGGCTTGCACTGACAATACTTTCTTTCATCATGACATAAAACTCACAGAGGAGCAAATGGACTCATGTGAAGGCAATCTTACTTTTGATGAGTGTGCCAAAGCATTGAAGTCCATGCAGAATGGAAAAAGTCCAGGTTCAGATGGATTCAGTATTGATTTTTATAAATTTTTTTGGAAGGATATTGGACCTTTTCTTTTCCGTTCTTTATGCTTTGCATATGAATCTGGGAGTTTTTCACAGTTTCAATACCAAGGAATCATCACTTGCATTCCTAAAGAAGGAAAAGATAGACGGCATATTAGTAACTGGAGGCCTATAAGCCTTTTGAATACAGATACAAAAATTGCTTCTGCTGTTATTGCTAACAGAATAAAAGATGTGTTGCCATTTATCATAAGTGATACACAAAAAGGATTTATTAAAGACAGGTTTATTGG
The DNA here is from genome assembly GCA_963971305.1 of Arcuatula senhousia. NCBI lineage: Eukaryota > Metazoa > Mollusca > Bivalvia > Mytilida > Mytilidae > Arcuatula > Arcuatula senhousia. Next base: position 26,227,952 of record OZ020307.1, read on the forward strand.
TGAGAATACACGCCTTTTATATGACCTTATGCATTATTTAGAGGAAAATAATAAAGATGGTTTATTATTGCTTATTGATTTCGAAAAAGCTTTTGATTCCATTGAATGGGACTTCATAGATAAAGCATTAAAGAGTTTTAACTTTGGTATATCTCTTTGCAAATGGTTTAAAACTTTGTACACTGGTGCTTCAAGTTGTGTTATTAACAATGGATATATGTCAGAATTTTTTCAACTTGGTCGTGGTTGTAGACAAGGTGATCCTTTGTCTCCCTACTTATTTATCATAGGTGTTAAATTACTTGCTATGAAACTGAAGTCAAACCCTAATGTTAAGGGAATTGACATAGATAATAAACACACACTGATAAGTCAATATGCAGATGATACATTTCTTTTGTTAGATGGAAGTGAAAAATCACTTCAAGAGTCACTTATTTGTTTTGAAAACTTTTACTTAACCTCTGGTCTTAAGATGAATATGTCTAAAACTAGAGCTGTGTGGGTTGGAAACAAGAGATACTCAGACCTTATTCTTTGCCCAGAAAAAAATCTTAATTGGTCTAGCTCGAACTTCAGATTATTAGGTATTGATTTTTCCTTAGATTTAAATGTTATAACAGAACTGAATTTTACAAAAAAGATCAAAGAACTACGTGGGATTTTGAAGAGTTGGCAACATAGGAAACTTACTCTTATGGGGAAAATTACTGTTGTTAAATCACTGGCATTACCTAAAATTATACATCTTCTGACCTCCTTGCCTAATCTCTCAGAAAAGAGGATAAATGAGTTGAATGCTCTATTTTTTAATTTCATCTGGAGTGGAAAACCAGATAAGATAAAACGTTCAACTCTTATTGGAGATATTTGCCAAGGTGGATTAAGAATGATTCATCTTCAATCATTTAACATTTATTTAAAAGTAAACTGGATTAGAAGATTTTTTAATAATCAAGATGGCCACTGGCAAAACTTACTTTTGTTAAATATTCAGCCATATGGAGGCAAGAGATCATTTGACTTGCAAAGGGAAAAAATTAGTGAGATATCTTATAAGATCACCAACCCATTTTGGAGAGATGTTTTATTAGCTTATTCACAAGTGAAGCCAGTAACAAAATTAGTAGTTGATGATATTCTTTCATTAGACATTTTGAATTTTGTTCCTATTTCAGATTTTAAGTTGTATATCTCTTGGCTAAACAGTGGTATTAAAGACTTGGGTGATATTTTTAGCACTGATAGCAAGGATTTTTTTACTTTTCCTCAAGTTCAACAAAAACTTGAGACACATAACTTTTTGAAATATTATAGCCTTGTTGCCAACATCCCTAAGGAATTTAGAGTATTTTTGAAACAAAATGGTTCACATAGAAACCAGAACTTTATTAGTACTACTGATATTTTTCTAAATCAACTTGTCAGCAGTAGAAAACCTAAGTTTATTTACAAAAGTTGCATTGATAAAATTGTGCATATTCCCTTACAGAAGTTCCTTCAATGGGAACAGGTTTTAAATGTTGAAATTATTGATTTTTCTAAATATTTTGACATAGCAAAAAAGTCTTGCAGAGATTCATACTTGTATAATTTTCAGTATAAATTTCTGCATAGACTTACAGCAACTAACAGTTTTTTGTATAAAATTAAGATTAAGGATTCCAAACTGTGCTCTTTTTGTCATTACGAAGAAGAAACTATTGAACATTTGTTTTATGATTGTAATATTACTAGGTCTTTTTGGAATGTTTTCATAGAAAAGTTGAAATTAGTTTTTAAAGATGTTATTTTTGACAAAAAATGTTTGTTTCTTGGATTCAGTAATGAACCAATATTATTAAACCTCTTGGTTTTTATAGCAAAAAGGTATATATATAAATGTAAACTCAATGAGACAAAACCTTATATTAATGAGCTGATATGCAAAATCAAGACATATAAATCTTATGAAGAGTACATTTCAAGGAAAAACAATACCATTGTAAAGTTTGACAATTTTTGGACCTCAGTAAATCAAATTTTAGAAACATAGAATTTGTATTAAAAAGAGACACATTATATTGTACAATAGATACATTGAATCTTTCAACTTTCTGCTGTTGTAAAATGCAAAATATGTAACTTTAAAAAGTCTTTAGCTTTCGCTAAAGTGAATCATTATAAAGAGAATGTATGTGAGAATGAATGGTAAGATTTTATTATTTTTGTTTGTATAAAATAACGTTAACATTTCTGTATTGCCGCTTATTGTAATATTTAATAGTCAGATATGATGCACTTATGTATATATTTTCTTAGTCCCTGAATACCTTAGTCAGGTGGTAATGTACAGGGCATTATAAAATCCTGACTATTGAAAAAGAAATAAAAAAAAAAAAAAAACTTTTCCTCTTGCTCTAATGATTTTCTAGATATTGTCCAAAAACTGCAAAAATTGTCAAATTTGATGATTAAAGGGCAATAACTCCTATAAGGAGTCGTTTCACAACTTCGACTCAATGAAGAGATTCGTAGAGCTTTTGATGCTGAACAATGAAGGTTGCTTCGGATTTTCTCTATCTTTTATACTTTTTGAGTTATAAGCCAAAAACAATGGTCTGACCCCCCTATTCTATTTTTAGCAACGGCAGCCATGTTGGTTGGTCGACATGTATATAATTCACAAACTTGGTAGAGGACATCCTAAAGATCATGTATACCAAGTATCATTGCAATCCCATCAGTAGTTTTAGAGAAGAAGATTTTTGAAAATCAGTGTAAATTAATGGAAAAAACAGTTAAAGGGGAATAACTCTTTAACCGCTGATCTGACAATTTAGACCCTGAAACCTTTTTAGTAGATCTCAATGAGCTTAACAATTCTGCAATGCTAACTTTTCCTCTAGCTCTAACGATTTTCAAGATATTGTCCAAAAACTGCAAAAATGGTCAAATTTGATGATTAAAGGGCAATAACTCCTATAAGGAGTCGTTTCACAACTTCGACTCAATGAAGAGATTCGTAGAGCTTTTGATGCTGAACAATGAAGGTTGCTTCGGATTTTCTCTATCTTTTATACTTTTTGAGTTATAAGCCAAAAACAATGGTCTGACCCCCCTGTTCTATTTTTAGCAACGGCGGCCATCTTGGTTGGTCGACATGTATATAATTCACAAACTTGGTAGAGGACATCCTAAAGATCATGTATACCAAGTATCAATGCAATCCCTTCAGTGGTTTCAGAGAAGAAGATCTTTGAAGAAAAGTTAACGGACGGACGACGGACGACGGACGACAGACGACGGACGACGGACGACAGACGACGGACGGACGACGGACGCTTAACGATGACAATAGCTCACATGACCCTTTGGGTCAGGTGAGCTAATAAAAAAATCATTGTAGTCATCTACCCTGGCCAGCTGTGATCCAATGCTACGAAAAAAATTAATCATGTTTACTCTGGCCTACTTCAAAGCTAAAAATAAATATATAGATTTCTTTTTCTGTTTTATAAAAAATGTTTCTTTACTTGTAAACTGTAAATATACCAGTTTTTAAGAATGATTTGACAATTTTGTTTTCTAATCTTCTTTTAAAAGAAATGTCCAATCCAGGTTATACAGGTTAATAAATATGTGCATGTATAATCATGATAATAGAGTCTTGAAACCCAGCTTTTATTTAAGCATGTCTTCTGTTTTTTCAGGGTTCATTTCACACAGGTTTCACTGTATATTTTACAATTGTAAGTTTGCTTTTTAGCTTTTGACTTTAGCTCCACTGATGAGTCTTACAAATTGCATATAGACCAAGTCATATGCATAGTAGTTTACCAAGAACATTATTGTAGTTTTGCTTAAGAAGTTTTCAACTTTAATGTGTACATGTTTTAATTACCTTTGACATGTGTGTAAAGCATTCTCCCAGTTTTTGTGTGTCACCTCTTTCAATCCAAATAGACGATAACATGACGTTCCCTTAACAGCAACTGAAAACCAACCTGAAATAAAGCTTTAAAATATTAAGCTCAAACATGATCAACAAGTATTTAATTTCAATCAAATGTGATGATAAATTCACAGTTATATCATGTTAATTGTAAAATTTACGTTAAATTACAATATTTAAAGGATCTTCAATTTTATAAAGTTCAACATGTTCAAGATAAGAATTTTACTTACATTAATTATCAAGTTATTAAACTTTTTAAAATGTTATAATCACGTATGGTGTACAATAACATATACATGTATTTACAATGTAGCAAATAATATAGGGCTGGGTCATTAATTGCTCTTTATATGTGTACTTGGGCCCACCCAAAAAGTTTGCTCAGTTACAAGTAATGGTTTTGAATCAGAGTGAGGGTTATGTTAGTGTACCTTATACACAATGTCATACAAGTTTTACATAGTTTTTTACAATCCACCGGGTGTAAAACTTTTTTGCAGCTCAAAAGTGAATTGCATGTCAAAAAGAGGGAAAAGAGGAATGTGCGCCGTCATCAATAATCTCATTTAGGTAGGTGGTGTCTATGACTTAGCATTTTTTTTTTTGCAAAGCTATGATAACTTTAAATTTTATCATGCTAGCTCATTCTGAATTGATTTTATTTGCATGGTAAACATTAAAATCGAAACAATACAAATAATAGTTGGAAAAAAAATACACCTCCTTATAGTGAATTTCAAGGGGAGATAAATTGTAAAGAATTCCTTCAAAACAAAGTTTTTCACACGTCAAATCACAGGGGCTTGTGTACAGTAAAAAAATATAAATCCGCCTATACCTTTCATAGGGGGATTTTTATTTTTTTACTGTACACAAGCCCCTGTGGTCAAATGCAAAGAAAGGTGTATGGAATGTATTTTCTTAGACGAAGGAAATACATTCTAAGACATCCCATCTTCCTTAAAGGCAAAATACAAAATTTACCATAAGCTTTATCTTACCGTCTGGACAGGTGTACGTTATATTGTTGAAATTACCATTGACGTGCTGAAAACAAGAAATGGAAAAAAATATGAAGGGACAGACAAAGTGGGGGTATGAAACGAATTTGCTTATGCTCATGATCCAATCATTTCTGTCTACTTTTTGTGTGTGCCTTCTGACTATGGAATAAATTTGAATGAATTGCATCAAACGGACAAAAGATATAGGAATCTGTGTGAAAATTTAATTTACTTTGGTAAAAAAATTACTTTTTGTGACAATTTAACACAGAGCAATTTAAAAACTTAACGAAAATATTATTAAAAGAAATATTTTTAATGCAAAATCATAGATCTTATACAGGTCTATGGCAAAATGTAATAAAAATAATTTTAACACATATAAAATCTCAAAAACATTTTAAGGAATGGACCTAAAACAATCTTTTATGGTTTTTGAGATATTACAGTTTTAAGTTGTACCTGAGAAAATTATAACTAAAATAGTTTTATTCTCATGTTGTACATTTCAATTCTCATTTATAAACATGAGATAATATAGAATTTCACCAATTTGCAAATCTATTCTTCTTTATTTACATACAGGTCTATGATGTTTGTCCGGGATGTTTGCGACAATGGAACAAACAAAAATAAGTCTAATCTCAAATTTAGGTTTTTACACTATAAAAGATATACTCAAGTAGTCCCTCAATTTGATATTAAATACCATCAAATGAGCTGTAAAGATACCGGTTCAACGTCAGCATGGTCTTCAAAATTATACAAAGATACATAAGGACATGGACCTATATAACAGAATATACAGGTTTATGCTATGGAGTAAACATACATATGACGGATCGGTCATGACAAAGCTGTTTTAGGTGGAGTTTGGACAAAAAGCGGGATATTTTCAACATCCCGAATAATGTAATTGCATTTCAATTTCAACGTTTAGCACTATAGCATGTCACATGCAACTGTGTAACTGCATGTGTAACGAGACTTACTGGATCACTCTGGGCCCGGCATTGCCGGGGTATGATACTTTTATTTTCTACAGTGCATATCTCCGACGTACGCGTGGAAGCAACGTTCTGCCTTATTAAATACATGGTTTCATTTTGGTTGGTTTGGTTTTTACTAGTAACGATGCGTTGTCCTATATTATGACTTTTTTTCCTTAGCAACTGGTGTATTCGATTTGTTTTGGGAAAAAACAACAAAACAAAACAAATGATGTTAATGATATTAATACTTACAGCATAAAAACTTAGAACAAACGTTATGATGAGATATCTCCAAATATTCAAGAAAGGCATAACGTTACATTGGCAAGTCGAGCTTGAGTCTGATGAAAAGTTCACGTTCCACTTTCATACCATGAGTAACGTTCACAAACCAATGTGAAGGTCAATGGTGTACTTACAAAAATCAATCAGTGACCGAGTGGAATAAAAAGCTGTTTTATACTTTAAATTCGACTACATAAATCTTGTAGTCAAAAGTTTCTATTCCATAAATTTTACATGTCATGCAAGATTTGCACCACGTTAGAGAAGATCAGATCTATATACTATTATGTGAAATTTCAAAGCAAATAGCTTTTTGTGATCACGGTATCCTTGGTCTCTGATATCATTTTGGTTATCCATAGAGTTTGCTTTTCATTTTTAGCGAAACTTACGGGAGTCTCTAGAAATAATACCGCAGAGCAAGGATACATGCATATAAAACAGGGAGTCAGAACAATTCCTTTGCTTAAACAGTATGTCATGAGCAAATTTACCAAATGCACTGAATCATCAGATACAACAATAAAATTAGGAACCATAAAATTATAGAACATAGAACATAGAACATATTTTATTGTCCAATCAAGGGCCCCTAAGGGCAGCATGAGCAACAAATAAACAGATATAAGAAAAAAGATAATGATTGAGTTACATGTAATACATATAGATATCTTACAGACATTACAGAATATAAAACAGAACAATGTAGCGCACATATTCACATATTATATTTAACCAATGGTAAACATGTTAAAGATGGTCATTAATAAATTTTCCAACTGCATTAAGAATTTTAGTATTTTCAGAAATAAGTAAATAGTTAAATTTTTGTTCATCATTAAGATATGTAAAGTTAATAATTTCTTTTCCAATAAATTCAAATAAGGTAAATCTTTGCTGGTGATATTTATGACATTTAATCAAAAAATGAATTTCATCTTCAATTTCACCAGAAGTACATTTATTACAGTAACGTTCATTTCTATCTATTTTAACATATCTTCCAACTTCAATCATCAATTTATGAGCAGATATTCTGAGTTTACATATGGATTTTCTATATTCAAACTTTGTAATTTCTGATAAATATATTTACGTGAAGTTCCTCTGGATTTCCATCCCGAATAAAGTTCAGAATCTTTACTATTTAGTCGTCTTTAGAAATAAAAGTGAAGCAATACATTCTTTTGGCAAAGAAGACGAAGAGGGGTTATTGTCTTCTTGGACCAACAAACTGAGGCTTTTGATCGCATGCAATGGGGTTGGTTAAATGTATGCCTTGAAAAATTTAATTTTGGACCAAAGTTTTGTGCATGGATTAACATGCTTTTGAAAGATGCTAACACATGTATCAAAACTAATGGTTGTCATCCCAATACATATCTACATCACGGTCTGCTAGACAAGGCTGTCCCATTGCTCCTTTGTTGTACGTGTGGCTTGAGCAATAAGAGCTAATGATGATATAGAAGGTATAAAACTTCCTGGGGAAAACTGTTCCTTAGAAACTAAAATAAGTATGTTTGCGGACGATACTCAACTATTTAATCATAATGAAAAATCCGTAGATAAAGCTTTTAAAATATTAGAAATATAGGAAGTGGCATCAGGTGCTAAAATAAATTTTGATAAAACAAAAGGACTTTTCATTGGTCGGCTCAAAGGTACGTAAAATACCAAAATTCAAGAAAATTAAATGGATTCAAACTAACGTTAAAACACTCGGTGTTCATCATGGGTAAAATATAGATAATGAACAGATTTGGAAACCAAAAATTGATAAAATAAAATCGTGTCTTCAAGTCTGGAAGACAAGAAATTTGACGTTTGTTGGGAAGACCTTAACCGTTAAAAGTTTCATACTATCTACGATAGGTTGTGAGATAGACATGCGAGGTATTCCTGACAAATATCTTAAAGAAATAAATAAACTCGTATGGGATTTTATACAACAAGATCCCTCAAATCGTCATAACTACGACGAAGGCGGATTTCAAATGATAAATATAATATTTATTCCTTTATTAAAAGTAGACAAATAAAATCATTTAATAAAATCATACACTCTGAAACCGAAACGTGGAATGCCAAAATGTGGCTCAAACAATATGACCAAATAACTGATCAAAACTATTTTCTATGTAAATGTTCGGATTTAAATATGCTTAACATTAATGACCTTCCTGGTTATTACCAAACAGCCTAAAAAGCATTATCGGAACTCAGATCAAAATTTGTACCCCAAAATGATTTAGAAATTTTGGAAACATACATATTTTGTAACGTAAATATTAAAAATCAGCGTAAATCTCTCCTTTTTCGCTCTTTTCTATCAAGCAGGAAATGTAATTGTTCACATCCATTGTAAAATAAAATTTTGTAAACAGGAAAAAAACATTTTTTGGTACTTTTATTTCAGAACATGCCTGTCTGTATAGTTATCTATGTTATGCCAAAATCGATGCAACATAGCGAAAGGGTATGATAAGGGCTATTTTTGGCCCCTTTTTCAAAAGTAAAATTTTGTGGTAAAATGTTCCTTTATTTGATATTATATGTAACGAAAGTTAATAATTTTTGATATTTTAAACAAAAAAGAGAACATGAAATCTAATATTAACATTTGATCAAACTTGATGAAAAAATGGTCTTTTCTCAAAATGTCTCAAAATAAGGTATATTTTTGTATGTTTTTGGCTAAAATAACTCTGAGCGGACAAGCGACCCACAAAAATATTTTAACTGTTAATTTGTCATACCAGAATGTGCGTACGCCACATGTCAATTTTTCAATAAAATTTTGCCTGTTCCAAAAAATATAACTTCTGAATCACAAAATCACACTGTTATTATTCATTATTCCAATTTTGGAAAATTTAATTGTCTAATTTAGGGGGCCAATTCGTGCTCTTATCCTTTACATGAGTGCTGATAAGGGCGTTCTAGACGTGCATTGCAGTAAAATTGGGAGCTTAAGCTCAACGTTGAAGGCCTATCTGTGGTTTTAGGATAAAGAACAACAATAAAACCGCTATGCTCTTTTAGCTTACCTCCCCAAAGGCCATGTGAACTTATGTCATCACTATGCGTCCGTCAACTGTAAATAATCTCAAAAATATTCCCATCTAGAACCACAGCACCAATTTAACTGGAACTTTTCAGATGTTATATATATGACATGTTTGCAACAAACGACCCTCATTTTTGAAATGATTCCGGATAAAACAAAAACACACTAAAATAGAACATAGGGTAAAATTCACTTAGAATGGCTTATAACTCAGCAACTTTTATCCTATGCTCTCCAGAATCAAAAGTCTCTGTTAGCTTGAATGATTCCGTACAGTGTAATGGTCCTTTTAAGGTCAGACAAAGCAGTTTTTCATGTTTTTGCCCTATGTAATGAAGACTATTGAAGATAGTCCAAGATACACATAAAAAGATGCTGCTTGCTTCAAACTTCATTTATCAAGCTGTAAAAAGTTTCAATTGGATTGAAGTTCGCAGTCAGGTGACCCGGCCCTTTTTATGGGTTATGGCCCTTAAAAGGTCAGAATAATGTTTTCCCCATGTTTTTGCCCTATAGAATAAAAACTATTAAAAATAGAGAAAAGTTATGGCATGTAAACCTCTACAAAAGTCTACATTAGGTCTTGTTAGATGACCCCTCATCATGTTTTTTTAAGAGAGAGAAGAGCTGTTGCTTGCTGAAAAGAAGTTCAGCTCCACTGTGTTCAGCTCATTAAACTGTCAGATCCTTTTTGGGTTTATCATAATTGCCCCATTTGAAATGCAGAGTACTAGTATTGTTTGCATGTTTTAGCCCATCGTGATGGAGGAGGTAGGACGTAATCTCCCGTAGATTTCCGACGATGGTATTTGCCCCATAGCATGAAAACTATGACAGATAGAGAAAAGCTGTATACTCGCTTTAAACTTCAGCTTTTTAAGCTCTACGAAAGTCTCTATTGGGTGAAATTGTCAAATGACCCCATTTAGAAGATACCATTTTGTCCACTGATTTTGTCCTAAAAGACCAGGTAAGCGATTAAGGGTCCAGTGAGTCTCTTGTCTAATTCCATTTTTACTCTAAATCCCTTAGCTTTATTTTAGATGTCATTTGCGTTGATTAATTGAACAAACTGTGTAAACGTTCGCTTTATCTTTCTTGGTGACATAGCAAACATGGTAACCATGGTGGTAAAATAATTTTGGCGGGAAAACTTTCCCGGACCGACTAGAACGATTTTTTGTCAGATATATATTTCATAGTGATACGGAGTAACAAATTGACCCAGGGTGGTCATCAGTTTTACGTTACAATGTGCTTAGTATTAAGAATATAATCACGGGTAATAGTGTCGTGTGAACGCTTCAGTGACGCGACTTTGTTGATGTATTAATATTATTATATACTTCGTAGTGATGTGTACATATCCTCTTGTGAGCTAAAACATTTCTCCATGAACATTTGTGGTACGAGCATGGCAACCCTTATCAATCGTCACTTGGTACCCTGTCCATTGCTCTTCCCAGACACCGTTTTTTTTGCACTCCCGCTTTTGAAGCTCATTAACAAAGTTTCATCTTCCTTTCGTCCGTCCTTCTGTCTATCACACTTTTATGTATCTGATACTCCATCTAAACATCGTGATAAACTATCTCCATTAAGGTTTTAGGGAATCTTTCATGCAAAAGGTAGATGTGCAGCTCCTATATCATTTTTCATTAAAAATAGGGGTTACCATAGCCATTCATACGATTTGCCAATTAGGGGTTGGCATGTGTGTCGCATACACTTATTCCACATCTCGTAATCTTCTATTATATAGAGAAGCAAAGGTGTACAAAGTATCATAAAACCGTAAAGACAAAGACAAATCCGGCAGACAAAAAATCATCACAACAAAACAAACCACATAACAACATAAAACACACACACACACATAACAACAAAACCGCATTCAGCAACGCGAATTCAAGTCGAAACGAGAGTGAACTCAGGTGCTCCGGAAGATTAAGCAGTTCCTGCTTGCTATAGCACACCCGTCACGTTGCCAAAGATCGATTAAGTGTTGGTCAAATCCGGAAAGGATGACATTACAAAACTCTATGTCAAACCAACATCTGTGCTCATCTGAGAGATAGAAATCCCGTAATTGTTTACAAGCACATGATGTCTTCCGTAAAATTTCTTGAGTGATGACAACAACCTGGGAGCAACGTACCCCTGTGTTAACAATTTGCTTGTCAGCCGTGTATCTCTATCAAAGAAGTCGTTGTACTCCCCACATGCTCTGGAATAACAAATCAATTGTGATACGTAAACTCCATATGCTGGAATATAGAGTATACTCCCAGATGACAATTTTGTTTCATATTTCTAGGGAATCTTTATTACATAATGTAGATGTTCACCTCCTATTTCAAATCAGTGTATGATTGATTTTTGTTGGCAGAAGGGATATCTATTTGGTACCTATGACCATAGACCTGTTTATTAGTCTTATATACAGGGTTAACTGTGAATCAGCTTTTTTCTAACTGTTTAGAATGGTTTGTAACAACAGATACATTATGTTTCCTGTATGCATCTAAAGAAATGTCAATAAATATGTTTAAACTAAAGAAATGTAGGAATGTCTCCAAAACAGGAATTTGTCAAACCACACCATGATGCCAAAATATCAAATCATTCTCATGAACAGTTTTTGGAGACTGAACCGGATTTTTGACCTGACATGCAGACAGTCAGATTAATATCTGTACAACTAAATGTACTCTCTTTACCGGTTTTGTCGTTTCCATTTTGGACTTTTGACATTTGAATGCCCCATTGGTGCCTCTTTATATGTGTATGGATAAACTTTATTTTTTATCTCCTGGGAATTAATAAATAAATGTTTAAATAATGTTGTGGAGTAAATACTGAGTTTACCAAATGAGGTTTTTGTTTATTTTGCAGGTCCAGAAACAAAAGAAACTAAATTAAGTTTGAAAGAGCTGAGAAAAAAGCACAAGCTCAAATAAGACATTTCAGTGGCATAAAACTGTAATGTCACCTTTATTTTATCTTATTCAACTTTTCTGGCAACATGTATTATGTTAAAGTGTTATTTCTTAATATTGTGAGTACAAAAATTCAGTTATTCAACTTAATGTTTTAGTATAAAATTCATTAGGTTTTTAAATAAGAGTTATTTCCCTTAGACCATGTTTAAGGTAGGACATATAACGTAATGTTGCTATGGCTTTGTTATAATATGAAGCTGAAGCTGCATAATTTGATGTTATAGTCAAAACTTGTGAGGGCTAAAATGTTTAACCAATTGTTTTTGCAGAGAACAGTTAAAATTAGTTTTTTTGTTTATTTGTTTTTGTTTAATCTTGTCATTCGTTTTGAGCATTCTACTCTGCTGCATATCTTATATTTTTCTGTTGATTAAAAGGGAAAAAACTTCAAAGTGGAGAGCAGTGAGTGCTGTACTTTGTTGATGATTAGTCTCAGATTTGGAAATAAATGTTTTTTGTTGGATGGTACCTTTCCATTTTTTGCCACTTCCATGTTACAGGAATGACATTTTTTTCAAGAATTTATTTTTTTTTTAAGAATCTGTAAACAAGGAAAAGAGGAAATAAAAGTACATATTTATTTTCATATTTTATTTTTTTCAATATATATATTTTTTGTTACATATAATTATAAACAATGTGTCAAAAATGATTATTTTAAAGAGTATTATAAATGATATGTATACTTAATATATAATAATAACGCAATTTGTAAATACATTATGCATATTCAACACAGGGTATCAAATTACCTGAATCAAATGGATTAAAGAAGACTATAAACATAGAAAAGCACTATAAAAAGCTTCTTGCAAAATTCTGAATACTTTTGACAGTATCATCTTGCAAATGCAAATAAATTTTCAGCTAAGCCATCAGCAAACAATTTCTTTACTTATATATGGCTTATTTTGTTGACAATCACAGAAATCACTTCAATGTAGTGGTTTAAAAGGGATTTACAATAAAAAAATAATTTATACAAAAACTTGATTGCAATAATATGTTTTGATTTTAATTTCATTATTCTATTTAAATAACATACAAAAATAAGACTGTTACTAAAAATAAAATAAAATAAAGACATCTAAAAAATTATCTTTTCTATTAAAACATATATGCAAGCCATGTGGCACTTCAAAGAAAAAATGTTTCCTATAAATATTATGATGTTACATTATGATGGTAAAAAACTCTAAAAATTAAACCAAAGTATCCCCTTTGTAACTAAATGATAGATCCCTGATTAGTGATTTAGTTCTATTGGCATTTAATGCCTCTGAAGACATATTTACAAATTGAGAAAACAACCTTGACTAGCAATTATATATTGCTTATGAGTTATACAAATATATAATGTTTTATTATTTACACTATAAATGAATCAAATGATATGAATGGATCTATATTTATAATGAAAAATCTTTTCTGTATACATTTTGCCATTCAAACACAAATATATTTTTTGTCAAACGAAATTTCTATTTCAGCAAAAATGGGTTCTACATATTTTTCTAGAAACAGTGTTGTTAATATATTTCGTCCTAAATATACAGGTGAACAAATAAGTGGTAGCTACCTCAAACACATAAAATAGCAGCCAACTAATCAAAATGCAGCAATATATTTTTTGCAACCCTAATTGATAATGTTATGCACTTTAAAAAAAAAGCAAGATTACAGCATGGAAAGATATCGTTTTGCAATACTAAATAAATTATCTGCTTAGATAAAAATCTTTACAAATTATTCAACCCATAAATAGTTGGCAAATGTGATACAGCATAACTAGTTATATGACAGTATAAAAATATTGTATAAATAAAATGTTTACAAAATGACTACATCACATTGTTATTGCAAGGTTCATATGATATTCTATGACACTTTGGAATAAAGTATGGTGATGATTTAGGCATTGGATTTATATACTGCTGGATCACCTGAAATAAAAAAGACAAGCATGATGTGAGCTATAAAATGCAATACATACGAGGGCTGTCCGTAAAGTTCGTGGACAAGCAAAGATTTGAACCAATACGATGTACTAGGGATTAGTTCATTACATAATAATTATTTTGAACAATTTCCTTTATTTCTGGTTTATTGTTTTGCAAATGTTCGACATAAATAGTGCTAATTTTTTAACTATTTGACGCGCTGTATGGTAGGTCGGAGCAATGTAAGAATTTTTTCGGAAATATTCAGAATGCTTAAAACAAGATCTCGCATTGCATATACAATATCTAGCGATGCAATGAAACCTGTACTACAGTGTTGCCAATAGTTAGAATGATGCACATACCAAATTTGAATGGTCTATAATTTTTATTTTATTGAGAAAGCGGTACTTTGAGAACTGACATCAGTTTCATAGACGTAGAAAAAGTAACGTTTAACGAAGTGGTGGAGCAATGGACTGTTATAAAATTGTATGTTTGAGTCTGAAAAATATCAACAGATATACACAGGTTCTTTAAATTGTGAAAAAAGCTTACTAAGATACTTCTGATGGCATGTGCATTTCAGATTGAGATAAGAATAACCGACTGGCATGTTTTGTGGCATTAAGATATAGCCATACTTCCTTTATAGTGCTGTCCCCACCAATAGACTGTGCTATACAGTTGATGTCAAGAACTTGAATTTTTATGCAATTTGTAAATTTAATGTTTCCAGAAATGAAACAATACATGCAGAAATATGAATTAAGATATATCTGACAAAATATGATGTTCAAAACTCATAAAAGTTTTTAAAATATTGCATTCAATATGACCATATGGAAAAGAAATTGTTTAATTTGACGTCGAAAAATGTAAACGTCTTGCTCCGGGTTATGGCTACGATTTATTTTCTAAATGATGAAAAATCTACTTGTAGTTATTTGGTTATTCTAAAATTTGGTACACCAATTCATAAGACGACTCATTCTATCATACCAAACTTTGGAGTAAATCCAATTAACATTATTTTATTCAAGTCCTCCCATTGGCGGTGTGCAACTTGTGTGTTTAATGATGTTGGATACTTGTGCATACAAAACTAAGTTTCCTACTGTAGCTATTTAAAGTTCTTTGCTTTCCATACCAAGTTTCATCTTGCAAGCTACATTCATTTTGTTTTCTTTATATTCTCATAAAGTTTCAATTTGTGAGCCACATTTAGCTTTGTATATGCATACCAAGTTTCATTTTCTTGAGCTACATTAGCTTTGTATATGCACACCAGTTAACATTTGCTTTGTATATGCATACCAAGTTTCATTTTTTGAGCTACATTAGCTTTGTATATGCATATCAAGTTTCAATTGTCTGTAAGGTAACCCTTCTATTATAACCATCGAGTTTCTTTATGATTATAATAATGTATTGTGTTCAAATGCATACTTTTTACACAGTAAATTCATTCATGTCATTGATTCTAGTGTATAATGAATAATGTTTAAAGTGTGTTGAAAACAGAGGAACCTCTATCCCTTCCAGAGCACTGAGTCTCATTAGAAAATGTATGCAATTTACTAAGGTATTTTTTAGACTGTTTTTATCAGGTATAAGTTGGTATTTCCATTTTATGTATCAATCATGAGTTTGCTGTTGATGAAACAAAAACCATAAATTTATCAACATTTATTATCAATTAAATTCATTAATAAAGTTTGCCCTTGGAAGCCAAGTACTCAGCTAAATGAATTTTGCTCCAGGCCCCTGTCGACGGTACTTAGCAGGTAGACTAAGCCGCGTGGACACTGACACTCTCTCAATATCAACCCGGGGATCCTAAAGGGGGATGAAGCGTTGCTCCATGTAATAGCCGATGGCTATGATAAAGGGAATGGAGCGATGCTCCGATGAATAGCCGATGGCTATGATGAAGGGGGATGAAGCGCTGCTCCATCTTATAGCCGATGGCTATGATAAAGTGGGTTATATTGACAGTGGAGAGGGAATTATAATGTAATGACTTGGGGGGAAAAGAGAAATTACACCAGTGGTAAATTTCGAAATGGTCCTTATAGCTTATTATAAAAACTACCACTGGGTTGCTGAGACTGACTTCCTAATAAATGTGTTAGTAGATAGTTGAAGGCGTATGAAGGGGATGGAGGGTGGGCAATTTAAAATGCTACTACAAATTTTTCAAAAACAGAACTTTTCCAGTCAACAGCTAAACTCAGACTGAAGAAAGCTTCTTATGTTTGTAACTTGAGAAGACAAAGAACCACACTGCCCAGGACCTAATAAGGATTGTGCATGTAGCTGCATGCAATGATCAATGATGATGGAATGTGTGTGAGCCTGAGGGGGGATTATAGATAAAGTGAGGATGATGTTTGTTCATGAGATTTCTTGAATAAACAACACTTATATGCACACAATATAAGTTTCTATTTATTCAAGTCCTCCCATTGGCAGTGTGCAACTTGTGTGTTTAATGATGTTGGATACTAGAAAATTCTGTATGTGCATACAAAACTAAGTTTCCTACTGTAGCTATTTAAAGTTCTTTGCTTTCCATACCAAGTTTCATCTTGCAAGCTACATTCATTTTGTTTTCTTTATATTCTCATAAAGTTTCAATTTGTGAGCCACATTTAGCTTTGTATATGCATACCAAGTTTCATTTTCTTGAGCTACATTAGCTTTGTATATGCACACCAGTTAACATTTGCTTTGTATATGCATACCAAGTTTCATTTTTTGAGCTACATTAGCTTTGTATATGCATATCAAGTTTCAATTGTCTGTAAGGTAACCCTTCTATTATAACCATCGAGTTTCTTTATGATTATAATAATGTATTGTGTTCAAATGCATACTTTTTACACAGTAAATTCATTCATGTCATTGATTCTAGTGTATAATGAATAATGTTTAAAGTGTGTTGAAAACAGAGGAACCTCTATCCCTTCCAGAGCACTGAGTCTCATTAGAAAATGTATGCAATTTACTAAGGTATTTTTTAGACTGTTTTTATCAGGTATAAGTTGGTATTTCCATTTTATGTATCAATCATGAGTTTGCTGTTGATGAAACAAAAACCATAAATTTATCAACATTTATTATCAATTAAATTCATTAATAAAGTTTGCCCTTGGAAGCCAAGTACTCAGCTAAATGAATTTTGCTCCAGGCCCCTGTCGACGGTACTTAGCAGGTAGACTAAGCCGCGTGGACACGGACACTCTCTCAATATCAACCCGGGGATCCTAAAGGGGGATGAAGCGTTGCTCCATGTAATAGCCGATGGCTATGATAAAGGGAATGGAGCGATGCTCCGATGAATAGCCGATGGCTATGATGAAGGGGGATGAAGCGCTGCTCCATCTTATAGCCGATGGCTATGATAAAGTGGGTTATATTGACAGTGGAGAGGGAATTATAATGTAATGACTTGGGGGGAAAAGAGAAATTACACCAGTGGTAAATTTCGAAATGGTCCAAAAGTCAGGTGTGAAACAGCTGAGTGCCCCCAAGGAATTAAGGGTGGAGTTAGGAATGCCTTCAACTAAACACTAGTGATATGTATATAAAACAAAAACATTAATGCATCCACACAGTCTACAATATACAATCACATCTATTCAGTATAATGCAACAGGGAATAAAAGACAAAAGGAAAAAGAAATAATAATAACCCAGTAAATCTGAGTTGACTATTAAGAACAAAATAAAATATATAAACACACATATATATGTACAGATATTTGATAAATTCATAGAGGAAAACAATCATATAAGAATCTACATTAAATATCGCTGATTTGTGCTTGTGCTTTTTTAATAGAATCTTTATCTACTCTAATGTATCTGCAATAGCTATCAGAATGCCATCTCCCTAAAGTTTTAATTAAATGATCTTCAATGTTTGCTTTGCCAGCACTAGTTGCTGCCCCTATTCTAAAGGACACGAAAACAATGAAAATCTGCCAGAGTCAAAAATGCCTGGATTTCGTTAAACAGGAAGTAGGTGATGGACAGACCTGAAATCAAATCCCAGGTCATAGGACCCCACCACGATGCTGTATACCAAATATCAAGTGGCTGTGTTTAGTAGTTGCTGAGAAAATGTTATGAAAATTTCTTCCCTTTATAACCCGAATTTTTCACTCCGTAAATATTTTGTATCCTTACCAGCAAATGCTGCATTATCGTAAGTGATTTCTGGATATTGTCTCATACTACGATGGTTAAATGATGCTGGTGATGGATCTCTATACGTTAACATTCTAGGAGTACCCTGATTGTACATGTCATAGTTAGGTGCGTACGACCTTGGCATGGTGTTCTGGAACAAACTGGCCTTATCATCCACATACTGTGGTTCTCTGTATTTTTGGTAGGACTTGGGTGTTGGTTTCTTGCTGTAAAGAGAAAATGGTTTATGTGAAAAAATGTGATAATTCAACAATTATAAAATAAATCTAACTTGTGTTCTGTACTAAGAACTGACATAGTGACAACAAGGAATACATTTATCTAGGCATACTATTTCTATTCCTTTACAGCTTTTTCACAACCATTTGACATGAGTTTTTAATTTATTGATAGTTACTGTTTACTTGTGTTAGTTGTGTCCTTGTGGTGTTTTTTGATAAAGTCTATTACATGTTAGAAGGCACCATGTCTTAATGTTTTTTTTTTTAAATGACCAACAATGCATTAAAACATTTAAGAGCCTTTAAGAAATCTATCACTGTACTTTTACTTACAACAAGACTGTACAACAGCAGACTATGACTACAATAAGTATGAGTAGTCCAACACCACCAGACACTGCACCAGCAATTATCTTCTCTGTGTTGCTAAGACCTGAAGCAGCTGAAAATATAAATAAAATAAACAAGCATTCTGAGAGTATTGCAAAACAATACTTAGTCCCCTACCGGCCTCATATTTCAGTCACTGGTAACAATTTGTCAAACAAATGAATACCTAAACTTGATCAGTTTATTATCTACAAGGAACAATAAAAAAGTTTAGAAAAGAAAATTGCAATAGATTTTCAAACTTCAAAGGGCCATATCTCCCATAAAAATTTGTGGACGGCACGAAACTCAAACTTGATCTGTAACTCATCAAGGTAAACTCACAGACAAAAAAATCAGTTCATTATCTATAAGTTTAGAAAAAAAAATGTGGAAAACTGATATTTTAGTGAATTTTCAAAGTTCAAAGGGCCATAACTCCCATAAAAAATTGTGGATCGGCAGGAAACTCAAACTTGATCTGTAACTCATCAAGGTAAACTTACATACCAAAAATCAGTTCATTATCTATAAGGGTTTAGAAAAAAAAGGCGGAAAACTGAAATTTTAGTGAATTTTCAAAGTTCAAAGGGCCATAACTCCCATAAAAAATTGTGGACCCGCACGAAACTCAAACTTGATCTGTAACTTATCAAGGTAAACTCACATACCAAAAATCAGTTCATTATCTATAAGCGTTAAGAAAAAAAAAGTGGAAAACTGAAATTTTAGTGAATTTTCAAAGTACAAAGGGCCATAATTCCCATAAGAAATTGTGGACCGGCACAAAACTCAAACTTGATCTGTAACTCATCAAGGTTAACTCACATACCAAAAATCAGTTCATTATCTATAAGCGTTTAGAAAAAAAATGCGGAAAACTGAAATTTTAGTGAATTTTCAAAGTTCAAAGGGCCATAACTCCCATATAAAATTGTGGACCGGCACAAAACTCAAACTTGATCTGTAACTTATCAAGGTAAACTCACATACCAAAAATCAGTTCATTATCTATAAGCGTTTAGAAAAAAAGTGCGGAAAACTGAGGCGTGACAGACAGACGGACAGACAGACGGACGGACAGAGCGCAAACCTATAGTCCCCTTCGGCTTTCGCCGGTAGGGGACTAATAAGCAGTTGAAAACCCAATATCAATAATAATTTCTGTGTTACTTAAAACAGAAGCAGGTGAAAATCTAAATTGAAATTAAAGTTTGTTTTTAGAAGAAGGTCAAAAGATTTTTACTTGTTTATTCATTTTTTTTTCCTTAGCCAAGTTCAGGTTGCCATTATTCTTAAAGTCAACTTTGTATATCTTTTTTAAACTGATTTCATCTTTAAATTTTGCTTTCATACAAGAAGACGAATTGTGCAATAGTTTTCAGGTTATTTGTCCAGACTTTCTTCTCGTTCAATTATTGATAAGAGTATACAATAATAAACTTTAATCATGTATTCAAGACTACTAACTGTACATTTTCATATATAAAATGTTTGTTTACTGTTTTGTTGATAATATTATTTTACATTATTTATCCCATTTCATAGAAAATAAGCAATATTTTTTTCAACAAAAACTAAAATTGTTATCCCTGAAATCCCTCAGAATAGCCTCTATTGATATCATACTTTTTCTGTCCTGACATCTGTCTCCTGAATAATCATCAGGGCAAGCACAAGATAATGTGTCACGTAAACAAGTGCCTCTCACACAGTAGTTCAGGTCACATCGATCTGTAATAAAGAAAATACAGTATAGACTTAGTATTCTAACAATCCAAACAAAAAGAAACAAGCATTTACTTAAAGTTTACAACATTATTTTAAAATGTGCTATTTTTTATCCTTTTGATCTCCATAACAGCAATCATTTTAATGGAAGATGTAGGTCTCATGCACATAATGTATTTGGTTAAAAGGAGGTAGATTAGTAAGGGCATTAAATTGCTTCACACCAAAAAGTACAATAGGATCAAGCTACATTCAAAAATATCAAGAGACTGTGGTTTGCAGTGTCCGTTGAAAAGTGATGAATTTTGTTGTGATGCTACAATGCAAAAGTCACTTTGCAACCTGTTGAAAGCAATGTTAAAACATCTAAATTTGCATTAGATGTGAAAGGCGAATACCCTTTGTCTTGGAATTAGTTTCAAGGGGCCATTACAAATTTAAAAATCATTTTCTTATATCTTGTTGTGTGCATATTGGTGATTTACACCCTTTTAAGGCACCTTGGTCATATAGAGGTCCTTTTTTATGGTGGAGGAAACTAATGACCTTGGGCAAGTAACTGATAAACCTAATAACATACAGGTAGAAATATCCTGTTATATCTTATACAAGCATATTTATTATCAGGCTTGATTTTGAGTTGGAAAATAGTTCTTAAATAGGTTGAACAAACAGACCTATCCACACAATGTAAGTTTATGTTTTTTTATCTGATTATTAGACTGAAAAGAATAAATTACAGTATACATCTATAAGAGACTTACGGACACACTGAGTATTTTGTAGCTGGTAGTTTGATTGACAGGTGCAGACAAATCCACTAGTGGCATCATCAGAGCATACAGAATTAGCTGTACAGTTGTTCAAGTTGGCATTACTACAGCGACCTGTGCAAGAAAATCACAATACGTAACGAAGATGCTGAACATAGATTCAGGTTAATCTTCAACACAGTTACTGTCTTATCTTGTCTAAAACAAACTCTGTCTTAACTGAAAAGCTGACAAATCCAAACTTACGATTTTGAACCATAATAAACCAAACACATGTCAATATTGGACAAATTCTAAAGTTAGTAGACAGCTTAGTGTAGACAGGTTCCTCTATAAAATACAATGTTGCCATTTTCCCTCTTTTTGTTTTGCTTCACTTAATTGCAATAGTTGTTTCTATATTTGTATATACTGTGGTTTCATTATTATTTGTGCAGCATTAATTTTCATGACTTTCAAGGATTTTTATTAAACCAACTTAATTTGATACCCAAATTTAAAGGAAATCTAGCATTGATCTGTATGCTGCAGACTTCAGAACTACAAATGTAAAAATCCACAAACTTATCAATTTTCTTCAAACCCGAAAAATTGATACCCAGGAAAATAAATGATTTCACAGTACATAAGATTTATAACTATATTTTGTATTTTATGCAATAAAACATAAAATATTTACAAAGTAACTTACATTTCAAATATTATCAAACTGAAACAACAAAAGCATTTTTCAGTTCACAACACAAAAACCCATAAATTTAAATACTATTAAACTGAAACAGCTATAACATTTTTATCAGTTCACAACACAAAAACCTATACAAGTGTGGCCACTAAAAGTATGTCTCGCCTGCCGGCACCATCACTAAAATCAACTACCTAAGCTTTCATTTCTTGATATAAACACAAAAAGTGTATGTATACCTAATAACTGATGCCTAGTTACCGTATTATACTATTCAAGCATTCCATTGTCGACACAAGTATTACAAAAAATTTTCTGTCTGAAAAAAAGACCTAAGTTCACAGAGTCACTGGAGCGTAAAAATGGGGTCATGGTCACATGGCATGGTGACAGTTGCATTGTCCGTAACCGCAACTGTCTGTTTACCCAATATCAGATGCCTAGCTATTATAACTTTCCAGCAATTCATCATCCACATAAGTCTTACAAAAAAGTTTTTCAGCCTGAAAAAGACCTAAGTTCACAGAGTCACTAGAGCGTGAAAATGGGGTCAGGGTCACGCAGCATGGTAACAGTTGCGTAGACCATAACCTAAACTGTCTGTATACCAAATATCAGATGCCTAGCTAATATACTTTTCCAGCAATTCATCGTCCACAAAAGTCTTACAAAAAAGTTTACGGCCTGAAAAAAGACCTAAGTTCACAGAGTCACTGGAGCATGAAAATGGGTTCAGGGTCACATGACATGGTGACAGTTGCGTAGACCATAACCTGAACTGTCTGTATACCAAATATCAGATGCCTAGCTAATATACTTTTCCAGCAATTCATCGTCCACAAAAGTCTTACAAAAAAGTTTACCGCCTGAAAAAAGACCTAAGTTCACAGAGTCACTGGAGCGTGAAAATGGGGTCAGGGTTACACGACATGGTGACAGTTGCGTAGACCATAACCTGAACTGTCTGTATACCAAATATCAGATGCCCAGCTAATATACTTTTCCAGCAATTCATCGTCCACAAAAGTCTTACAAAAAAGTTTACGGCCTGAAAAAAGACCTAAGTTCACAGAGTCACTGGAGCCTGAAAATAGGGTCAGGGTCACACGGCATGGTGACAGTTGCGTAGACCATAACCTGAACTGTCTGTATACCAAATATCAGATGCCTAGCTATTATACTTTTCAAGCAATTCATTGTCCACAAAAGTCTTACAAAAAAGTTTACGACGCCGCCACCGCCGCCGGAAAGTAATACCTATGTCTCGCCTTCCGCGACTATTCGTCGCAGGCGAGACAAAAACCATCCTATCAACCATTAAATACTTACTCTTACACAAGTTGACATTATTTGTTCCCGTGCTATCAGTGTATCGACCATTAGGACATACATTACAGTCAAACGATCCAGCTTGGTCCTGATAGGTGTTCAGTGGGCAGGCTTCACACTGTCCTGATCTTAACCTCTGACCAACCAAACATGGTGCTAAAACAAAAACAAGAAAATGGGTCAAAGACAGAAATGGCGGGATTTCGTTCAACAGGTAGATGAGCAACAGACCGGAAATTGAATCCCACTTTATGGGACCCCACCCTGATGCTGTATACCAAATATCAAATGGCTGTGATTAGTAGTTAATGACAAAACTGTTACGCAAATTTTTTCCCCGCCCTCCCGACATTCACCATTTTATAACCCGGATTTTCACTAGTGAAATCGGGCCAAAAATAATCTTTCATCTTTTGCATAGACTTAGAAATATATATCCAACAACAATAGCAACATACATATGTTTATCTACCAGTAGTTTTATCTGATTTTGGTAATGGGAGAAAAAAATATTTTCAAAGTGCATGAAACAACTAAGTATTGTATTTTTTTGCTGTTCTCTACAATTGTGCTATAATTGGCCATAAGTTAAATCATAGGAAACCATTATAAATATTCCATCCATTAAATTATAAGATTAATTTTACAATTATCTCCTCTGATATCTAATCACTTCTTGTGGATACATAGAAAGATCAAAGAGGCACCTACTATAGACCTCAAACTGAAGCTTGTTTTGACAGTTTAAAATAAACATTTCTGACACTTACATTGAGTACATGCCGCTGAAGAAGTGGCCCCAGTGCCAGCTGTTGTGTAACCATTTTGACATGTCAAACAGACCAACCCATCAGTGGCCTTGTTCCTGTATTTCCCTTTAGCACACGATATACACTGACCACCACTGGCCTCTTGTCCAGAGGGACAATCCACTGTAAAAAAATTTATTGAATTACATCAAAAGTAATGTAAAAACTTTTGAAATAGAATCATTAGGACTTGTGTTTGTAGGACAGTTTGCCTTCCATATTTGGCAAACAAGAAGTATGTGTTTAATATATAGATCATTACACTTGTCGCACATACATGTAACATCATGTTTATAAATGTACAAGTTTGATACCTAGAAATTGCCAAACTATATTTGAAAGCTGATTCTTTTTTTGCATTGCAAACTTATAAATTGCCCTGAGGTTATTGATTTTGTATCACGTACACTTATTCAGCATTCAACTTATACCTCTATTCATTTAGCAAAATAGAAATATAGCATTGTGTTTATAAAATCTAACAAGTTTATATATCATTCAACATAACTTATAAATTCAAGCACTGGGGGTTTATTAAAGTACTGCGCTTCTTAGTCTTAGATATTGAAATATCTATCAACATAAAAACTTACAAATGAAAGCACTGAGATTGGTGTTAGATATGCATTTATGAGTCTATCAATAAAATATCAATCATTGTAAACTTACAACTGCAGGAATTGGGGTCAGTTTTAGATATGTGTTTCTGAGTTTATCAATAGAATATCTATCATTGTAAACTTACAACTGCAGGAATTGGGGTTAGTTTAAGATATGTGTTTCTGAGTTTATCAATAGAATATCTATCATTGTAAACTTACAACTGCAGGAATTGGGGTCAGTTTTTGATATGCGTTTCTGAGTCTATCAATAAAATATCTATCATTGTAAACTTACGACTGCAGGCATTGGGGTCAGTGTTTCCCTCAGTAGTAGTATTATATCCTGACTGACAGGGCTGGCATTGGTCCAGCCATTTAGCATTACCCCAATAGCCATAGGGACATGGCTTACAGAGGTTGTCAGTAGGATCTCTGTACTCTCCCAGTGTTGTACAATTTCCTGTAAGCAATAATGATAATTGGTTAAATGTGATGACAGGTTTATTTACCAAATTTAAAATTAAGAACAAAAGTGTATAGATGAAATTAGTATTTCGGTCTGTATATACACAGCAGCACCATCAATATCAGACAGTTCTACATTCCCCTTTATCTAATTGATGTAATTATTTGCTGACAAAATAGTCAAATTATTTAAATATTATTATGGCAAAACAGCATAAAAAGATATAAAATGGAGTCTGATTTAATTTATATTTATCATGAATTTGTTGGATTATTCAATTAAGCTGCCTTCAATAAATTAAGAGTGTTAAATGTGCCTAAATGTTAAAAAAGAATATTAAAAACGAAAGAATACCAAGATTTTACAAACAGCTTTTTTTCAAAATTAACATCTTTGCTTATTAATTAATAAAACATTATGTAAGCTTCATAAGAAGGTTGAATAAGGGCCTGCTAAATATACCCCTATTCATTCAACAAATCAGAAAACAGGAAGTAGATGACCAACTGATCTGGAAAGGGGGTGTACAGTTCAACTTATCATGCTTAAGCTGTGTACAGAATTTGAAATCAATCCCTTCAGTAGAAGCTGAGAAATCTGCTACTAAAGTTTGTACTGGACAAAGAGATGAACAAATGGGATTGCAATACAGTCCCCATCTCTCGTAGAAGTTGGGGTATAAAAACATGCTCCATGGTTCTAACCAATTGTTGAGTAGCTTGTTCATAAACTTACTGATATTACAATCAGCTTGCGAGGTACCCAGTTTATTAGCTGGAGTGATGAAATCTTCGGCACATTTTTGACAAACAGTCATAGACCTGTCAGTCCTGTCTCTATAGTAACCCCTTGGACAATCCACACAAGGTGGTGTACTTCCTGCTTGGTTTATTTCTGTTCCACTGCTACAATCAACTGAAAATAAAGATAAGAAATTGTCATTAATTATTAAATAGTTATCAATACATTTCACAATTAAATGAAGGTAAAAAAAAGAAGGTTTTAATCATTATTCAGTAATCATTAAATGTTTACCGTCTTAACCTTTAATATAAGAAAGAGCAGAGTAAATATATTAAAGGCTTTTGAAAAAGAGTTGCCCCCCCCCCCCCTTGTAGTATGATTAAGCTCAGTTACATAAATGCTGACTTTCAATATATATTTGAATTTCCTGCAGATGGCCAAAGTTAAAATCTAAATTTAGTTCCTCCAGTCCTGATTTATCATGAATCTTTTTTATCAATATCTGGTAAATGATAATTTCTGTAAATATCAGACAAAGAAACTAAAAGTATAGAATTTATGACAGGTCGTAAATGAAGGGTGCATTCGACATTCCCTTCCTAGGCAGCCTGGATTATTTTTTCCTGGGTTGAAATATAAAACAGAACTAAGGTGACCTCTGTTCTGTATGGGTCAATGATCTTTGTAACAAATAAAAGTGTACATTCGGAACAACCTTGGTAACATATTATATTACTACGTCATGTACGTCATCACCCATGTTGTTCTCGTTCTGTCCCATGTGAGCGACATTTTTTCTACCTGAGACTACCTGGGTTTGAATGTCGAACCCAAGCAAAGATTTTCAAATATAAGGGCAAAATATCCCTCCGGACAAAATCTGACAAATATAGAGTTGAGTAATGAAGTAATCAAAATTGATTAAAATTTCATTCAACTTCTCCCCTCCTACCAAAAATTGTGTAAAATAAAACCCTGTCCAATTTCCACATAAAAAATACAGAAAACCAATTAGCTTTGAACACCAACCTTTGCAGTCATCTGACGATTTTGCCGTTGTCAATGAGAAAGTTGTCTTTCCTGAGCCACAGGCTATACAAGTTGATTGCTGAGCTGCAGGCTGGTAAAAGTCAAAGCCACACTCTTCACAAACATTGTTGACTCGCTTATAACCAGCTTGACAATCGGCTAAAAGTAATCAAATTCAAAAAATCATTTAAGTTTTTTAATATCTTATAAGAATATTCTGAGGAATAAAATACAAAATTTCTGTGACTCGAGATAACAAAACATTCTTTATATATCAATTAAAATTGATTCTCAATTTTTTGTTAATTGTTGTTTTTCTTGTTGTTTATAAGCTATTTTGAGACTGATTTATATAATATTTTGTACACTGCCTTTAGTTATTAAGTAGTAGTCGACCTAAGAATCATGCAAAATTGAAGAAAAGTGATTCCTCGATAAAAAGGCTACAGTGGTTTATTTTTAATGAAAGATAGTTCAAAGTATATAGAATAAGAAATAAATAACAAGTTGCTCATAACTGCCTGGTCCTGGGAGAAATCTTGCCATTTTGTTACAATGGTTTTTACTGAAATTATTGACAATTTTAAGAGTTATCTCCCTTTCTTACATTTTTCCAATGCATTCTATATATTTTTTTTCTCTCAGGACCAGGGCTAGTTTGGAAAAAGAGCACAAAAGATCAAAGCAGGGTGCTAGTAGGATTAACACATCAAAAATAAATTGGTGTAGGCTTTCCACCCATGAATCACTCTATGCATTTTATAAAAAGTAGTTATTAAATGCCCTCCAATTTGTTTAAGAAATTTGATTTGTAGCAGCTTGTACACATGCATACCAAAAATCATCTCAATTTATCAAAGTATCTAAAATAACTCCTTTTAATATACATGTATAGGACTGACAGATGAAAGTGTGATAAAACTGTTAAGCATGAGGATAGGGCATAAAAATTCATAGTTTACATAAAGCTTTTGCATTGTCCTTTACTGGATTTGACCCATTGGCTATGTGGGGGGAGGGTGTGTGCTATAGAAAGCAGGAACTGCTTACACTTCTGGAGCACGAGAGTTCACTCCCATTTCGACTTGAGTTCACAATGCTGAATATAGTTTGGTTGTAACATGTGTTTTTGTTAGTTTTTTGGGGATATGTTTTGTTGAGAAGAATTTATGTCAAACACTATTGTCTTAGTTTTTTGGGGATAAATGACATTGGATTGTCCAATTGGTACACCTTGACTTCTTACTTCTAAGCAATCAGGAAAAAAACCACTATGTTCAAAATATCACACCTCTGGGTTATGTATTTCCTTAGAAAACTGTGACAAAAATTTTTAATGTATGTTTTCACTATGTGTAATAAAAACCTTAGTATTTGCCTAATAGTAAGTAGATGATCTAGGATAATAATATTGATATACACCATAATATACTAAAAGAAAAATCTATATACAAAATATCAGATTTCTATGTCACATAGCTTCTAAGAAATCTATTATGAAAGTTATGTTACAGACCAAGGGTAAAACAATATTCGTTCTCTTCTTGGAAGCAGGGGTATAAATAGAAAACTTACCCACTGAACAGTTAGCCTGGTCAATAGAGCCAATACTTTCAGTGATAAAACCTGTTTGACATTTTGTACAACTGTCAGCTTTCTTTAATGGTTTGTAGTAGCCAACCTTACATGGAACACAAGCTCCATTTACATCTTCATATCCAGGATCGCAACTCACTGAAACATAGATAATAACCTTTGATGCAAACTTTAGTGCTGCATAATATTTAATTTCATAAGACAAAAAATTCAATTTATAAGTGGAAATTGTTGGTAAGTAATTCTGTCAAGGGTAGACTAATAAAGGCCAAAATTGGTATATAATAAACATTTTTTTGGTGTCATTTTAGTGCTTTGTACAAGATAGGCAATAGTGAGAAGGTTGGGCCCAAAAAAAAACTAGTTTTACCCCAACACATTTTAAATTTGCCTGTCCTAAGCTAGGAATCCTTGTCAAAGCTTTTGTTTGCCAATGTCATCCATCTGTTGTTTGGGTCTTTCGTTGATAATTTAAGGATTGGTTTTGAATCTTATTTTTGTATTTTTTGTCTTGGGCCATGCAAGACAGTGAGCAGTGAACTCTGTCATGTTGAAGACTGCTGGCTGTTTTTTGTTGTGATTTTTAAAATGGATGTTTCTTTATGTTAGTTGTTTTGTACACTTATTGCACATTTCTTTATAGTCTATTTACTCAGCAAATGTGGCTTTGAACCACTCATGTAAAATAAGAAAAAAATCTATCCTTTTACAGGGCAGTTTATCTATAAAGTTTCGTACAAATCTGAATACATGTAAATAAAGGAGAAACAAAAATTAAGTAAATCTAAGTATGACTGATAATAGTTACACAGACAGATGTTAGAAGATAATGAGATGTGGAATAAGTGCATATGACAAAGCCAAACTAAAACAAGGAGCAATTTAAGGTAGTTTTGGGGTATAAGCAAAATCTATCAGAATTTTTTTTTATTTCTCAGAATTAAACTTTCATAAATGAACATTGAATAAATCCCCCAAAATTGTGACCTTTCTACAGATTTATGACCTTACGAAATTGGTAGCCTACAGCTTTGTTTTACAATATATTATAAAGGGAAAAGTGATATTAAGCATCATTGTGAGCTTGAAACCTATCAGATTCTACAAATTTGCCCGATGTCTGAAAAAGATGCTCATTTCTATACCCAAAAAACCACCTTAAAAAGACCACAATGAATCAACAATTTTGCATTACCCAAATTAATCAACAATTTTGCATTACCCATAGTACAACATGAAACTTACAGATACAACTTAAGGCAGAAGTTTGCCCTGGAGCTGTTGTAGTTTTCTGTGCAGCACAGTTATCACAGTTATCAGACCATTTGGTCTCCTGGTAAGTTCCAATAGGACAAATGTCGCACCCTGTTCCCGATATTTTGTATCCAGCTGTACAGTTGCCTGCAAAAGAAAACATTTAAATAAGACTGCATTACAAATTCGAGCAAAGAATGATTATGGTCCAGATTGAAAAGTCAATTTTAAAATGTTGTTAGATCAATTTGATGGCATATTTTCACTTAGGCTGTATGGTCCTTTTTAATGCTTTTTCATACTAGGCAGTATGGTTGTTATAAAGTTACATGTTGTTTTTATCCTGCTGTGGCATGTTAGGTTTTCCAAGGAAGATAGAAAGTATAGCCATGACTATTAAAACTTTACACCTTTAAAAATAGTGTGTTATACCACTTGGGCAATTCCAATCTTTGACCACCTTCTCATTAAAAACATTATAACTATGATAATAGTAATTATAAACTGAACCTAAAATGGTCAAAATTGATATCTACTAATACATGTGTGTATGTCTTAGTTCAAGAAAAAATAAGCAAAAATAAGCAATCACAAAAATTTATGTTTATAGTATAGCAAGAGAGAGGGTATAATATAATAATGGCATAATTTTCATAAACAAAATTTGTCAAATGGCCAAATATCTTTGAAAAGGAAGAAGGTGAGCAACAGAATTTAAACCACATGATAAAATAGAGGACCAAATGCTGATGCTGCATACCAAATACAGGGGTAATAAGAAACTGTGATAAGTAGTTGCTGAAAAAAAAAAGACTGTTTTATTTTTTTTCCCTGCCTTGCCTACCAACTGCCTGACATTGACTATTTCATACTTGATAATCTGGCCATTTAAGCTATCTTTAAATGAGTTACTTACCTTGTGTACACTCTGCAGCTGAAGCAGCACCAGTAGAGGGCGTAATCCTATCAATAGGGCACAAAGTACACTCGGAAAATCTTCCATTATTATTGTCCTTGTAGTAACCTCTATCACAAGGTTGACAAGTGCCACTTGTCAGTTTTTCCTGACCAGAAGGACAATAACCTAAAAATAAGACATACATAAATTTTTAAATTAAGAAGAAAGACATTGAATATTTTATTAAATTTTGACTGGAGTACAATATCACAGTAATACAATTAAGTCCCAAAAATTATAATTCATACACAAAAATCACAAAAAAATCTTTTTGTCAGTATGTTTATGATTGGGACAAATATATTTACCCTTTCCCTCATTAACAATAGTGTAAAAATGGGTCAAAGACAGAAATGGCCGGATTTCGTTTAACAAGAAGTAGGTGAGCGACAGACCTGAAATCACATCCCACGTTATGGGAGCCCATGTTGATGCTGCATACCAAATATCAAGAGGCTGTGATAAGTAGTTGCTACGAAAACTGTTACGAAAATTTTCTACTATTGGACATTATTGTCAAAAATTAACTAAGTCGGTAAACAGGAAGTAGATGGCGGACAGACCTGAAATCGCATCCCACGTTATGGGACCTCACCCTGATACTGTATACCAAATATCAAGTGGCTGTGATTTATAGTTGCTGAGAAAACTGTTACGAAAATTTTCTTCTATTGGACATTATTGTCAAAAATTAACTAAGTCGGTAAACAGGAAGTAGGTGAGCGACAGACATGAAATCGCATCCCACGTTATGGGACCCCACCCTGATGCTGTATACCAAATATCAAGTGGCTGTGATTAGTAGTTGCTGAGAAAACTGTTACGAAAATTTCTTCCCCGCCCGCCCGCCGCCCGCCCGCCGCCCGCCGCCCGCCGCCCGCCGCCCGCCCGACATTCACCATTTTATAACCCGGATTTTTCACTCCGTGAAATCCGGCCAAAAATGGCAAAAAAGCAAAGTGAAAAAAATGAAAATGCTCTAATTTTTTTTTTTTTTTCGTCCAAAGGATTTGAAACTTGGTAAAGCTGTTCATTAGACCAGGGTCTTTTGTTACAGGTCTCAACTGCCATTTTCATGGTTGCTTTTGATACCAATTAAAGCTGTCCATGGACAAAAAAATCAGTTGGCAATTGACAACCAAATTTTTACCTTTAAAATTAACAAGTAAATCTGTGAGCTTATGCTCACGAGTGATACCCCCGCTCCCAAAACCTAATTAAGTTAAACAGAATGTAGACTACATAGGAGCATGAAATTGGTATACACCACATGGTACTATAGGATAAAGCTGTTTAAAAAATATCAGACCTCTATCTCATGTAGTTGCTTGGGAAACTGTGACGGAAATTATGCATTTATGTCGGTTATGTGTAAAAACCTAAGTATTCGGTAAACAGGAAGTAGACTACCTAGGAGCATAAAATCGGTATACACCATATGGTACTATAGGATAAAGCTGTATACAAAATATCAGACCTCTATCTCATGTAGTTGCTTGGAAAACTGTGACGGAAATTTTGCATTTATGTCCGTTATGTGTAAAAACCTAAGTATTCGGTAAACAGGAAGTAGACTACCTAGGAGCATAAAATCGGTATACACCATATGGTACTATAGGATAAAGCTGTATACAAAATATCAGACCTCTATCTCATGTAGTTGCTTGGAAAACTGTGACGGAAATTTTGCATTTATGTTCATTATGTGTAAAAACCTAAGTATTCGGTTAACAGAAAGTAGACTACCTAGGAGCATAAAATCGGTATACACCATATGGCCAATAGGATAAAGCTGTATACAAAATATCAGACCTCTATCTCATGCAGTTGCTTAGAAAACTGTGACGGAAGTTTTGTTACGGACGGACGGACGAACGGACGGACGGACAGACGGACGAACGGACGGACGGACGGACAAGGGTAAAACAGTATACCCCCCTCTTCTTCGAAGCGGGGGTATAAAAAAAAATATGGGCAAGTCCAATGGTACTCTGACCTAGAATTCAAAAATGTTTAAAATATGGGATTTGAAGTAATTATGGGAGCGATTGTCACAGTCCTAAGTGTAAAAAAAAATTCGGACGGCAGGGGCACACCTGCCTGAACTCTACCCTATGACTACACAAAAACATTACCATATTTAGGCAAAAATTTTATTTGCCAAAAACGGCCCAATCATGCTTGTACAGGAGGATTAGGAGGGAAGAGGGGACCAAAAAAGGGGGTTAACAAAATAACAAAGAGACGTCCAAAGGCATCTACATGCAGGAAAGGGTTAAGGTACAGGAGAAAAAAAACTGACAATTAATTCTATACTGTAATAATTAAAATAAAATTCCTTTATCATTCAAGCCAAGTTTAAACTATTTGTGCTGTAAGTAACTTACTTTCACAATCATTTGATGAAACAGATCCTGTTTGTCTGGTCCAGGTGTCACCAAGACATGCTGTACAAGTCGTCTGATAATGGAGATTCTGGTATGTACCTGCTTCACATGTTATACATCCCGAGTCATCAGAATTTCTACGAGATCCAGCTAAACATTTCCCTAAAATCATTGATAATAACACATGTACATGTTATTATACATTGTTAAATGATATTGTAATTGACTACATGGACTATAGAAAAAAATCATTCATAAGAAGTTAAGCATTGCAACATTGAGAAGTATCTCAATCTTACGGTTAATTTAATAAGGAATGGAAGAATGGACAAAATACTTTAACATCATATGGCTCCTTACTGTTGAAAGTAGGGATTGAAAATGAATTTCGAATTAAAACTACACCAGTCCTATAAAACTTCTTGTCTTTCTGTTTGGGTAAGCCTCGGTCAAACATAATGTATTTTTACTCTTAATATGTGCAAGTAATTGAAAAGACTTATTACACAATTTGTGGTAGAATACTAACAAAGCTTGATCTTTATTTCATTGTACTCAACAGTGGTGCAAAATATCATTCAAATCCCTTGACACTTTTCAAGTTATCATCTGGAAACCTTTGGGGGACAGACGGACAGACACCAAATGAAACTGAAGGTATAACATAATACCTTGCCACTTTGTGTGGTGGGGAATAAAAACTATAGACTTCCTGCATCTCAATATTGAACCCTTGAAAGACCAATATGCAGTGGTCTATTGAAATATGATTTATAGTTTGATATCTAAACCAGAAGCTTGGATAACCCTAGACCTTCTAGGCAGGGTTTTCCATTCAATTTGGCCTAACAGGCCAAAATGAATAAGTAGGCGGTCACCGGATAATAGGGGGTGTCCTGGGGGGCTTGCCCCCCCGAAAAATTTTTGAAATCTAGATTCAAAATCCTGGCATCTGACGAATTTTAAGACAATATTTCATGCTTGTTAAATGGGCATATTATTAGCAGAACTTTTTTCTAAAAAATTTTGTCTGCACAATTTTAAGACTTTGAATACTATAATTTAAACGTCATAAACGTTGACAAAATTAAGAATACTGTTCTTGGATTATTGGATACAGACACACAAGCTGTCAAGTGAAGTCAGTAGGTTGTCAATTTAACTTGCAGGTATTAATTACCTTGATTAATGATGAAAATCGATATTAATTATAGGCCATAATAGGGTCAACAAGGAAATGAAATCAAACACAATCGATCTCTAAAAGGACAGGACGCCCCGAAATCGTCAACAAGGGCACGGGCGCAACTGAAAAAAAGGGTGGGCGCCGCGCCCTCTGAAACGACCTAGCTGGAACACTGCTATGTCATCGATTCATTCGCGATTTAAAGTATCCGTTTATAAACACAACAGAACAAATTGAAAAACAATGCATGCAAACTTTATAAATTGTATTATCATAAAAATCCACACCTTTGTGTCGCTTTGAGGGGAAAAAATCTGTAATGGAACGTTTCATCTTCAACAACAAACGAAAGTTTTTAACGACCTTGACATGGCATGACTTGCATAAATACTCGATATCTCTCGGGAGTTTCTCTTTCGATGGATAACGGCCGTGTGTTCCGATAGAAATACAAACCGGAACTCTCAAACGTAAATAAAACTTCAAGAATATTGAAGATCATAATAAAGATCAATAAAGTTATGAAATGTAAAATAGTCGTATAAGTAAAATATGCACCCAAATTTTTTAGACTGATGACGATTGAACCGGCCAAATAATTGCTTGAACCGGTCAATTTGGCCGGCGGCCGGTTCTTATGGAAAACACTGCTAGGCCTCAAGATGTTGATTGACCCCATACTTACTGACTGTACATAGGTTTGCATGAGTCGATGCCACATTTGGTGTAACATAGTTAGCATGTTTCTTACTGACTGAACATTGAGTTGCATGAGTAGATGCCAGGTTTGGTATTACAATATAAGAATTATACTTACTGACTGTACATTGAGATGCCTGAGTGGATGCCAGGTTTGGTGTTACATAATCAACTGGACAGGCTGTACAGTTCATGAACAGGTAGTTGTCATTGTTTTTATAGAAGCCGACATCACAATTATCACATGATCCATCATCTTGTCTCTCTTGACCAGGAGGACAAAAGTCTACAATAAAATTAAGATCAGAAATAATTTTTTCCCTTTTTCTACAATGAGGCCTAAGTCTTCCAAATTTTGTGATACTTTATAAAACTTGGTAGAAAAGAATGTATTGTAAATGTAAAACAGCTGTAAAAAATAGAAAACAGTACATTAAGATCTGATTTATTTTTTTTCCAGCTAATTAACAGTAATAGAAAGCATTACAATTTCAATGAATCCTTTCAAAGACTATCAAACTTTCAAAAATTATTAATCACTATACAACTGTTTGGAAATTTATGGTCAAATGAAGCTGATGAATTGAAAACGCATGAGAAAATTTCATGTTTGCAGTTTTTACACTTTGCAAAGTTGAAGCCTCTTTTTCCTTGCAACAATTCTAGAAAGTTGAAAAAACACTTTTCACTTGATAACTGGTCAAAGTAATGAGACACTTGAAATTTTATCGTAAATACTACTAAAACAATACAAAATCTTCAGACTTAAACTAATGAATTTGTCAAAAAATCATTCCAATCAATCATTTTATGGTCAGCAACATAATTGTAAAATTTCATAGCAATCAGTCGACCAGAACTTAAGTAATCTAGACCTGCCTTCATGTTTGGCAATGGAGTTTATAAAACAAAATAAGCAAAAGATTTCCTGACAAATAAAATAGAAACAAGTAAAAGATTTCATGACAAATAATTTTTAAAAGGTTAGCTGAAGTTTTTGAGCAAGAAAATAAAATAAGTTATACAACTACATGTACCAGTGTTTACATACTTATGCACTGAGTTGACATGGTAGAAGCCTCTTGTTCTGTGCTGGTTCCAGCTCCACATGCTATACAGGTTGTGGCATCAGAGTTAGGCTGGTAGGTTCCATAGGGACATTTATCACACTGGGTTCCTGCCGCATTGGATTTGTAGCCAGGACTACAGCTAACTGTAAAAATAGGGCATAAAATGGGACATTAAATGATACCCCGCCACGAAATAACATCAATAGTTCATGTGTGGCTGGGTAGAAAAAGATAAAAATGTCTTGTACAAGTTTGGGACAGATACTGTGAGTTCATTTATTTTTGTTGGGGATCGGTTTTATATTTAATGAATATCAATTTTCATGGTTTCCAGAAAATTCCTTTTACTTGATTTTTTTATTATGTAGTTTGCACTTGCATGTTGCTAATAGAAATCTTTGTTCAAATACCACTTCAATAGACTCTTTAATTTTTTGGTAGACTGTTGTCAGTGAAAATTGTAATTTTCAAATAATTATACAAAAATACAGAAGAGGAAAACTTACAGATTGAGCAGTCCGATTCTTTGATGGCTCCTGTAGTAGGCGTTTTCTTGTTCTGTGGACAATCTACACACTGGCCATAGATGTTATTAGCATTATCCTTGTATTTACCAATAGGACACGGCTCACATGTCAGAGAATTGTTCTGGAATCCAGACTCACAGAAGACTATAATAAAAACAATTAATGATATATAATACATATACACAGCTTTACAACAGTTTAAAGAACAGAAAAAGTATACAGTAGTCCCCCCGTTAAAGGCCACCTCCCATATAAGGCCACTCCCCTTATGTGGCCACAATTCTTTGGCAACAACCATTTTTAATTCAAAAGTACCCCCCATATAAGGCCACTCCCCTTATGTGGCCACAATTCTTTGGCAACAACCACTTAAAATTCAAGTAATTCAACCCCCCATATAAGGCCATCAATTTGTAAAATTCAAATACCTTTTATTTCTAGGCCTCCAACAAAGTCTTTGAAGTAGAATTTTCATGTTTGTTATTAAAGGTATATTTTCATGTGTAAAGAAAAAATAATAAACAATTTTCATAAAATCTATTTTAACTGTAAGAGAGTTTGCTAGGGTACCTGATCACATATTTGAACCATAAACTGTGAACCTGAAAAAAGTTGAATTATCTCCACTGATTGAAATATAAAAGCATACTTCTTTATTCACATCTTTTATAAAATTTTGCTTGGCAATTTAAGAATTGTGAAGTTAGAAGGGATTGGAGGTTATTATAAAAACTTCTATAGCAATATAACAACAACAAAAAAACCAACACTGGCATTTGCAAGCATTTTTTAGGCCTTTTTCTGATTGATAATGCTTTGTCCTTATTTAACCTTTCTTAGCCTTTTACACTTACATTTACAATCATTGGGTGATGTAGAGCCCTCTTGGTCAGTCCTGTATCTGGTACCACCACAAGTATTACAATCTGTTCTCCATTTTCTATCTTGGTA
Source organism: Arcuatula senhousia (assembly GCA_963971305.1). Classification (NCBI taxonomy): domain Eukaryota; kingdom Metazoa; phylum Mollusca; class Bivalvia; order Mytilida; family Mytilidae; genus Arcuatula; species Arcuatula senhousia. The sequence goes on from OZ020307.1 coordinate 26,265,786, forward strand.
AGTTCCAATGGGACATTTCTCACATGTGCTTGTTCCAACTCGTCTATATCCTGCTTCACAAGCCTCTGTAATATAATATGAAGGTGCAATGTTATTATGTAGGTAAAAAAAATAATCCTCCTTAGCTGAACAGAAATCTGTGTTTTTTTAAGACTGAAAACTAACCATTTTATCTTTTGTACGGAGGTGATAAAATTTCTACAAGAGTTTTTCTGTGACTTAAACTGTAAGACTTAAAAAAAAAAAAAAAACTCAATAAAATAAGTATTTTTTTTATCTAAAATTATTTTGAAATATCGAAAAACTAATTTCAAGACTTGTGAGTTGACATACCTGTACAAAGGGGGTTAGTCATGCCAGCATGGCTTATGGGGTAAGTTAACTTCACATGTTCATTTTAACAATGCTAACCCAAACCATTAGCACTGTGGGCATGACTAACCCACTAAGAAGGGCTTGGTTGAACTAAATATTTTCCCCAAAATAATTCAAGAATCAACTAAGTACTTGTTATAAGAGAAAAAGATTTCCCTACATAAAGTTTTAATTTATATGATTTTGTCCCTATCAATAGTCTACATTTAATTCTTTCCATTTCAATAAACTTAGGGAGAATCTACATATTAAAAGCACTTTTGTTTAGCCATCCTCTGAAACCAAGGAGTTTTTCTCTTGCCTACTCGTTCATCACCCCTGTGTCACCTTGTTTTCTGATTGGTCGCATTACATTTGTCTAATGTGATTTAACATTGTTTCTATATTCAAATTTTATAAAGTTCAAGATCAGATCAAAAACGTGCAAACGAACAAAATCATGTGAAATGACTGAGGGGTGATGTATGAGTAAGTGATAAGAACCCCTGGGTTTCCTACAATGTTGTTAAACCTGCAAGTCTTACAAGGTTTTGGATTTACTTACTTATATTGCAATCACCAATGACAGTTGATCCTGTGGTTAGGGTAATAAATCCAGATGTACAAGCTACACAGAGGGCATGTACTCCAGAGGTCCTGTATGTTCCTATTGGACAATCCTCACACTGGCCATTCTGAGAAAGCTGTTTACCAGATGGACATTCATCTAAAATGTACACAATCATTTTTATTGTCTAGATAAAACAGCAGGGACTTTTATAGGAAACCAAATATTTTTTTTTAAAACTAAGCTCCTTAAAAGACAATGAAACAAAAATATGTCAAAGGACATAGTGCTCCACCTTACAACATGAAACCTGAAGGTACACCTGATTTGGGACAGGTGTATGAACAGACCTGAATACTATATGCCCTTCTTATTTGGTAAGAGGGGCAAAAAAATATACAAAAAAAAGTTAATTTCTAGTCCTTTCTCAAACAATCTTTTTGCATTAATCTCCTATACAAAAATATGCTATTTATTTTATCACCGAGTTCTTGCATCTAAAATCCCATTGTAGATATATATATGTTTTCCACTGTGATTTTTTAAATTGCTGTTTATTTAATGTTGGTTGTGCCGCGTACACTTATTCCACATCACTTTATCCTCTATATCATACATTTTAAATTTAAAATGAAATATATAGCTCATACTATTAATAATAATGTTTTTGTGGATGTGAACTCTTGTAATTTTTATGTTCCCTTTTGTTTATGAAAGTGATTAATGACAAAAATTTACCAAAACATGAACTTGAACTGGTTGATGCTGGTAGTCTGGTGGTCTGACCAAGTCCACACCAGTCACAATAGAACTGTCCTGTATTCTGTTGGTAATAACCAACAGCACAATCATCACACTGTCCACTTGACATGTTGAAAAACTGACCGGCTGTACAGACATCTGTTAAAGACAAGGTAAATCAGGAATTAGAGATCAATACTGTGAAATGAATGAAGAGGTTCTATTTTTCTTTATGATTGCATATAGCAAAAATAACCCTTATAACATAGATTTTCTATGAATATTTATGTTGTGTTATGGGTAAATAACCCAAATAAATCTATTATCTCAAATAAGACTATAAGCTACCATTTAAATCTTCTACACCTTGCTATACCTACCATAACACATACTAGCACTGGATGAACCTAAAGTTTCTGTGTCATTCCCTGAGGGACATGGTGTACAATGGTTCATACCATCCTGGTTACTTACCATAACACATACTAGCACTGGATGAACCTACAGTTCCTGTGGTGTTCCCTGAGGGAAATGGTGTACACTGGTTCATACCATCCTGGTTACTTACCATAACACATACTGGCACTGGATGAACCTACAGTTTCTGTGGTGTTCCCTGAGGGACATGGTGTACAATGGTTCATACCATCCTGGTTACTTACCATAACACATACTAGCACTGGATGAACCTACAGTTCCTGTGGTGTTCCCTGAGGGAAATGGTGTACACTGGTTCATACCATCCTGGTTACTTACCATAACACATACTGGCACTGGATGAACCTACAGTTTCTGTGGTGTTCCCTGAGGGACATGGTGTACAATGGTTCATAAAATCCTGGTTACTTACCATAACACATACTGGCACTGGATGAACCTACAGTTTCTGTGGTGTTCCCTGAGGGACATAGTGTACAATGGTTCATACCATCCTGGTTACTTACCATAACACATACTGGCACTGGATGAACCTACAGTTTCTGTGGTGTTCCCTGAGGGACATAGTGTACAATGGTTCATACCATCCTGGTTACTTACCATAACACATACTGGCACTGGATGAACCTACAGTTTCTGTGGTGTTCCCTGAGGGACATGGTGTACACTGGTTCATACAATCCTGGTTACTTACCATAACACATACTGTCGCTGGATGAACCTACAGTTTCTGTGGTGTTCCCTGAGGGACATGGTGTACACTAGTTCATACCATCCTGGTTACTTACCATAACACATACTGGCACTGGATGAACCTACAGTTTCTGTGGTGTTCCCTGAGGGACATGGTGTACAATGGTTCATACCATCCTGGTTACTTACCATAACACATACTGGCACTGGATGAACCTAAAGTTTCTGTGTCATTCCCTGAGGGACATGGAGTACACTGGTTCTTTCCATCCTGGTTACTTACCATAACACATACTGGCACTGGATGAACCTACAGTTTCTGTGGTGTTCCCTGAGGGAAATGGTGTACACTGGTTCTTTCCATCCTGGTTACTTACCATAACACATACTGGCACTGGATGAACCTACAGTTTCTGTGGTGTTCCCTGAGGGACATGGTGTACACTGGTTCATACCATCCTGGGCAGTGTATGAACCCTTAGGACAATCAATGCAAAGTTTTGTTGTTGAGTCCCAGTATGTTCCTGGTCCACATTTAACTGAAATGACATAAGAACAATTTTGGTCCAATTTCATGTATTGTGTACAAGTGTTTTATCCTCTTTCCGTTAAAACCTTGGTATAATTACATTGTGCGAGACATTTAAAAATTGAGCAATTGGTAGTATTCAGTTTCTTTCAACACAATAGAAGATTTAAAGGGATCACTACCAATTGCTCAAATTTTTAAATGTCTTGCACAATGTACTTAAACCAAGGTTTTAACGGAAAGAGGATAAAGACTTTCTTAGGATGCTGTGATGTGCACTTTTTCTATCTCTTTTTTTATCTTTGTAGCTTTTTCTTTTCTATATACTCTACCTCAAATGCTGTATTTTTTCAATTTACAATTCCTTGTTTTAAGAAACTTCAATATTTTTTCATCAAGTACTGAACATTATGAAACAAATTTATAACCAAGTTTCAAGCAGAACTTTGAATTATAGACTGCACCTAATGTTAGTCTTGTCTACTTAGGGATCATCAGAGATGCTCAGGCCAATAGTTGTAATGCAAAAACTTGATAAAACAAGAAGAGCCCAGTAGGATCAGGACTATAAGACATCATATACATTAAATTTTAACAGGAGGACTCTATTACAGTCTATAAATCTGTCAAGAGTAAAGAATGGATTTTGTTCAACAGCAAGTATGTGAGGAACATACCTGAGTTCCGATTCCAAAAGAACGGGACACCATGCTGATGCTGCACTTAAAATGTCAAGAGCTTGAGGCATAGTATGCCCTTGCTAAGAAGCCTGACATTCACCATTCCAAAACTGTGACAGACAAAAATTTATGAAACAATGCACTTAAAAGATTCAACATACCACATTTGCCATTAATTTCTGTCTCATTGTCTGGACATACTGTGGTAGATACAATTGTAAATCCATTTGTATCTAGTGTTCCTGAAGGCACATTTTGCTGAAAAAAAAAATTGAAAAAAGTTCATTTGGAGACATTAACTGTTTACTGTAAACCGGCTTATTTTTGTGACTATTTTTTGTTGTTGCGTTTTTAGGACAGAGGGCAAATTCGCAGCTATTTATTTTCACGATTCTTAGTTACAACAATTATATTACTATGAAAATAAGTACATTTATGACGATTTATTTTTGTGAATTTTTGTTCCTCGCAAAACATGCGCAAAATAAATAGCTCGTGAAAATAAGTTGGTTTACAGTAATGGTTATATTGGATGATAAGTTTTATTGACATAGGATTCAGAGTGCCACCAGAAACCTACCAACTTTGTACGGGTACTTTACAAAACTAGAATGGCCGTCTTCCATGGAAAACATATGTCGCCTGTTTCTTAAAATAATCATTTAGCAGAAATAAATTAGTAAAAGGCATTAAATGGCTTTACTCCATATAGTACTATGGGAGAAAGCTACATACCAAATATCGAGAGGTCGAGACATGTAGTTGCCAGGAAAACTGCGCTGGAAATTTTTGTGATACCACAGGACAATGAAGACGCAAGACGACTGATGGTGCCAATTAAATTAACCCCTAAGCCTATATGCTACTTCTGCAACATGTTGCAAGCAACATAACAATAACAAACAAATGAACGAGCTCTTTTTGTGAGTTACAAAGTGGAACTCTCACTCAAGCTGCATTAGTAATTGACTGGTGTGGTATCTGAGTGTGGCAACAGAGACTTCTAAGCCACCAAGGATTTGCAACTCATAAACAATTCAATATCATTTTTACGACCAAAATGCGAAGAAATAATGCTTATTGTGTCCAATGATCTATTTTTTTAAACAATGTAAAAAACTTTTTTAAACTTCATCAAAGTTCATACCATACAAAACTAACATTTATTTCAACAGACAAAAATAGAATTCTTAAGTACCAAAAAGTTAAGAATATTTTGAAAATGTTGTGAACCAATAACACAAAGAAATTTTAGCAGTTCTTTGACTTAGAAAACAAGGCTTTACAAAATTTATAAAATACTCTTAAAAACATCACTGACCTTCAAAAATCAATGTTTTTATTCATAATCTTCAAAGCTTACCGAGAAATCAAATAGATCAGTTTCTAGTACTGATCTAGTCATGACCTCTGTTGGAGTTAAAGTTTGACCTGCACTTGTTAATGTTGGCCTGAAAGAAATAATGTTACAATTTTTTGAAATACCTCATTTTGAAAACATGTTTATTTGTATTTAGAGAACAAAAAAAATAAAATTCATATAAGTAAGAAAAGATGTTTCTTTTACAAAGGGATCACTCAAACAAATATTTTGTCCCTTCCTTTTCACTGTTATGCAGGTTCATCAGTGTGAAAAAAAATTGTGATTTTGGGTGATAAATAACACATAGAATGTGTTTAAGGCAGCAATGTTGTATAATCATTCAAATAAAGGACTTTGTAAGCTAATTCATATCATTTTTTTAGAACATAAATTCCGAGAACCTAAGCATCAAAATTATTCTTGACCAGACCTTGATTGCATTTTTCTATTATACATAAAACAAGACTTTGCCATTTATGACACAAACAAATCTAAAACGTCTTTTAACGATGATTGCTGGTCAGCATTTGAGATTTCTGTCAGATTTTCGGAATCCTCTGGATTTTACCATTAAAATGGTGATAATTTTTTTGCCCACTTACTCCCTATTTTCTTTTTAAATTATTATTTATTATAGCATAAAAGGCTAACTAACAAAGTTTTATAAATTTCTTGTTATTATTTCATAGGTTTTTACACTCAGCAAGTCTAATGTTAAACCTATGAAAAAGTCAAAAATCCTGTTCTCGCCAAATTTTGAATACTTAATATCTCAAAAACGAGTTCGGTTACCTATGAATTTTTTAAGCTGATTTTGTACCTTTACCTAGGGGCTATTCATTAAATATATCAATTTAGAGACCTTGTTATTTTTAAACTGACCAGCGATCATCCTTAAGATGCAAACATACTGTGACAAGGGGATAGTAACATCCACTGATAGAGGACTGATTGTAGCCCTCTTTCTTCTGCCGTTTGCGTTGATACAGGTTACAGTGACAACAACATCAGAACAATCTGCAACAGAACACAGTCTGTTGTTGTAAGCAGTGTTGATAGCATCTATCTTCTTTGGTATTTCAGTTTCAAGGAAACTAGTTACAGCAGCACAGTTGATGGTAGATACTCTAGGATAGGGGATGGTAACCACAAGTCTTCTTCTGGCATCACTTTGTACAGCTAAAAAAGGAAGCAGTATAAATTATTATACTTCAGTAGATTTTTTCTATATAAAATACAGGTAAACATTTTAACTATTACATCTTGAATTTGGTAAAAGTACTATTTCCCTAGGGATATAGTAAAAACTATTTCCCTAGGGCAATAGTACAATAATGATTGGCAGTAGGCGTGGCTAAAGTATACTGTATACAAGGTAAAGAAAGAGCAGTAGGCGTGGCTTTAGTTAAGTTGTTTACTGATTCAGTATAATAAAACAATTGTTTACTGGTCATTCGGAAAACAGTACATTTGTTTCCCCTCGGTACTTACCATTTCCCTCGGCGCTACGCGCCTCGTGAAATAGTAAGTACCTCGTGGAAACAAATGTACTGTTTCCCTCATGACCAGTAAACAATTGTATAATGTATTACTAAGTACCTAAAGAATTACTGATGGTTCATTCAAATGGTGAAAGTCCAAAAAGAAATGCCAAAATCAGCTGACACAAAAGAATACAACATGTAAAGTAACAAACAACTCTCAAAACAAAAACCCATACATATTATGATCAATCAAATGTTGTGATTAATAATTAAGTGTAGTTCTCTGTAAGAATCAGGCAAACTTTAAATAATGATTTTAAAAAACACACGGTTTTGACAATAAATTGTTATTCAAAATAGCCTTCCAATGAAGAAACAAACATTAGTTGTTGTCTCGAGTGTCAGAGGATGGAGAAAACTTTCTGTTAAAATAATAGGAATTTAGTGTGACTTGACAGAGTTATCTCCCTTAGATTCAAATTTCAACCAAAATATATCTCAAATTGCTGACTTTCAAAAAAAGTGCCAATGCATTTTTTGTTACTTTTTAAGCATTTTGAACAGTATTTTGAAGTCAAACTTGTGTGTTTTTTTAATCATGATTCACCCATTGCCTGATTCTTACAGAGAATGGCACTTAACTGTCAGGCAGTTTAGAAAATGAAAGAACTAAAGTAAGCAAGGTGACATACCCAATGGGCACCAGAATGTGCTATGGAGATCAATTAAATGTTTATTGCACAAGTTCTGATGGCCATCATGACAGAATTACATACCAAAATTAGTACAAGATCTTTAATGCTTTTTAAAATTAATGTTTATACTGAAAAATCAGCATAATATCTCCAAGCATTTAGAAAATAAGTGATGAAAACTGATATTACAATGAAAATTTCAAAGCTGTAACTTAAGTTTAGTTCAGTGGATTGGTATAAAACTTTAACTTGGTCTGTTGACCATAATGGTAGACAAAAATCAGCATAACATCTCTAAGGGGATAAGAAAAAAATGAAAACTGGTCAGATGAACTGACACATAGGGTGCAGTCAAAAACATATTGTTGGTATATCCATCTCACAAATAAATGTATCAGACAAATGAAAAAGGTATTAGTACTTACGTCCACATGGAGGATATCTCTGGGGAACGAATCTCTTGGATGGGTTCCAGCTCCCTGACGGTCCACATGTGTACAGATTTGGATGGTATCTTGAGATTCTTTCATTGTTGTCATTACAAGAAATAGAACAGCCAAAGTATGGACTATAAACATTAGAACAGGTCTGGTCACCATCCCATGGATCTCTGGCTTCTTGACAAGTGCTTGCTAAAGATTAGGAAATTTTATAAAATCATTATAAGGTTTTCTTTACAATAGAAATACAATGAAAATAATGAAGTGGGTGGAATGCTTTCATTTTCTAACTCATTTGCATTAAAATTTCTGATAAAATGGAAAGACTTTGTTAAAATCCCCCCCCCCCCCAAAATCAAAATGAATCTAAAATGTTAGGACTAGTGGGGATTACAATCTACATATAAATTTGATTGGCCTAATATGGATTATATAATATGCATACTGGGAAAAATATCTGAAGTTCCCCCGTAGCTCTTTGACCTTGAATTTCAATGTTTAGTTGCTTAAAACAACATGTGTTGCATTGTTAAGTACAAAGCACACATTTTAAATCAATTAATATCATTTACATATGTAAGTCTATTTTGGCATATTTTATGGCTGAAAATTCAATTTTTTTTTCATAAAATTATGCTAGTATATGAAGCATGAAATAAGATTTCTACTTACATTGTACATAGATATTGAAGTTACAGAACACAGAGTTCTGTTCATCATCCATGGCCTCGTATGTCATATGGTATTTACCCCATAAGAAGGTTTCTCCTTAAAAAAAATAGTTTAATGATGAGGTTGCAAACAAAAAAAAACATCTCTCCTAAATATTAATAGTTGATGAAGATGCATTAGCTAGATGTAATTTTTAAGCACTAATAATGGAGATTTTAGCCATTTTAAGTCATATTTATAATTGAAGTGTTACCTTTTCTTTTTCAAGTCTACTCAAATTTAATATTTTTCCATTCCAAACATTAAACTTTAAAGAGATATCATAGTCCGATTAGTGTTTCAGCAATCCAATGGCTTTATGATTATTGAAAAAGATGAACAAACAAAGAATCTTTGAAGATACTGTTACATGCTCTTCATGATTTGTATCACCAAATTTTTCCATGCATATATACATGTATCAATACCATATGAAATGAGGTTCAATATATATGCAAAAAATATTTCAAGTATGGAATTAATAATGGTAAGGTTATTGTAAACAATTAAACATGGCAACTCAATAGAAAGTGAAGAAAAGGGGAAGGTAAGGGAATCATTATTATGGATATTTATAACAACAGATGACAAAAGTGGTTGGAAGAAAAATAATTGAAAAAAAAGTTGGCAAGGAATATTGAAATACATACCATACCATATTAATTTAAGGTCAATTATTGCATACATCTATCAATTATGTTTTAAATCATATCTTTCCCTTTAAAATGTTATTGTTATTACTACATGTACATGTACTGTTGTTTTTTTTTCTATCTAAAAATTATGAATAAATAGAAAGAATTAATGCTAACCACTGAAAAAATGCAATTATTCAATATTAGGCTGCCTTCTACAACTAACAGAAAGAAACAGACATTGATGTTTAAGGTTTTAAATAGAAAAATGGTAAAAACTTGAAGCATACATGTTTTTTTTTATCTTACTTCGTAAATTTACTACAAGAAACTTAGTTTGTTAAAATGAAAATGTAGCATTTTTCTTATTTTTAGTTTATTATTAATAACTTGACCTGGTGATTTGATGCAAGATACTTTTGTGAATGTTATTTGTATTGTGATATTACCAGGGATGGGACATGGGTTCCATGCAAGACCCTCCTCATGGGACAACACATAACATGCACATGACAGTGGCACATCCAGAGGGGGGCAACAGGGGCTAGGCTCCCCGGTTTAATTGAGACATTTTTAATTTTTTGTATAAAATTGACCAAACTACTTCAAATTATACCCTCTCTTTCATTAAACTCTGGATCTGCCCCTGTATGATGTCATTCTCATTTAATGTTAAGTGAATATATGTACCAGTACTTACCAACTACAAACCAAACGAAAAAGATGAAATAATGTTAAATATTGAACTTTAAATTTCATAGTTCAGAGAAACTTGCTTCACTGAACCCTTCCTAAACTGGAAAACAGTTCAAAACAATATTTTGTTTTATTTTCATATTATATTCTGAATCTAAAACTGGTGCTCATTTTACTAAAGGTCTTAGGTTTGGCCATAACTCTTGAAGATTCTATATAATTTACTCTTCATAGGTCTGAATTTCCTAAGTAAACCTGCCTATTCCGAACACACTGTGGTGTCAGTTTCAGTGATATCTAAACTACAAACATTCTGAATCTTTGAAAAATTAACTCTTAATTGCACAGAATCTTAAGTCCAAATAAAGGTATATTTAGACAAATGTCACTGTATTTTAAGCTTAAAACATGTATTATTTGCTTAATCAAAATATCCATGAAGCAAGCAAAAAAGCATGACGACATGATACCTACTATAATTTACAACTGAAGTTTCCCTGAATATGTACCCCTTTTAAAAATTTCTATTTTCCCACAGTCTGCACATACTCTTTAAAGTGTGTATAGGCACACTGAGATAGAAAGCACATTCTAATATTAGAATTTCAAACTAATCTTATCTTTTTAATAGTCATATTTTCCAAGACCTCTAAAATTTTTAATTCTTTATAGTATAGACATATCTTATATACTTCTTAAATGAATTTTAAGTGACTAGATGAAAAAAATAACAATATGGCCCACATCAAAATTGAGGGGCGGGGCCAGAAAAATGAGAGAATTAAATGGTAAGATATGACAAACCTGATCTGTATCTTCGCTTTAGACTACTGGCCCCTGGGAAAGTAGGTTCTGTCCATTCCACTGTGGTAAATCTATCGTTGCTAAACTTGTAAATATCAGAAGGACAATTGACTAGTGAAGGCTGGGTTTTATCTAAAACAAAAATAAGTATACTCTACACAATTCTATGGATATAATTAGTAAGCTTATAAAAACAAGCAATAGTTCACTGATATATTGATTTTTATTAGAGAGTCAACACGAAATCTAGGTTTACCAAAACAATTTAACAGATCTGCATCAAACTTTAACATGCACATTCTCAAATACAACTTCATTGCAGGAAAATATCTTCTAGAATAGGAATCTTAAGGTTAACAAAATTTTGTGGACAGACAGATGAGGGTGGTAAAGGGGGGACCCCAACACAAAAACATGTGCTTAAAAAATACTGAAAACGAAACACCAGTTACAAAAATCAACAATCGCAAAACACAGCAAATTGAATTTGAATAATAGTGAAATTCATTCAGATTTTTTATATTTTTTATTTTTTTTTGAGAATATAAACTGATTTCAACACGTTCCAGATTTTGAAGCAAAAAAGATGATCATGCACAAGAAATAGGTTGACACGGAACCTACACAGAGGCTAAAATACAGGCAAAAACTGAGCATGCACAACCATGTCAGCACAAAAACATGAGAAATCAAAATCAAAATCATAAAAACATTGAAAATGTTGCACAAAAATAAGCCTTTACCACCCCCACAGATGGATTCATTCATCTTCTAAAGTGAGACAACTACATATTTAACACTATGACAATAATTATACTTACCAATGTTAACACAGCTTGTTCCTAAACCACAGCCATTTCTTGAAGCTCGAGATGGATAAGAAGGCTGGACACCCTTATACAGTGAAAACTCATTCCATCTCAAAATAGTTCCAGAGTGAACTTGTTGAGGAGCCTGGTAGATTTCAGGGATTTCTGTGGCGAAGGTTAAGACTCTACTGTAGACATTTAGTTGACTGATATACCCTCTAAAGCCTTGGTTTGTTATGGGGGTTTTTGTGACTGTGTCAAGCCTGCCACCAAGAACTATCCATACTCTGTGAAAAATAATACAGAAATTAAAATTAGTTTTACCTCAGAGCAAAATAAGAGGCTTGTATAAATTCCATCTGTCTAAAAGTACAACTGTTCTTTATTATTAATGATAATGAAGTGCATATAGAACAGCTAAAACAATTTTGTAAATTTTATAAATAACAAGAACAAATTCTACGTCCTCCGCCAGTTGAGTAGGAAAAGATCTAAGTCAGCTTGTTTAACAGTAAGTAGATGAGTGACAGATCTGAAAACACACCCCACTATATGGAACCCCTACCTGAAACTGCATATCAAATATCAATAGCCTATGATTAATAGTTGCTGAGAAAACTGTTAAGGAAAATAGTGTGATGGACAGACAGACACCAGCATTTCTATGTCCCCACTCTGTGTTGCAGCGGTGGACAAAAAGAATACTGTAGTGTATAGCAGATTATTTTTGTAGGTAGGCAGAAATCACAAATAAATAAATCCCTTGAAAATATCCTTCCAATTTTGATATAAAAACACGTCACTATTGCAAACAACGAATATAAAACCCTTGAAATTCATCACATACCTTATAAAACCAAACCTACGAAAATTTCCCCCCCATGAAAATAACCTACTCTTCAGTATATGCACCCTGTTGGATACTTTTGGGTATACTGTGCTATTAAAATTCTATTTGCTGCAGCTTGAAGGTCTCTCATTTGTGTTTAATAGATCACCATGATGGTTAGCCATGCTAGTCACTAAAATCCCCTTGATTGTGTAGTGAGAAAATTTCCACTAGAACTGTTCTTGAGTTTTAAAGGCTTGTGAAATAGTCAATCTAGATATAACTTACGGTTCATCAAATGAAGATCCTTGATAAATCAGTTGATCTCTTCCTTCTTGTAAAGTATCAACTATGTAGCGACCTCCGGATTGACTTGACCAGGTGAATACAACATGATGCCAGTTACCATCATCGATGGCAGTCATGACTTTCTGGATTGTTGTTGGTGTTTGGTTTTGATCGTACACAGTAACTCCACCAGTTTTAAATTGAACTATAGGTTCTGGGTTTTCTAAATTGTTGATGGCACTGAAATAAAATTAAGTTGCATACATGTATATAGATATAAAAGTTTTAACAACAAACAGAATTACATGTAAGAATTCTTTTTTATAAAACAAAATAAACATGCTAGAAAAAGTTCAAATCTGTTCTATTGCAGAATTTCTATTCAGCAAACGTTTATTCCTGTACTTTTCATACGTTCATTGTTTGTGAAGGGATCTTTTAATGAAAATTATGAAGCTGGTTTTAAACATTTGTAATGTAATTTTTATTTCAGACAAATTTCATAGACAGCAAGTAGTAGCCACTGGTCAAGGTTATAAGGTCCTGGCTGGTTTCTTTTGCAGATTTACAAATTGTTGTGTCATGTAAATCTATTCCAAATATCTTATCCTTTATTATATTATATAAATAATATTGTTAAAAATTAATTTCTAAAAAAAAATAGATTATGTCTCTATGTCATTTTGGCCAATATGCGAAAGTAGGGAGGCATAAAGTGTTTGGGTCTGTTCGTCTGTCCGTCACAAATATTGCAAGATGGAGCATATGGACATATTTTTGTTCATTTTATTTTAATGTGTCCTTATGAGGGCCTCAAGTTTTATAAGTTATTATATTGTTGCAAAGTCTTATATTTTGTAAACTTAATTTGTTACCCTCTATTAATAGACGTTATTGTTATCATTGTATAGCAATACTTACTCAACAGAATACAATGATAAATATGTCTCATCCATTCCAGATTCATAGAATCTCACCCACAAACTAATGGTAAAACCATCAGTCTTCAGCTGGATAGGGTAGGGTAGAGCAGCATATCCGTTACGTGTAGGCAAATAGAAGAACAAGTCATAATTGGTGTCAAGAGCTGAAAGTAAAAGAACAACAACAAAAATATTAATAATCTTATCAAAACTTTGAGCATAATAGGCAAGTGTGTTGAGATTTGAAAGTAAATTTATAATATATTCATTTTATACTTTAACATTCATGTTCATGTAAATGCAGGGTCTTTCAGAGGTTCTTTTGATGTGGTAATATTCTATGACATGATACATATTTATCCTACCTCAAGATGCATACCAAATTTCAAAAGCATACGATTGATAGTTGATGACAAATCTGGTACCCAAAAATGTGACAGATGCACACAGCACAGATGCAACAACACATGAACGGACACAAAGTACATTATTTCTTTGTCTCCGCTCTGTGTTGTGATGGGGGACCATAAGCCAGCACCATGATTTAAAAAAGTTTTTATGGCTTACCTCTGTTGCAGTTTTCTCCTGTAAATCCTAGGTTACAGCGGCAGTAATAAGCATTGACAACGTCAATACAAGTGGACTGAACAGGACATGAAACTCCAGCACAATTATTGATGTTGATTTCACAGTTAGTTCCTCCATATCCTGGAATGAAAGACAACATATATTTTATAAAAGAGGTTAAAAAACATTTACAGCTAATGTGAAAGTACTCAAATTTGTGGGCAGCAATTTTGATGGATTGGGAATTAATTGCATATTTGTGGATTTATGAATTTATGGTGTTTTACAATTTTTTTTTTTTGGAAAGCAATGCTAATTAAGTTTCTTATTCATTCATGGTTTGATTCACCCATGAAAACCAGAAAATTGGTATAAACTCAAGAAAATTAATATTTCAAAGTTTATTGAAATCAAATTAAAAAAAAACAAATATTGTTGATAAAATGACAAAACTAACTATTAGCATTGATATCATTTATGGATAAAAGAGTTTACAATTTGTTAATTATTGGTAATACATATACATATATTGTATATGTGATCAAATAAATCTACATTATGATTGTACATGTAATACTGTAAACGTAGTAATTTTCGCGGAGTACTAATTTTTCGCTATTTTTGCAGTTGTTAAAAGACCGCGAAAATAAGTACCCGCCAATATCTCTGATAAAAAACAATGTAAACATTTGCTTTAAGTCAGGTACCAGTACAATGTTGACTTTTTGAGTGCTGATAAAATGAAATTGATAGTCTATAATGAATGAAGCATAATTAATTGTTTACATAATGGATAGACGGGCAATTGGCTTGGCGTGAGCACTAATTGGTTAATAAACATTTAATAGATTTAAAGACAAGGATCAAAGAAACACTTCACACATATTCCAAGGGTCATTAAACACTTAATCCATTAATTGGTCAAGGTATTGTATATATCAACAGGTGAGAAATTGACAGCTTGACGATAATCTTTTACCGCTTGTGCGATTTCAGTCTTAGACAACCTTCTTAAAAATAAAGACTTTAGAAAATAATTATTAGCTGCACCTAAAAACCGCAAAAAATTGATACCCGCGAATATGTCCTAATTCAAGAAACCGTGAAAATTAGCAACCGCGAAAATTAAAATGTTTACAGTATTAATATACCACTTTCATTCTTGCAAACTTGGTATCAGGAAAACAGCTCAGCTTTCTTTTACATAACAGCCAGAAATAATTCAAGCAGTGACATAAATAAAAGCAAATGAGCATATATACATACCTGGGCGACACTGACATTGGAAACCAACACCATTATTTCCTGTAATGCATGTGCCTCCATTTTTGCACTGGTCAGTAACAGAACAATGATCAACAAGGGTCTCACAGCCATCTCCTCGGTAATCTAGTGATAGAAAAAATAGTCAGTTTTATTTAAGCTTTCAACTTAGACAGATTTGACTTTAAACACATACGCCAAATTATAAACTAGGGAAATCTTTGCTGAAAAAGACTTGTTGCTTTTTTTAATAAAAGAGAATATGCATTTGTGTGTGTCAGGGTTTAAAGGCCTTTTTGACGCACCTGGGTCATATAGGGCAGTCAGTTTTAATGGCAGAGGAAACCGGAATACCTGGAATATGAGGAAACCGGAATACCTGGAATATGAAGTTTATCTTAATACATAAAAAAGTCATGAATATG
Organism: Arcuatula senhousia; assembly: GCA_963971305.1. NCBI lineage: Eukaryota > Metazoa > Mollusca > Bivalvia > Mytilida > Mytilidae > Arcuatula > Arcuatula senhousia. The sequence goes on from OZ020307.1 coordinate 26,281,721, forward strand.
AGTACAATATTTTTTCTATTTGATTTGATATTCAGATTATATATATACAAAGAAATTCTATGATGCATGTTAATGCATAGAGAATCAAGTGATTAAATACTGTGTTTAAAAAAACAACCAAGAGTTTGATTTGAAATGATTTAAAACATTAAGTAAAATTAGGTATCTTAACTACGAAGCTAAGATCTACGTTTAAAAAGTCTGATATTAACTTACTATCATTACAGCTGCAAGATGTCGAAACACCACCAACACACTGTCCAGAGTTCAAACATGGATTCACATCACGGCAAATATCAGGAGAATTCTCACAGTTTTTACCATAATGGTTGTCAGGACAACTAAAAGAAGAATTCACAGTTAAAAATTTTATTTCAAGATTCAAAAGAAAAAGAAGTGGTTATCCTATATAAATAAGCATATTAAACACAAGATTATGTTTAAATTCTTCTTTAATAAGTACTATGGATTGAAACTTTTGTGTTCTTGTAAATATTTGGTGCTAGGGATAAGTGTATTCCTTTTCTTTATATCATAATTTACTAAACATTTGACATGTTTGAAATATATTTTTACTGAAATTTTGTGGTTCCATATTGTCAGAGCAGGAATAAACCCACTTGTGCCGTGCAAATTTCTTATTTGCACTAAGCAGAACTCTTTCAGAGGCCTATCCAGATATTTTCAAAAGGGGGATCAACATATAGTCCAACATGGACAAAATAAGGGGGGTGCTCCAGGTCAATTAACCTGAAAATCTGTACAAAAATAACAAATTTTTCAGAGGAAAAAAGAGGGGTAACAGAACACCCCCTGCATTCCCCACTGTCTTTACAATCAATACTGGCTTTGCAACTCCTCTAAAAGAACTTAAAATGTACTGAAAACAAAATAATTTAAATGGACTATACAATGAGTATTGTTAGTTACCAGCAAAAACAAATATAAAATATGAAATAAATACAAAATGTAGTTGATAATTTCTATTTAGAAAACTGGAATCTAAGTACTAGTGAACTTGTTTGAAATTGTATACACATAATGGCTAAAACAAGTATGTCATAAATAAATCAGAAATCCACTTACTGGCAGTAATAATCGTTGAACAAGTAAGAACAGTTGGAGCTAGCCGAGCATGGGTTTTGTTGAACACACTTGTCTACGATGATCTGGCAGCGACGTCCACTCCAACCGTCAGGACATAGACATTGGTAACTATTTATACCATCTTGACACGTACCACCATGTAAGCAGGGATTACTAGCACACTCGTCAATGTTGATCTACAACAAAAGATTTGAAGATTAAATAATAGTTAGTGTCCTATGTTAATGCTGAGTGGTCTCAGGTTCCTTGTTTTAATACAGTAAATGGGCACCAATTTTTCACAGTTTTGGAATTAAAAGTGTATTTGTGGCTTTGATAAAATCATTTTAGAAATTTATCAAATTTTCTTATTAGTTGGAAATCAAATTTTGTAGTTTTGCATTTCTGTGGGGTAAAAATTTTCGTGAATTTGTCTGTAAGCCAATGTGGTACCACAGGAAAATTATAATCACTTAGTAATCACACCTGCAGAATGACCTACAGCACTGCTTTTCGATTATAAATTCATTTGATTCAACTATTCATTATCATAAGTCAAAACAGCTTCTGTTAATAGTTTAGAAATAAGCAAGAAATGCTGACCCTTCCAGAGCACCTGAGTTCTCTGTTGGTACAAGTGCAATGTGTGTTGTCAAAAAGGATCTTTAATGCCTTGGTTGCATTGACAAACCTAAACAGCAAACATGAAGCAGAAAAGCAACACGTCTGAAATTGAATACCATCATATAGGATACTATGCTTTTGTCACTTAGAAGACATCTATAGGTTGTGATTTGCAGTTGCTGATAAAACATACAGTTTTCTCCTTCTATATGCCTCCCAAAAATAGACAATAGTATAACCCATATTTGCTCCTTGTGCATTCCTACCAAAAAAATACTTACAGAACAATTTTTGCCTTCATAACCATCGAAACATTCACAATCAAAGTCATCAACTCCATCTATACAACGCCTTGTTCCCATGGAAAAACAAGGACTTGATAAACAGTCATTTCTATTGTTCTGGCACAGTTGTCCTGGAAATATAGACAAACGGGAACATTAACGAAGAAAAAAGTATTTGGAGGCTGCTTAGCTAGATCATTACATGTACTAGGGTTCATCATAAACTTTAAGTGGGGTAGGATAATTTGATCCATATTGAAGGTATTCCTTTAACCTTGAGAGGAAGAACAGCAAAAAAACTGGTGTCTCTTTGCTTTTTTCTGTTTTATAAAATATAATATAATTTTGTGGCATGCATTTTTACTCTATATCCCTTTTTGCTACAATTTGAATTTGCAGAGAAAGCTGTTACAAAAGTTTTTTTCACTCAACAATCACTATTTTATGTTTTCACTTTGTAAAATCTGGTAAAAAAAACATATAATACCTCCAAATCCAGCTTTACATTGACAACTAAATCCATTGACACCATCCACACAAACTCCATCATTGAAACAGGGATTACTGGTACCACAGTCATCAACGTTGTGTTGACAGAGGGAACCAGTATAGCCTGCTGGACAGGTACATTGGAAGCCACCATTGGTCAGACTCTGACACACTCCATTATTCTGACATGGTCTAAAGTAGGTGCAGTAGTTCTGTTGTGTACATGTTCTTCCTTTAAATACTAAAGAAAAAAACCAAAATTAATAAATAATAGTATTTTTCTGAAATCCAACCATCTAAGTCATGAAAGTAAAATCTGAAACATAAAACTTCTTATTAGTTCAAAAGCTAACAGAAAAAGGGTTAAATCAACAACAAAAAGCAATATGTAGCAAAGAGAAAAAAAATCAATAACACGTAAGGTACATCTACTGAAGTCTTCAGCATTGAAGACAAAAAGCTTCATAACTAACTTATGTCTCACTATTCTCAAGGAAATTTGAAATTATTTTGACCAAAGGATACTTTTATCGTATATCTTTTTTTTGTATCCAAGTTTAAATGTTAACTTAATTTTCTATTCAATCAATAAAACAAATGGTTAAACACTCTATAATTTTTTTATTATTTGTTTCAATTTTCATGTTTAACACAAAAAACTTACCCTCATAAGCACTACATCGGTAACGAACTTCATAATCCTCACACAGATTACCAGGGGTTGCCGAACATTGTAAACCATTGATTCCACAGCTAACACTTATGGTGTCACCCGTCTCACTGGGGTACGTAAGGGAACGGTTAAATACACGACATTCAGCTCCAATGGGCTCTGTACCACCACAGACATTCATACCAAGCTAAACAGATAATATTCTTTTCATTATAAATCAAGTCATTTTAAATAATTCAAACTAAACAAGCCAGGAAGGGTTCTGGTTAGCAAAACCCTATCATTTTTTTCCAAAAATATATAAGTATTTCATTTGTATAGAATTCAACATGTGCATCATCAAATGGTGCTAAATCATGAAGTAAAATTTCAAATATATACCAAATATAGTTTTTGAGTTTCAGCCACATAGGGCCATCATATTACTAAAGGTATTTTGCATGCTCTGGATCATTATGCAAGCTTTTTTTTCAAATACTAAAGCCCTTGGTTAGATCAGTTTTATCATATTACCTATCTACATGTATCTGTATTAAGAATACCGCAAATTTATTTATTTTCATATGGATCAATTTTATTGGTTTCGATAAAATGGGTCAAAGACAGAAATGGCCGGATTTCGTTTAACAAGAAGTAGGTGAGAGACAAACCTAAAATCACATCCAACGTTATGGGAGCCCATGTTGATGCTGCATACCAAATATCAAGAGGCTGTGATTAGTAGTTGCTATGAAAACTGTTACAAAAATTTTCTACTATTGGACATTATTGTCAAAAATTAACTAAGTCGGTAAACAGGAAGTAGATGAGGGACAGACCTGAAATCGTATTCCACGTTATGGGACATCACCCTGATACTGTACACCAAATATCAAGTGCCTATGATAAATAGTTGCTGAGAAAACTGTTACGAAAATTTTCTACTATTGGACATTATTGTCAAGAATTAACTAAGTCTGTAAACAGGAAGTAGGTGAACGACAGGCATGAAATTGCATCCCATGTTATGGGACCCCACCCTGATGCTGTATACCAAATATCAAGTGGCTGCAATTAGTAGTTGCTGAGAAAACTGTTACAAAAATTTCTTCCTCGCCTGAACACCACCAACTGCCCGCCTGCCCGACATTCATCATTTTATAACCCGGATTTTTCACTCCGTGAAATCCGGCCAAATAAAACATTTCTTTAGATTTTTTACTTTGTGGTTTGGTAATGTTACTTTAGAAGAAGAATTATGTTTTATTCAGAATAGACCAACAAGGGGCATATTTATTGCAGTTCATAGAATGTTAAATTGACATTTCGTTGGATTTTTATTTTCCTGGTTGACTGCCATCAATGAAAACCACAAAAATCTGTCTAAGTAAAAAATGGCTGGATTTCATTAAACAGGAAGTAGGTGAGCCATAGACCTAAAATCGAATCCCACGTTATGGGACCCTACCCTGATGCTGTATACCAAATATCAAGTGGCTGTGATTAGTAGTTGCTGAGAAAACTGTTACGAATTTTTTAGCCCCGCCCGCGCAACATTCACCATTTTATACCCCAGCTTTTTCACTCTGTGAAATACGGCCAAACATTAATATCATACCCCACAAATTAAATAAAACCACAATACCTCATTTTCATCAAGGCCAAAACTAATTCCCTTCTGTGAAAATATACCTGTTCTAATTGTGATCTCCTTTCATCATCGCCTCCGCTTGGTTCATCAATATTATACCATGGTGTATAATAATCATCTAAAGTGAAAAAAATGAATATATATATTTCTTTTAAATCTGTGAAAGTCAAAAATGGCCAATTTCATTAAACAGGAAGTAGGTGAGCAACAGACCTGAAATTGGATCCTAGATTATGGCACCACTCTCTGATACTGTATACAAAATATATAATGACTGTCATTAGTGGCAGAAAACTATTCCTGCTTGCTTCTCGGCATTCTCCATTCAATAACCCATTTTTTCACTCCCTAAAATCTTACCAAATATCTATCATCATTTGACAACATTATTTTTTTTACCCTTAATACAACACCCCTTTATACAGGGATTGGGAAGGCAGGGGGCCATGGGCCATTGGCACATCAAAAATGAAAATGGCCCCCTTTCATCAAAAAAATTTATATAGAATATTAAGAAATTGCCTCTTGAAATTTTGAATTTTCATGAAAAAAGTGGTAAATGGCCCTTGGCTTCAAATTCCTTCCCAATGCCTGTTTATTCCTTATAGATTACCCTTAATACAACAGCCCTTTATACCTATAGATATCCACTTCAAGGGAGCTTTACCTGCAGATCTATGTAAACAGTGTAAGTTCACCTACCCTTCTATATATTATCATTGTTAGTTATCATTTATGTTACACTTTCTAATAAAGACATTAAGCTAAAGAATATAAGAAAATTTATAACAAATCTCTTGATATAATATGCTCACCTGTTGGTCTCAGACATTTTTTCACATAGAAGTTATAATCCCCATCAGCTGTTGTTGTAGTGGTAGATGGAATATTGCCTATGAAACTGTAACATTTTTTGGTGACAGAGTTATACACAAATCCTAGACATGCTCCTCTTGTAATTCCACAACCGTCTCTGCATTCTGTTACTGTGTCAAGATCTTGTGTTAAAGCAACAGTCAAAGAAGGATACCTCCCAAGGTAAACTTCATAATCGCATGCATCCCCTGTAAACAATTAGTTATTACAAATTATCTCTTTCCAAAAGCCATGTTTTTATCGAATGTAACATACAGCAAACCATATATATTTTTTACAAGGCGATACCAATAAAATACTATTAATAATGATCTTCTTATTCTAACTTGTTAATACAATAAAAGGAAAAAAAATATCTCTCTTCTTCCTCTTAAGTAGTTCTTAAAATGTTAAGACCTGTTTAAAAAAAGCTAAATGACCAAAAAAAAAAGAAAGAACACATGTACTCATAAGGGCCATTTGCAATATTGTTACATATATTTCAACATAATAGCTATTGAATGTTACAATTTCAGGTAATTTGTGGCAGATGAAAAAGAGTTCTGGAAACCTTGGAGCAGACAAGTACTAAGTACCATACAATTCAAGATAAATTCTGGAGGTTTAATTCATATGAAACCTAAAGTATGGCCTTAGTACTGTAAAATTCAAGAATTTATCCATATATCCAATTGAAGTAATTTATTAATATCTCAAAATGTTTGTCATAGCATTTGTTACTCTATTATATTCACCTTGTTGATCTATGGTAAATAATTTCAGACGTTTTCTGAATCCTACTTGAAAGACAGAGAAACTTAGGCTCCACCCAACCTTGTGAAAAAAGTAATAACATCTACAACCTACTTACCATAAGACAAGCCTTCATTACACACACATCTGAAAGAATCAGTTCTGAAATCATCAACACAGGTTCCTCCATTACAATTTACACAGGGACTTGCTCTGGTTTCACAGCGTGCACCGGAGTAACCCGACTTACAGCGGCAGAAATAACCGTTAACTCTGTCTTCACATGTGGCATCATTGTAACATGGATTGGAATCACATTCCTCTGTCAAAAAGAAATAAAAATAGTATTTAGATTATTACAATACTTCCATCCCCGACCCCTCCAACCTGCAAGGTTGGAGGTGTGGGGGATGGAAGAAGTTTGGATGGGGGTTAGGGGTAGCATGAGAGTACACTACTGTTAATATGAGGCAGGTTAAACCTGTGATGCTCCTGAAGTTACAATTAATTTTATTCATTTTTTAGTCTGAAAATAAAAACAAACTAGCTTTTCTTGTGGGTTACACTTGCGTTTAATGACGTCTAAACTTTTCAAAGAAATAAGCGTTAAAAAGACGTCAAAAGTTCAGGAAAACTAGTGTGCTAAACCAGACGTTAAAGGAAAATTCAGCTCATAGTACAACTAAAATATTGAAATTTCAACCATTATCGCTCCCTTCAGGAGCGTGTACTTCATTCGTGTATTAGTTCCACAATCCTCTCTTGTGAAACCTGCAGGATGGTTAAGGGGTGGGGAATTTGGGTTGGGGTGAGAGTTCACTACTGTTATAATAGGTGTATATATGCAAATTAGTTCCACAATTCTCTTTTGTGTAACCTGTAGGGTGAAGGTTGGGGGATGGGGGTAAGGGTATTCTACAATTATAGTACATACGTATATTAGTTCCACAATTCTCTCCTGTATAACCTGCTGGACAAACACACTTTCTTCTCACGTTGCCATAGGGTATACACTGGCCATTGTTCAAACATGGTTCTTCTTGACAGATATTGGCTTGTCCAAGACACCTAAATTATCAAAATGGAAATAAATGATTTCTTTCATTTTTTTCTTGTGATAAGCTTAATGAGAGAACAATGTATATGTACCACTTTTTAGTCCAGATTTGTTCAGATATTAGCACTAAAGTATCTGGACCATGTACAAAATGGGACCACTAAAAATGACAACAATTTAAAAGAAAAAAGTAATGGTAAACTCCAGGTCCTAGTTAATTGTCGAAATTTGTACAGTACCATCTAGACTTGTAAGGTTATAAGTTATTCCATACTCTGATAGCTTTAAAATGCTTTATGTGAAAATGAACAGTTGAAAGTAAGATAAACATTTATACTTGCCATCAAGTAAAATATAACAGAAAAATTTCTTTGTAAGAAAAGGCACATAGTAGCACAAAACCAACTTAAAAGCACATAAATTTGCTATTTTTGAAACCAATTAATTATCCTTAATCTAAGATTTAGGAATTCATCATGGAACAATAAAAATTGAAACACAAGCAGATCAGTTTACTTACATGCGACCAAAAATGTGGTAGGATCAGAATATTTATTTAGCATGACCAGAAATATGGTAAGACAAGCACATTTACTTAGTGTGACCAGTAAGTTGGTAGGACAAGCACATTTACTTAGTGTGACCAGTAAGTTGGTAAGACAAGCACATTTACTTAGTGTGACCAGTAAGTTGGTAAGACAAGCACATTTACTTAGTGTGACCAGTAAGTTGGTAAGACAAGCATATTTCCTTAGTGTGACCAGTAAGTTGGTAGGACAAGCACATCTACTTAGTGTGACCAGTAAGTTGGTAGGACAAGCACATTTACTTAGTGTGACCAGTAAGTTGGTAGGACAAGCACATTTACTTAGTGTGACCAGTAAGTTGGTAGTACAAGCATATTTACTTAGTGTGACCAGTAAGTTGGTTAGACAAGCACATTTACTTAGTGTGACCAATAAGTTGGTAGGACAAGCATATCTACTTAGTGTGACTAGTAAGTTGGTAAGACAATCACATTTACTTAGTGTGACCAGTAAGTTTGTAGGACAAGCATATTTACTTTAAGTGTCACCAGTAAGTTGGTAGACAAGCATATTTACTTAGTGTGACCAGAAAGTTTGTAGGACAAGCATATTTACTTTTAAGTGTCACCAGTAAGTTGGTAGGACAAGCATATTTACTTAGTGTGACCAGTAAGTTGGTAGACAAGCATATTTCCTTAGTGTGACCAGTAAGTTGGTAAGACAAGCACATTTACTTAGTGTGACCAGTAAGTTGGTAGACAAGCACATTTACTTAGTGTGACCAGTAAGTTGGTAGACAAGCATATTTACTTTAAGTTTGACCAGTTAGCTGATAGGACAAGCATATTTCCTTAGTGTGACTAGTAAGTTGGTAAGACAAGCATATTTCCTTAGTGTGACCAGTAAGTTGGTAAGACAAGCACATTTACTTAGTGTGACCAGTAAGTTGGTAGGACAAGCATATTTACTTAGTGTGACTAGTAAGTTGGTAGACAAGCATATTTACTTAGTGTGACCAGTAAGTTTGTAGGACAAGCACATTTACTTAGTGTGACCAGTAAGTTGGTAAGACAAGCATATTTACTTAGTGTGACCAATAAGTTGGTAGGACAAGCACATCTACTTAGTGTGACTAGTAAGTTGGTAAGACAAGCACATTTACTTAGTGTGACCAGTAAGTTGGTAAGACAAGCATATTTACTTTAAGTGTCACCAGTAAGTTGGTAGGATAAGCACATCTACTTAGTGTGACTAGTAAGTTGGTAAGACAAGCACATTTACTTAGTGTGACCAGTAAGTTGGTAAGACAAGCATATTTACTTTAAGTGTCACCAGTAAGTTGGTAGGATAAGCACATCTACTTAGTGTGACTAGTAAGTTGGTAAGACAAGCACATTTACTTAGTGTGACCAGTAAATTGGTAAGACAAGCACATTTACTTAGTGTGACCAATAAGTTGGTAGGACAAGCACATCTACTTAGTGTGACTAGTAAGTTGGTAAGACAACCACATTTACTTAGTGTGACCAGTAAGTTTGTAGGACAAGCATATTTACTTTAAGTGTCACCAGTAAGTTGGTAGGACAAGCATATTTACTTAGTGTGACCAGTAAGTTGGTAGACAAGCATATTTACTTTAAGTTTGACCAGTTAGCTGATAGGACAAGCATATTTCCTTAGTGTGACCAGTAAGTTGGTAGGACAAGCACATTTACTTAGTGTGACCAGTAAGTTGGTAGGACAAGCATATTTACTTAGTGTGACCAGTAAGTTGGTAGACAAGCATATTTACTTTAAGTTTGACCAGTTAGCTGATAGGACAAGCATATTTCCTTAGTGTGACCAGTAAGTTGGTAGGACAAGCACATTTACTTAGTGTGACCAGTAAGTTTGTAGGACAAGCATATCTATTAAGTGTGGCCAGTAAGTTGGTAGGACAAGCACATTTACTTAGTGTGACCAGTAAGTTTGTAGGACAAGCACATTTACTTAGTGTGACCAGTTAGTTGGTAGGACAAGCATATTTCCTTAGTGTGACCAATAAGTTGGTAGGACAAGCACATCTACTTAGTGTGACCAGTAAGTTTGTAGGACAAGCATATTTACTTTAAGTGTCGCCAGTAAGTTGGTAGACAAGCATATTTACTTAGTATGACCAGTAAGTTGGTAGGACAAGCACATTTACTTAGTGTGACCAGTAAGTTTGTAGGACAAGCATATTTCCTTAGTGTGACCAGTAAGTTTGTAGGACAAGCACATCTACTTAGTGTGACCAGTTAGTTGGTAGGACAAGCACATTTACTTAGTGTGACCAGTAAGTTTGTAGGACAAGCATATTTACTTAGTGTGACCAGTAAGTTGGTAGACAAGCATATCTATTAAGTGTGGCCAGAAAGTTGGTAGGACAATTTTATTAACTGTGGATTCATTAATTTTCATGGGTTCCAATTTCCGTGGTTTGGTGAAAAAGGACCAGTTTGTGGATTCTTAAATTCATGGTTCTGAAATCTCCCACCATACAGAACAATGTTAAATTTCATTTTTCGTTGGATATCAAATTTCGATGGTCAAAGTCACCCACAAAAAACCACAAAAATTGATACCCCATGAATAATAATGAAAGCACAGTACTTAGTGTGACCAGTAAGTTGGTAGGACAAGAAAATCTGCTTACATTTGACCATTGGTGTGTTAGAACAAGCACATTTTATTACGCAAGGTTTGACTGTAAAACACATTTACTTACGTTGTACCAGTATAGGTGGCAAGACAAGCACATTCAAATGTATTTCTCCTATTAAGACATACACCACCATTTTTGCATGTGTCTGACAGACATTCTGTGTTTAAGTCAACCTCACATCGAGGACCAGAGGTACCTATGAATTAAAGATAAACCGTTTATAATCAATTTTTTATCTAGGCCAACAGGTACATAATCATACAAAATTTATTTTTGTGAATACGTGATCATACAAACACATGAAGAAATTGTTTCATATTCAAAATACATAAACATTTCTTTTTCTTTTTCAATACCTGTGTTTTTTGTGTTTAGTGTCAACTGCTTCAATGCTAAATTTTGCATCCAAGGAATACAACATGCTATATATAATTTCTAAGATATATTCATGCTTCATTTACCTCAAAATGCATGAAATTCATGCATAAGAGTCTACAACATTACCTATGTATAACAAATAAAGGGAAATAACTCACCTGATTGACAAGTACAACTATATCCTGTTGCACTGTTGGTACATGCACCATTGTTGTAACAAGGTGTTGATAAACAGTGGTTTACCATGGTCTGACAGGTACGTCCATAGTACCCTGAAAGTATAATGAATCATAATTTAATTGAGGTATATGATGCAGTATGGCATCAATACAAGCTATATCTGTGAGGAGGGTTTTGTGACAAAACATGAATCATAAAATTTATCAAGTCAAAATGGCTGGATAGTGTAAAACCGGAAGTAGGCGTGCAACAGACCTGAAATCAAATTCTATTCTATGGGACCACCAAGTTGATTAAAAAAATTGTAATGATATTTTCTTCCTCACCAGCCTGCCTGGAGGCTATATATCGAACATATATCTTTATATAACCTGGATTTTTCAGTCTGTGAAATCTGGCAAAACATAACCAAATATAATGTTCTGCGTTTTAATTTTGTTACTTCAATGCAAAGTTGAATTTCGAACCCTTTTGGTAATTTTGGTTTTGCTCTTCATACAACATATGCCTTTCTACTTTTTAAAAGAGAGTCTTGTAAATAATAAATAGACATTAAACAAAGCTTTGTTCACACATTTCTTCCACCTCTCATTATCATTATTTCCGCAATTCATTTTGACTCGACACCTTGACATTTTTGTAGCTACATGTATTATCCGGTTAACCGATTAATTGGTCGGAAGATCTTACGATTAACCGGTTAGTATATTTTGAACAGTTTGCCATCCCTAATAAATAGACATTTAACAAAGCTTTGTTCCCACATTTCTTCCATCTCTCATTATAATCTATGACTAAAAAAAGGTTAATTTTACCTTCTGGACAGGTACAGAGGTAGTCATGGTTACTGATAGAACAGGTCCCTCCATTCAGACATCTGTTTGCTGTACAAAGCTGGGCATCTAAAACATTAAAAAACTTTTATTAAAGATTTATATACGGTATTATAATAATACAAGCTTATCCTCTCATATATGGAGACAAAAATAGGTGAAAAAGGTTTAAAAGTTACTGGGGTCATTTTTTTTAATTGGGGTAAAATGTATAATTGAAGATTAAAAATTTGTTGTTCTAACACTTTCAGTATAGTAATCAATGCAAAATTTCTTGGTTATAGGGAATCAGATTTCAATCAACGGCAAAAACTCTATATCATATAAAGGATTAAAAAGTAATTTATTCAATTTTTAAGCAGGCCATTAATTTCATCAATATCTTCCATTTGGAATTTAAAGAGATATTAAGATAAAAAAATATTTTCTAAAAACAAGAATATGTCAAAAAGACATAAGATAAGACAGAAGATATTCCATATTCTTTAGTTTTTAATATAATGCCACACCTTGCAACATTTTCACAGTTTTGGATCTTTTTTTCAAGGAAACATGTGTTTTATCAACAAGGAAAAACATCTAACATTTTAAGCACTATAACATACCTGCATCAATACAATCATTGAAATCATCAGCACCAGTGGACAAAGTCATGCTAGTCTGGCCACATTCTAAACATGAAGTCTGGCCTGTATTTGATTGGTAGTAGTTCTGAGGACAGGATCTACAATTCGGTGCATACCCATTGTAACTATGCTGTCCGGCTGGACATTTTGCTGAAATGATCACAATTCATAAATATGCAAGAAAGTAAATTACATGTACTGAAATTACTGTAACTTCTTTTCTAAAAATACCTGTTAACCAGCCAATGTATTCTGAAATACACATATGGGCCCGCTTACAAAATAATTCATACTATAATTCATTTGACACAACATCTCCATTGTGAGTATTATTTCATATTTATTTTATCATCTTTTTTACATTTACCGGCCTATAATAATCTATAAAGTGTTGCTAAGGTTTAAAAGTAAATCACTAAATCACACATTTACTGACTGACTGACTTGCTCACTCACTCACTCACTCATCTTATTTGGTATAACCCAATTAAATACTATCAAGTTTTGCTACCATTTGGAATCACAAAATTCAAAGGTTATTTTTAGGACTTTTCAAGGGTATTTCAGTCATTTTAAAGGATGAAAATAGTCATCAAAATTCTTTTCTTTTTCTGATAAAAGTTGTTTAAAAACAGGCCTTAACAACCTCAAATTGCCTTACTATCAAATTCCAGGGTTTTTCAAGAATATATACATTAATTTCAAAATTGAAAGACTTTTCCATGATGTTTTCTGCATCTTGAACTCCATTTGGAATTCAAGGGTTTTTCCAGGTTTTTGCATGACATCCCTGTACTACACACAACATAATAAGTTAATTGAACTACAATAACAGCTAAACAGAGATGTTGATCCCAGATGTAAAGTATGTAAGAAGCAGAGGTACCAATGGGGTATCCGAATGTCAAAAGGGCAGAGACAAAACCGGTAAACACCAACAAGAACGGGACAAAAACAGACAACATGTAAAACATGGAAACACAAAATAACTGAATATCAATCAACAACGCGAACTCCAGTCGAAACAAGAGTGAACTCAGGTGCTCCGGAAGAGTAAGCAGTTCCTGCTTGCTATAGCACACCCGTCGCTTTGCCAATAGTCTATTCAGTGTGTCAAATCCGGTAAAGGAAGACAAAACAACACCTTATGACCAACCAACATCTGCATTCATCTGAGAGATAGAAATCCCATATTTGTCTATAAGTGCATGATGTCTTCCGTAAAATTTCTTGAGTGAAGACAGCAACCGAAGAGCAACATAACCCTGTGTGAGCAATTTTTGCGTCAGACGTGTCGCTCTGCTAAGGAAATCGATGTAAGTCCCGCACGCTCTGGAGTAACGAATCAATTGAGATACGTAAACTCCATAAGCTGGAGTGGACGGAGTTATACTCACTCACTAACTGAGTGAGTATAACCCTTCTAAATACTACACACAGTATGATAAGTTTATTGACCTATCATAACAGTTAGATAGAGATGTTGATCCCAGACTTTATGTTATCTGGTCAGTTGGACAGGATGTACAGTGTGTGTGAACTCACTCACTCACTGACTTACCATAACAGTTAGACAGAGAGGTTGATCCCAGATTATATGTGATCTTGTCAGTGGGGCAGGATGTACAGTGTATGAAGACTCGCTCACTCACTTACCATAACAGTTAGACAGAGAGGTTGATCCCAGACTATATGTGATCTTGTCAGTGGGGCAGGATGTACAGTGTATGAAGACTCGCTCACTCACTTACCATAACAGTTAGACAGAGATGTTGATCCAAGATTATATGTGATCTGGTCAGTGGGACATGCTGTACAATGTGTACTGTTGTTGGAGGAGTAGGTGTTTCTGGGACACTGTGTACAAGGAGGCATTCCATCAACTGAATAATATCCTGCTGGACACTCAGCTAAGGAAGATAAATCACATTATATCAAGAATACATAAACATATATACTTCAAAAGAACAGCATTACAATCAACACTAAAAGTAGATATCTAGGCATGGTTTAGGGCTACTGTTACTATTATTAATGCTTTCATAAATCAGATAAGAGATGTTACAAATGGTAAAAAACAAACTCCTCCTTTCTAGAACTTGAATTACTGATTAGCATAAAATCTTAATTAAATCTACAAAATAATATTTCTTTAACATGTTGTGAAAAACTTTTTAAAAATTAAAGTACTGAAAGTACTGGTAGCCGGGAAATCTGCAAATTTTAAGATTTTTAATGTTAAGAAAAGTATTTGATATTCGAAAAGGAACTATACTGAGAGTGTGTTTATTGATATGTAAATTGATATGAGATGAGTAACTATGACCATCAGCTAGCTTTTGATTGATCAGTTAATGAAAGGCTAGCTATTGTATTGTACCTATAGCTGTGGCTAATCACTTCACAAATTATCCAGGCTAAAAACCTGGACTGTATAGACATTAAACTTACAAGCACAAGAGAAGGAGGCAACATTTCCTTCAGTAACAGTGGACAGACCATCAGCACAGTTTTGACATGTCGATACCCCTACATTTTGGTTGTAGGTTCCTCGTGGACAGAAGCCGCATGTTCCAGAACCTGTTGTGTACATTCCTGCTGGACAGGCAACTATCAATGAAAAAATATGTACAATTTGAATGTAAGCTGTAAATTCATTTATTATTGTGGCAATATCCCCTCAACAACTTGAATAAAATCCTCTATGAATTCTTTAAGTGTTGCTTACATTAGTGAACAGGAGGTATTAAGAGTTATTTGTGAGTTGTTCATGGAATTGTTTTTGTTTATGTTTTTAATTCATCAAACATTACAAATATTTTGAATAAAACTGTAAATGACTGAAGTTATGACATTGTTTTTTTAACTCATCAAATTTGAATCCTTTTTATTTTCAACAATCTTGCTACGCGTAGCCATGTCCCCCGCCGCTGCATAAAAGTTGTGTGGTATGTCAATTCAAGCAATATGTTCTATGAGAAACGATAGAAATAGGTTGTCAAAATATGGGATGATCACCTATTAACAGTACCCTATCAGTGTGTAAAGTTTCAGCAACATCCGTTCAGTTGTATCCGAGGAGTTGCATCCACAAAAACGTTTGATATGACAAAGTCCCATTTTTTGGACCGGAAAATCACAAATTCTTAAATAACTTGAAAACTGTAAATATTGTTTCAATTTTTTTTCCCCTATTATTATAGAGTACCTTTTGTTCTATCAGCCTACAAAATTTCAGAACTTTCTGTACTCGTCAGTCGATGTGTGAACATCTTTTTACTTTTTAGCCCCTGAAGAAGGACTTTATGTCCGAAAATTTTGGCATTCTTTTATTTGTTTTAAAGGTTTTATTTCTTTATATTTCTTATTTAGTTTTTACCTTTTAAATGTGGCTTCACCATCCATTTATTTATCTATTTTATTTATTTATTTATTTATTTATTTATTTATTGATTTATTTAAAATTTCAGAACCCTGTGCACCTAGGTAACCCAGATATTGGATGTCCTATATTTTGACCTTTCTTCCCTGTTTTCATGGAAACGGCGGCCATTTTGAAAATTTCAAATATGGGATGATCATCTACTAACAGTACCCTATCAGTGTGTAAAGTTTCAGCAACATCGGTTCAGTAGTGTCCGAGGAGTTGCACCCACAAAAACGTTTGACAAAGTCCATTTTTCAGACTGAAAAATCACAAATTCATAAATAACTCCAAAACCGTAAATATCTCTTCAAAATTTTTTTCGTATTATTATAGAGTACCTTTTGCTCTATCAGCCTACAAAATTTCAGAACCCTGTGCACCTAGGTAACCGAGATATTGAATGTCCTATATTTTGACCTTTCTTCCCTGTTTCCATGGAAATGGCGGCCATTTTGAAAATTTCAAATATGGGATGATCATCTACTAATTGTACCCTATCAGTGTGTAAAGTTTCAGCATCATCCGTTCAGTAGTGTCAGAGGAGTTGCACCCACAAAAAACGTGACGGACGGACGGACGGAGACCATTACTAAGTCCCTCCGACGCGTTGCGGTGGGGGACAAAAATAGTAGCAAACATTTTTAATAAGCTCTCATTATCAACAAAAAATGTAGATGTTGTACTTTATTATTACAAAGCTAAATCTCTCATTGTTGACATTTGAAATTTATTTGTCTAGCAGATACACAGATCTAAATTTTATAAGCAACTTACGACAATAATTTACAGAGTTGATATCTGCTAGTTTTCTATTGTTTGTACACAAGAATCCTTGAAGCGTAGGATCATTATCATAGTTGACAGGTTTTTGCCAGGTAGCTGATAATTGTGGACACCCTCCTACACTGCTAATAGAACTTATGGTCATTTGCTGTTGTTGAAATGCAAGGATGTTAAATGCTCCACATGATTGATACGTAGCTGTAGTCAGGCCTGTTGGTCTAATAGTCACATAAAACCTAACAGTCATCTACAAAATAAAATGGTTGAGCTTTATGACCTTTTTTCTAAGACAAGGCTACCATGAGCATGAATAGCACATCAGACTTCAATGGTCAATGTTTGACAATCTAATAGCCATAAATTCTATAAGAAATCAACAGACAACTTTAACCCAATGGAGACTTTTGCATAACTCAAAGATCTGCAACAGCTTTTCTCTATCTCACATAATCTTTCAACCTAAAAATCTTTGACACCAATTGGGTAGAGTTTTCAAGTAACTATCTCAAAGACTTTAATTATTCTATATGTAATGAAAACTAGAATGGCGGTCTTCCATGGAAGACGTATGTTGCCTGCGTCTTAAAATATTCGGTTAACAGGAAGTAGATGAGATACAGGCAAAAAATCACTTTACGCCATAAAGTACCAGAGCAGGAAGCCACATACCAAATATCAAGAGGTTGTAACTTGTAATTCCCCAGAAAACTGTGACAGAAATTTTTGTGACGCCACAGGACGAAGCAAGACAACGGATGGTGCCAAAGTAACCCCTAAATGTCGCTTCTGCAACATATTGCAGGCGACATAAAAAAAACATGGAAAACACAACTTTTGACCTTTTAAAGGTGACATAACCCCTAGCTCCGTGAAATCTGGCTAAAAATTGAATGCCCACCTGATTACTATTGATGGTAAATGATGTTTCTTCCTTTGACATCCCGATCACCCATTGTTGTCCGGAGGCAGCAACTCGACAGGTATCCTGTAGTTTCTGTTGAGATTGCTGAATTTGAGTCTGTATTTCAGCACGATATGTATCCTTACAATTGTCTTGAATGGTTAGAGGAGCGTTATATATAACATCAAATATCTGTGTGTATTGTGCTTGAACATCGGCTAAAATAAAGAAAAAAATTCCCAATTAAAACAATTGCTATCAACAGAATTATTCATTTTTAAACTTACCAGGAGCATATATTTACATGTTCCAGAGGAACTTTTTGGAACATTAATGATTTAAGGTAAGTGAGAATACCTGACCCCAAAAATAATGCTGATTTCAAAATGTCCAATTTTTTTACATATCGGCATTGAGTTTATACTCATTCTTGTGTGTTGATATTGGACCATCTTTTCAAGCTTGTTTTTTTAAATATCCAGGTTCAAAATTTCCCCAAATTACTGTTGATTTATATAGAAAGGCCAAATAATAAGCATAAAATCATGTTTCCAAAAAAATTCCATGAGTTGTCGGGAGATTTTGTCTCCTGGCAGAAGAATCACATGTATGCTACATAGCAATCCTTTGTAATTTTGGGATCAAATTTCAAATGAATTACCTCCCAAAAAATACTGTATTTTCATAAACAACTATAAAACATCAGTATAATATATTTCTGTTATGTTTGAGCGTCCTTATCTTTTTGCATTTTTTGCTGTTTTTGGCCACAAGACACCTGATCTCAATAACCTTAAATCCTTGTACACTGCACTATGTCTCTCAATTGAAAATGCATTGTACACTCTTATGTCAATGTTTATACATGTACATGTAAGGTTTTTTTTTTTATATTGGTCTATTCCACTTTGCACTCACCTGGTGTACAAGCAGTGATTATAGGTATGTTCCAGTTCCCACCAGAATTACACTCCATAGTTTTATATGATTCCTGAGGATAGTCATACAAGTAGTATCCAGCATTACATGTAATGTTACATGTATATCCTGTGTTTCCTGTCTTAGCCACACAGGTTTTACTTCCTTGTTGTGGTGTAGGTATGGTGTATGGTGAACAGGTCGCAGCTGTAAAATATAATAAACAATTTTACCAATAAAATCTATGGTTATAAAGATTCTCCTATAAATAGTAAGTTGTGGAATAAACAACATTTAGGGAATAACTGTCTTGTATTTCAAGCTGTTGACTGCTTAAGGATGATTGCTGGTCAGCATTTGAGATTTTTGTCAGATTTTCGGAATCCTCTGGATTTTACCATTAAAATGGTGATATTTTTTTTGCCCACTAACACCATATTTTCCTTTTAAATTATTATTTATTATAGCATAAAGGGCTAACTAACAAAGTTTTATAAATTTCTTGTTATTTTTTCATAGGTTTTTACACTTAAACAAGTATAATGTTAAACCTATGAAAAAGTCAGAGAAATCCATTTCCCGCCAAATTTTGAACGCTTAATATCTCAAAAACGAGTTCGGTGACCCATGAATTTTTTAAGCTGATTTTGTAGCTTTATTATGGGCTATTCATTAAATACATCAATGTAGAGACCTTGTTATTTTTAAACTGACCAGCGATCATCCTTAAAATCAAATTTATCTAATTTGATCAAAAATGTATTTCATGATGAAGAAAGGTATTTGAAAGCATTTAAAATGGTTCAGGCAGTGAAATAGTATTATCTATTTATGCCGATTTTGAGGGTAGCAATGATGAAATGTCATATGTAAGTGTCCTCTACAAATTTCTGACGGTTTACAAAAAGTGTAATTGCTTCAAAGTTTATTAAAATGATAAAATTAATATTTTGCATGTTTTATTGGCATTTGGTGTGCTTTTCTGAAAAAAATTCTGTTCCAATTTCTGAATTTCCAATATGGCCACCTTAGTTATGGCAGGTTATTATCGAAAGAAAAAGTGTGTTACATGTGCAAAAAAGTGCATTCGAATATAGTACATTATCATTAACAAACCTCTAATAACAATGTCAAAAACACAGACATCCTGATTTCCAGCATCATCTATAGCTGTCACGGTAACCTGCTGTCTCCCAAAATTAGGAGCTCTGGCAGTAAAGGATGTAGGATTTACAGTAACAGGATTGGTAATGGCTCGGTTATCTGTAGCGCTGATGGTAGAAGGATTCACTGTAGTTATTTCCCTTTCTTCGTTTTCAGCTGATAGGTATTCTATTCTACTTTGTGGACAGTTTGTGATTCTTGGTGGTTCTTCATCTGAAAATGTGAATTTGTATTAAAATCCTATATATATGCTTACATGACAAGGGTTTGCACAAGGAAAGCAGAAAATACATGTAGATGAAAACCTAAACTAGAAAACAGGAGGCACAGTACAACTCATCTTGATAAAGATACATATGTATGTACAATATTCAAAATAAATCCTTTTCCTTGTCTGCTGTTATTAAACAATTTGAGACTGATTTATTCTTTTATTTTTGTTACTTAAATGCATTATTGGGCCTTGTTACTTTAAATGAAAATGGCAGACACCCCAGATACTAAGTCAGGAAACAGGTAGAAGATATCCATTAAATATAATTTCGATTTAAACAAAGAACCTCATACTAAATATACCAAATATCAAGACCCTGTGATTAGTACTTGCTGAGAAAACTGTTATGAAATTAAATTCAAGTTGGTAAACAGGAAGTCGATTTTCAACAGACCTTATTTTAGTACTTGCAATAAAGGATCTCATACTGAAGTCATATTTCAATTTCCATTCATTATGATTTGTAGTTCCTGAGAAATTTTCAATAATTGATCATTTATGTTGAAATTTTTCCAAGTCTCTAAACACGAAGAAGATACATGTATCTAACAGACCTAACTTTGGAACTTGCAATAAAGAACCTCATACTGTAGTCATGTACCGAATTTCAAGTCAATGTGTTTTGTAGTTGCTAAAAAAACTGTTACGAAAATTATGTTGTGGATGGAAGGACAGACAGAGGTACAATGTAAACCATTACATGTATTACCCTCCTCTTCGAAGCGGGGTTTACAGTTTATATGACAAACCTCTATCAGTTATAGTAAAGCTACAAGTCTGTTCATTATTGGCATGATCTCGAGCTCTGTAGGTTACTGTTCGAGCTGAATTCTCAACCACCATAGTAGTGTTAGCATTAGATGGCTCGATGGTCAATTCTTTGATGGCTCCCGAGTTATCTAAGACAGTTGGAGCATTAAAAGATGGGCGAGTATAAGCATTAACCTCAAAGTCTAATGGGCAGCTTGAAAGAATTGGATTGGTCACATCTGAAAAAATATTTATAATTGTTTAAATAAATCAAACTCTGAGAAAAACAAGACGGATGATAATTCATTGTTCATTATTCCAAGAACATTAAAACACACAATTGAATGCACATAATATGAAGACTATTCATAAATGTTTACAGCTTGTTTGCCAGACAGTTTGAACTTATTGAAGAAAATCTTAGTATATGTACAGCACATACAACATATTATCAGGACAAATAAAATGATGACAAGATATTCCTATTGTAGGCATGATTGTTTTAAGTCCTCATCAAGACAATTGAAAGCAGAAGAATAGGGAGTAATAACCAGAAAGACTGGGTGCTAGCTTGCATGGATCTGTATGTACAAGTATGTTATGTTTGAACTAAAAAAGTTAAAGTTTTCAAATGTGTCAAAATCCAAGCATTGGAGATTTTTTCCCTCCTTATCATTTATTATACAATTATTTTACTATATTTCTTTAATATTTGATCTGTTGACAAAAGTATCTGTCAGACTATTTTTTCCTGTCTTAAATGGTTATTGATTGAGTCAATGACTAACTTACCAACACAAGTAGGAACAGTATTGTTCCATTCTAATCCATTTCCCAGTCCATTTATTCTACATTCTATACCAGAGTCCCTATCAGGTGCATATCCACTTCTGTCACATTGGAAGGTCATGACCCCATTTTGTCCGAAGCTGTCATAAGTCACAGAACCTCCCGCTGGATAACCAGGGTCTGGACAAGTAGCACCTAAAAGAAAAAAATCAATGATAAAAATTGTTGAAAATTCAAATTTTATAAATTGAAGTATTGTTGAAAATGTTTTTATTCTTCAACAACTACCTACATTTGAATTCAATAGATTTTTCGATGCTCCAAGGAAAGATCAGTAATTATTCTATCACAATATACTTGTACTAACCAGACAAAACTTATGATACAGATAACTTGCTCTAACACATAGAAGTATATATTCCACTTATGTCCAACTTGCTTCAAGTTTGTCTTATGATAGTAACAAATTTAATTATGATCTTACCAACACATTGAAGACTTCCAAAATCCCAGTGTCCATCAGCTTTACATTTAACTTCAGTGTCAGTGGCACCCTCTGAGCTAGATCCACTTACAGTGTACAAGGGAGAAGAACAAGAAAATATAATGGTACTGTCATATCTTGTATTGACTGGTACATTAAAGTTTGATCCACTGATTTGATCAGGAGTTCCACAGTCAATTACTGAAAAAATTTAAAAATTCAATTGTAAATGGTGTGAAGTGTGAAATACATGTACTAGACTGCTTGAGAGTCTTAATTTAAAGGAAGTGACAATTTAAAGACAATTTTGCAAAGACACTTTAAATTAAACATTGTAGTTATTTTTATGACAAAAATGACAAAAATATTTTTGTTATACTTATTCTCAAAGCATATGCTGCATTTTAAAACGAAAAAGAAACTAACAATTTAGTAATAAAAGGATAGCCTAAAAGGCCACAGTAACTTCAGTTTGCCCAAACCCTACCCATCTCATTAAGGTAAGGGTAGGTAAGTTGGTAAATTCTTTTTTTTTCTCTGGGTGACCCCCGCTGGCCTCTGAATTGTTGAATTCTGACAGGTCTGAAAGTCACTTAGGACACATAGTTTATCATACTAAACCATCCTACCAAGTGTCAAATCATTCCCATGTACGGTTTCTGAGAAAAGCTTGATGGAAATTTTCATGTTGATTTTGGTATCGATTCAGCCCCAAAGAGGAAGTAGATGTCTGATAGGTCTAAAATTTGCTCAGGACTTATAGTTTGTCATACTGAACCATCCTGCCAAGTTTCAAGTTATTTCCATTTACGGTTTCTGAGAAAAGCTTGACGGAATTTCATATGGACGGACATGAGTAAAACTTAATGCCCCCGACATATCGTCGTGGGGGCATAAAAACATAACATTATTATCAAAAAAAAAAAAGAATTTGAGTAGGTGGGATTTTGTTTGGGTAGGTAGCATTTGAGCAAACAAGCTGAACATTAATTTTGGCCCAAAAAATTAACAGTACTATATTCAATTTGAAGATATTAAAGGAAATTCTTATCAGTTTTCTCCAAAGCATTCAACCCTACCTCCACATTCATATTCATTGCCATATAGATGGTATGTGTTAGAGGTCATGTTATAGATACACTTCCTCTCCTTGGTAAAATCAGTCTTTCCTGGAACCTCACAATTGATAGTCAACATATCCCCAAACCCAACACTTCCAGTAGGGGTTACTGATGAAGGGGAATTTGTTAGTCCTACATAAGACTCAGCAGGGCAAGTGGCAGCTACAATGGAAAAAAGATTTTTTTACATGTTTTATATATTTTTTGTAACAGATATCTGTTTATACCATATACTTGTTTTTTTTGCACATAGAAAATTTCACACAATTCACATTTTTGTTTATAGAGGTGATCTTTTATTTTAGATTTAAGTAATTATCATGGTGCCATGTGGGACAGACATTATTATCACAGCAAGAACTACTTATACTATATTTTGTCTACAGAAATAACATTTTGTCATCAGTTTGATTTTGTTTTTAACTAGATAGGTACTTGATTTTTCATTTCCTAATATAATGAACATAAAAATAAATAAAAACTAGATGGAGCCTTCCCCGGAAGGCATATGTCGCCTGCGTATCTATGTTTGTTAGCCAAACAGGAAGTGGTTAATTTTCAGCCATAAAATCGCCTTACACCTTATAGTACTATGCGATGAAGCTACATACCAAATATCAAGAGGCTGTGGCATGTAGTTGCCTGGAAAACTGTGACAAAAATTTGGCATCTATGTCCATTATATATAAAACATCAAATATTCGTCAAACAGGAAGTAGTTATTTTTCGGGCATAAAATCGCTTTACACCTTATAGTACTTTGAGATGAAGCTACATACCAAATATCAAGAGGCGTTGGCATGTAGTTGCCTGGAAAACTGCGACGAAAATTTGGCATCTATGTCCATTATTCACTGTATATAAAACGTTAAGTATTCGTCAAACAGGAAGTAGTTATTTTTCTGGCATAAAATCGCTTTACACCTTATAGTACTATGTGATGAAGCTACATACCAACTAGAATACTGACAAAGTCAGAAAGGGCCCCGCGGCAAAATATCTATGTGTTTTCAAAATCATACCAACTTTAATTATAACCACTAAGGCATGTTCCATTGAATGCATATGAAACTTCAGAGCTGCATTGTTAATAGCCTTTGAGTTTTATTGTTCAAAAATTCCTATTCTCAAAATCTGTGATTTTTTTTAAAAAATGAAGTTTTTTCAAAAAACATTTAACAGATTTGCATGAAATTTTAATATGCAAATCAGGACATGCTACTTAGCAGCTGTGCAAAGTTTCAGAACTGTATAATGTTAACAGTTTTTGAGTTTTAGTGTTCACAAAGTCCAATTTTCAAAATCTGTGATTTTCGATAAAAAATGAAATTTTTTCCAAAAATATTAAACAGATTTGCACGAAATTTTAATATGCACATCATGACATGCTACTTAGCAGCTGCACAAAGTTTCAGGACTGTATTGTTAACAGTTTTTGAGTTTTAGTGTTCACAAAGTCCAATTCTCAAAATCTGTGATTTTCGATAAAAAATGAAGTTTTTTCCAAAAATATTAATCAGATTTGCAAGAAATTTTAATATGCACATCATGACATGCTACTTAGCAGCTGTGCAAAGTTTCAGAACTGTATTGTTAACAGTTTTTGAGTTTTAGTGTTCACAAAGTCCAATTCTCAAAATCTGTGATTTTCGATAAAAAATGACGTTTTTTCCAAAAATATTAAACAGATTTGCACGAAATTTTAATATGCACATCATGACATGCTACTTAGCAGCTGTGCAAAGTTTCAGAACTGGGGTGTTAATAGTTTTTGAGTTTTAGTGTTCACAAGAATTGTTGACGGACGGACAGACGGACAGACGGACGGACGGACGGACAGACGGACAAAGTGAAAACTATAGGGCGTCCGCATCTTCGATGCGGGGCCCTAAATATCAAGAGGCTGTGACATGCAGTTGCCTAGAAAACTGCGACGGAAACTTTTGTGACGCCGCAGGACGACGTAGGACGACGCAGGACGACGACGCAAGACGACGGATAGTGCCAAAGTAACCCCTATATGTCGCTTCTGCAACATGTTGCAGGCGACATAATAAAAGGGATGGTAATGTTTTCAATTCTTTTCTAATACATATACATGTACTTTGATATGAAAGTGCAATT
Organism: Arcuatula senhousia; assembly: GCA_963971305.1. Lineage (NCBI taxonomy): Eukaryota > Metazoa > Mollusca > Bivalvia > Mytilida > Mytilidae > Arcuatula > Arcuatula senhousia. The sequence goes on from OZ020307.1 coordinate 26,307,134, forward strand.
AAATATAACTACAACAAAATAAATAATTTTTGTGTATGAATATTGCATCATGTACTCATACTCCACATTTTGCAAAATATTACTTCATATTTACACTGAGAATGGCTATCAGTTATTATCATTCTTTTTCTATCTCCAGCTTTTATATATTTTTACCTGTACAGGTGGGTGGACTTGATGACCACTGTCCATTACTCTCACAGGTCAATAATCTGTCTCCATTTAGATTGAACCCAAGGTTGCAGTCATATTCAGCAGTGTCACCATAGCGACTGTGTGATCGGTCTTTCAGCAATGTCCCATCAGCAATCATTGGGGGATCAGGGCAAAGTACCCCTAAAATAATAAACAGTGTTGTGTAATAACAAAATCTACATGTTTTGTATTTTTAATAATTTGGCAGTGGGACTTTTTGTCCTAATGTTCCCACAGGTTAACATTTTTACAATTGCAACTATGATTATATTGATCCACTCACCTTAAAAGGACTGATTTAATTTTGGAACCAGTAGCTCATAAACAATTTATTAAAAATAGCTCCTGAACTTTTTTCTATCGTAACCAAATTAACAAAGTGAAATAGAAAAATCATGGCACTAGCGAATCATTTTACCATTTGCTATACTTACTGACACAAGTGTGATTGATATGGTAAATATCTCCATCTAAAAGACCATTCTCATTGTTGGGTAAGGTCAGATTAGAAGTGCCTTCTCCTGAAAACAAAGTATACCCCGCCTTACAGCTACACCGATATCCCCCAGTTTCCTCTGTACATACATGGTCACACCCTCCATTGTTATCCATACTACATTCCAGCACATCTAAGAAAAGAGAAATATCTAAATTTAACAGAGGTAATTCCATTTAACAGGAAACAAAGACATTTGTAAAGTAAAGTGAAATTAGTACTACAGCTAGTGATTGGGAGAGCATTTTATAATGAGAAAGATAATTTGGGCAATACATCTAAATGGCAAATTGATTTTGTACAAGAAACAGCTGAGTTCATTTTAATTTTTTATGGGAGTTTCTGTTGCTGATTGGAGTTTAGTAACTGTGCTGTGCTTTTCTTTAGCCTTGTTGTCTTCAATGTCTCTTAGTTTTGTCTTTGTATTGTGGACTTTGATATTCTAACAGCCCTTTGTCATCCCAGGACTGGGTGGACGAGTGGTCTAACATGCTGTTTCAAATACCACAGTATTGATCACTAGCCAATCACCTCTCAGGTGGTGTTCAAGTCCTGCTTGTAATTTACAAAAATCAGGACTTCCTCACCTGTGTGATTAGGTTTGTCAGTTACCTGCCCAAGGTCAGTGGTTTCCTCTGGGTACTCAGGTTTCCGTCACCATTAAAACTGAACACTCAATATGGCCCAGATGCCTCAAAAGGGGTTTTAAACCATCCCCTCAACATTCACTCACCTTTGTTATCCCTTTGATTCTTTCACCCAAATACTTTGTATAGCTTAGTCATTGCAAGATTTTTAACTTTGAAAAAACTCACCATCACAAGACACTCCATTAGCATTTAGAGTGTATCCCTTATTACAGGAACATGTAAAGCTACCAATGTTATCATGACAGTTCTGTCCACAGCCAGAGGTTCCTTCAGCACACTCATCTATGTCTAGGAAAATAATTATGTATAATTAGCTTTAAACTGCAAAGATGCATTCAGTGGATGAAATGAAAACAAGCTTGTAAGCTTTTAATTTTATGAGATTTTTATAGTTTCTTTACCAAATTAAAGGTAAAATAGTAGAAAATATATTTAGAAGAATATTATAGGGACAATTGAACCTAACCTGAAACTCCAAGTGAATATTTCTGTTCCTATATTATAAAACTGTAATAATTTCTTGTGCAAGCATACATTTTAAAAATATCTCAGATAACCCATTCTTTCATGTTGTTACATTTAAAAATACAGCCAATCTATCACATTATGTTGAATACCATGGCTTTAGTTAAAGTAACAAATTTTAAATAGTCCTTCTTATGGAAATAGATAGGCGCCAGAATTTTGGTAGACAGTTAGTGTTGAACCCTGACTATCATTAAACAGAATCTTACAATGTTGAAAAAGTTAATTCATTACCCCTGTTTTTATTAAATTTTTTACAATTTTGTTTATAAAACACACTTTTAATACATTTTTACTACACATGTATCAAATGCAGCTAGAGCTAGTTATCAAAACCTTACTTTGACAGAATGGTAGATCTCCAAATGTTTGATTTTCATTACAAGTCAGAGTAGCTGTTCCATTGAGTCTGTAACCTGTTGCGCATGACACAGTCATTGTATCTTCGTAATTAGCAAACGTAGTCCGTGACAACACGGCATTCATTATGTTTGGTAAGGAACACTGTAACCCTGAAAAAGTAGTAAATTTTTTAGAATAAGAAAAATCTTACTTAGAATAATGGTTAATATCTGTCAAAGACAAAAATTGCTGAACTTATTTAAACAGAAAGAAGGCGTGCGGCAAACCCGACATCCCAATTTATGGGACCCCATGCTCATGATGCTGATGCTTTATACCAAATACCAAGGGACTGTGAAGTTTTGCCAAAAATCACAAGATATTGAAAGAGTTGGTAATAGCATCCTTTTTACTCTTGCAAATTAGAATGTTGTGTTCTTAAAAAAAAATTGACCTATCTTGTATGAAATGAAAGTTGAAACTTACTTCTACATGAAGGTACTGAGGATGTCCACTGGTTATTTGACTGACAAAACAGAATAGGTTCTCCTACTAGTTCATAGCCAGGATCACATTCATACTTTATAATGGAGGCGTATGATGACAGGTCTCCTGACACTATTCTTCTCTGTCCATTTGGTATGAGAGGTGCCGATGGACAAACAGCACCTAGGGAAAATTAAATAGATATGCTAATATAGTCATAGTCTCTAATACAAATGACAACAAAGTTCCAGACAATAAATTTTGCTACACCTGACACGCATTTCGTCTATTCAAGACTCATCAGAGGCGCTCTACCAAAAATATTGAAAATGCCAAACACTGTATGAATATGAAGAGCATAGAACAGTAAAACCAAAAATACCAAACTGGGGAACCAAATTATTACTAAGATTATCAACCTATGTCTTGTCTGGGGTAGGAAGAACCTTAGGGTTTAGTCAATTTTGAAATTTAAACGGATAATTTAAAGCTTTGATATGTTCTCCAACACAAAAGTGTTGGTGCCGGAGCGGGCTAACCTCTGGGTTAAATAGAGGTATAATCAAAAACTCTAAACAAATTTTACTGAGTCTTTCGACCACACATGCCAGTCTTCATCAGAGGAACTTTTATTTTGGTATATAGTACAAACAAAGACCTGGGTGTCTGGTCAAAAGCTCTTGTTAAATTTGTTATTATGCTAATATATATGATTTATTCTTATAATGCATCCTGTTATGTTACAAAATACAAAATGCATAACACATTTTTCATACAAAAAGTATATATACACAGTCAGCCTCGACAGGCTTATGAAGCACTATAAATTGAAGTTCATTGAATAAAGACATGAAATCAGACAGTTCAGGCAACAGAATGTGATAACTTTAACACTAATATTCGTATAGCTTACTTTAAGTTTGTATACATAAATTAGAAATTTGGATAATAAATCTAGCAAAATGTTTATTATTAGAGGTCTGAGTTCTTCATCATCTAAAAGGTTCATGTCAGTGATTTTGTTACCTTTTTTAAAAGCAGCCTCCTCCTTTTGAGTTGGGACATTTTATAGCAATTTTGGGAAAAAAATATCGACAAAAAAACAGACAAAATCCTTGGTTGACTTGTTTAACAATTAAAAGACATATTAATATGTTTTGTAAATTTATTTTGACACAATTGTTACTGATAGTGAAGAGTTCTACAGATTCATTTTTCTGTCTTTTAACCCTTTAAACATATCCACTAATCTGAGTCTCAAACTGGCGTGTTGGATGTGTGCCTATCTGAACCCCTTTTGTGACAAATGGTTTAGCTGTGAAACTAGACGATGATGAAAACATTTCACAGTATTTACACAAAAAACCTGCTTTACTATTTGAATAGTACAACCAGTGGTACAATGTTTCATATTTGGCAGGATAAAATTTGCGTTGATCAATAAATATTTCACTGGTACTAGGAGAGTCAGACTGACTGTCATTCAGTTTCCTTATTTTGGGGGAATCAGGATGTGTTTCAATATTTGATTCAGGGTCACCGGATTTGTCAATGTCGGCAAGACTTGAGCAAGTAGAAACTACGTTTCCAATAATAACGTCAAGTATCGCCGTAACTACCCGCTTGGATTCAATTTTACTTTGCTGAGAAGCAGCTCCACTGACAGCAAATAATTCCTTTATTTTAAACGATCCCGCTGCATCACGCTTTGTCAGTTTTCTTGTGTAATATTTACTATTATGGGACATTAATATGTTTCCCGTTTTTTATTGGGTTTATTTAAGATCGGGGAGCGAATCGAACTTTCTGATAGAAATTCCGACTAAAAAATCGTATTCACACCGAAGCCGGTGTCCTAAGATCCGGGTCTTCACATGTCTTAATCAACAATGCGCTTCAGGAAATGGAGAAAAACCATTGAAAAAACGATGTTTGAAATGAATTAAAAGACAAGTAAATAAATCAATTGTAGCGTGATCACGTAGGAGAAAAACTTTTACCTCCAAAAGGCTCCAACGCGTTGGGAATTTAAAAAATTTTGGGAAATAAATACACAAATTTGGGAAAACATATCTAGGGGAAACAGCCGATATTCGGAGGCAATTTGAGCCTAACAAAATCACTGCATGTTGTTTTGGAATATATCAGAAGACAACCCAGCTTGAAACATTTCAAATCACTACTGAGAATATTGAAAAGGTACAACAAATGCTAGCAATTTTCTTTTCTATTTGTAAACACTATCTTATTCAGATTCTAGAAATATTGAGATAAAATATTAAATACTTATATATGTATCTAACATTGCATCATATTTATGTAAAGGATCATTGATTTGTTTTTCCTGTCCTTGAAAATTTAACAAGAATATGTTCAAAAGACATAATGCCCCATCTCACAACATTTATTTTTTTCCGCAATCACTAAAGCATCAACAGGATTGCTATTAAGGCACTTGTCAGTCAGAAGCAATGGACTTTAACTTAGCCATTCTTCTATAAGTGGTCATTCATGCGGAAAATATAGGTCAATGCCAGCATCTGAAGCATGCATCATTCTAAGCATCACTAGGTGCACCTACCATACCAATATAGTTGATGTGGCACATGTCAGTAAAAAGGAATGGACTTTAACCATTCTTCTTTAAGAGGCCATCCATGCGGAAAATATAGGTCACATCCAGCATCCGAAGCATACATTGTGCTTAGCATCACTAGGTGCACCTTCAATAACAATATAGAAGATGTGGCACATGTCAGTAAGTGGGAATGGACTTTAACCACTCTTCTTTAAGAGGCCATCCATGCGGAAAATATAGGTCACATCCAGCATCCAAAGCATGGATTGTGCTAAGCAACACTTAGTGCACCTACCATACCAATATTTTTGCTATGGCACTTGTCAGTAAGAAGGAATGGACTTTAACCATTCTTCTATAAGTGGTCATTCATGGGGAAAATATAGGTCACAGCCAGCATCCGAAGCATGCATTGTGCTAAGCATCACTAGGTGCACATACCATACCAATATGGTTGATGTGGCATTTGTCAGTAAGTGGGAATACACTTTAACCATTTTTCTGTACATGATCATTCATGCGTAAAATATCGGTCACATCCAGCATAGGAAGCATGCAATGTGCTAATCATCACTAGATGCACCTACCATAACAATATGATTGATGTGGCATTTGTCAGTAAGTGGGAATTTGGAAATATGGGATTTGGGACGGACAGACGAACAGACAGAGGGATGGACGAACAGACCTGAACACTATATGCCCATCTACTTTTGTAGATGGGGCATAAAAACTGTGCTAACCTTGACAAGCTGGTGTATTTGTCCATGTGTTTGTGGATGTACATGTGACTGTCTCTGAACCAATCATATTAAAGCCAGGATAACATTGGTAACGGACATCTTCATTGTAGACAACACCTGAACCATTGTAGTAATACCCGTTGGTAACCACTGGTGGGAGTCCACAATACACAGCTGATTAAATAGAATAAAGTATGTTATTTATCAGACAAAAACTTCATGATGTTATATGAAAACAATCAGGTCTTCAAAGTTCTTAATAGCTGTTTGTCAAACCTTTATAAACTGACCAAAAGAAAGACAATTTGTTTTTGATCAACAGTTGTTTTAGATTTTTTTAAATTCTGTTAGGTTTCCTGAAAAATCTGTTTATACATAACATTAATAAATCTAAGTTTAAAAATACTAGCATAACACCTAAAGGTATGGACATTAAACAAGAATTTAACCAAAGCATTAGTCAGACAAACATACAGATAATGGTAACCTAGTTTAATTTTTCTGATGTTCACTTAATGAAAATACTTACGTTGACAGCGAGGAATAGTGTTGCTCCAGACACCACCAAACTGACAGGTTAGTGTCAAGAAAGAAGTGGTAAACATATCAGCAGAGAAAGAGAATCCTGTTTTACAAGATACTGTTATTGTGTCACGATATCTCCAGTTCTGTGGACCACTAATTGTGGTGTGTTCATTAAAGTTAGGGTCAGGACAATCTGAAAAAAAAAGTCATTTTTCAATCAAAATTTAAGAATAAATATGCTTTAAATATATAAATTATATTAACATAATAAATATGTTACTAGACATGGTAGAGTAGTTTTCATTTCAGACTTTATCAAGTAAAATAGAAACTAATTCTCAAATCTAAGACTGCAGTAAAGTACAACTTTGTAATTTTCAGACTACTTCGTAATGGTCAAATACAAAATACGTACAAACTTTTTGTAATTTGTAATATACCTTATATATGGTGCTGCCAGGAGTTGCATATTTCCCTCTCACATATTTTGGTATATTTTATCATAAATACATTCAGTCTACTAAAATTGTGAAATCAAATACTTAACCAAGAATTCACAAAAGCACATTCTTTAACAATACTTTTTTTCTTACCCACAGAATAAACCCCATAGAATCCTCTCCTACTAACAACAGTATCTGTTGTAAATTCAAAGAACATCTTCCCATTGTCAGAATGAATGCTGGGAATTTGTAGAAACGTAGAAGTAATGAAACCAGACCCGGCATGTACAGCAATACCAGAATTATCAGTACTGTTGCTGTATACCTGAAAAAATGATAGACGTCTTATTCAGTTGTTAAAAGTTTCATGATGATCACACTAATTCAATTGATCATAAATGTAAACCCACATTTGTAAATGAGGAAAAACAGAATTTAGCTGCATTTAATTTCATAATTTCATGCATAAAAGTTGGCATTGCATTAGAAGACTATAAAACATATTTTTGTAACATAAGTCCATTGCATAAGTCATGCATTCAAATGTACATTTTTGTGGTGATTTTTATCAAAATTTTGATAGTAACCATAAGACGAGACGAGACACATCTTAGTATTTATCCACCATATTTTCAAGGGGGGAGGGGTAGGTTAAATTTACAATGCATTTACCTTAAAATATGAGTTCATGATTTCATAATTTGTGACCAGGTCTGACAAAATCGGGCCACTGTGACGCCCCAAAGTTAAATGTCTTTTTTCCTGGTGATTTGTCACAAATAAGCAAGAAAATTTAGTACAAATGAAAAGTTCTGCATTGTCTCATAGCTCATTGCTTTATAAGCTTATACTTTTCAGAACACATCTTTTACCATTATGTTAAAAAAAAACTTACTTTAAGATAGTCTTTATCATCTTCAACTTCAGCATTATTGCTAAAGAACAGAGTCAATCCTTTACCACTGGGAACATTGACTGACCATGAACAAGTCTGATAGTTTGCATAATTGACACTGCCTTTCCATCCAGGTGAAAATATTTCACCAGTCTCTGAAGTCAGGGCTGTCACACATCCTAAAATAATGATACATGATGATAATAATGTACTCTGGTTTCATAATTATTTGTAGGGTATCAATTTTTGTGATTTTCATAAATGTCTGTAAACCATGAAAATATGACTCCAATGAAGTGTTATTTTTAAATTGATAATATTGAGCCACATTTGCAAACTACAAAACTGAAAATACAAGGGATAACCACAAAAAAAGATTCCCACGAAAATAAATGAATCCACAAAAACAGAAAATTTACTCCATATTTATCTTTATTTTATATACATGTATTTACTTTGTGCTCAAGATGTGCTTTCTTCAAATTGGCAGCTAGTCTCATGTTGAAAATTTGATTGAAAACATTTTGATGATGATTAATCACAAAACCCCTTCTTTATTCTTAAACCATTTTCTGAGAATCTAATGGTCAACTATATTAGTAAGCTTTTCATTTCAAATATATTTCTATAGAAAAAATACCTTGCCAGTAGTTAAACCTGAATCCAATACCAGAGGTGGTCATGTGAGTTCTAAGAATGATGTACATGGTCCTCCCAGTGGAGGACACGAGCCTAGCCCCTGTGACAGGGGTGTGTGCTGTGGGGTCCTGTACAGCATTGTCATTATTATCTGAGGTATAGGATGTCAACATGGGAGTCATGGCAGAATCTCCATCGTGTATGTTGATAAAATCTCCAGGGTACAGGTCAATAGAGGTTCTCTACAAAATGATATGATTTATAAAGTTTATACATACACTATGACATTGAAAGAATTCTTAATAGTCCAGTTATTATTTCCTATTTTTAAAACATTTTAAGAAAATCTCATTCAATGTAAAAACATACTGTACAAAGCTCATAATGAGTGAAGTTAACATAGGCAATATCAGTAAGAAAAGAAACTTCTGACATATTTTTATCATACTAATTTATCTACTTCCAGATTGAAGCCTTCAATACAGAGAAAACTTCACTTGCAAAAAGGAAAAATCTTGTCTATAATCCCTATAATTTATAATGCACAAAATTCACTTAAAAAATGCCATATTCAAAGTTATTTCACCTTTAATCACATTTAAAGAGATATTTTACCTCAATGGTGACAATTTTCTTTGTCAATTGTGCTGTGATAATCCAAACATAATCCTGACTCCCCAAATAAGCTGTAGATGTGGCTGCCGTAAACAGGAGAGGGGCTAATGGGGTGTGGCTGTCTACAGCTGTTAAAGCCACAGATGAGGGGGCTGAATCATCCACTGGAAAATAGGTTAATACATATAATATGTAATTTGATAATTTTCAATGAAGGTAAAGATAACACTGTGGGATATTTTTTTTTTCACTTACTTAACTTTGATATACAGTCAAAAGAAATTAGGAAGTGGAGTCCGGTGGACCAAATGCCTATTTCCATCAAATTTGCCAATTTTTTCCTATATGTTTAAAATAAATAAATGCAAAATTTAACTGGATATTTCCAGTAAGTCCGGCCTAATTTCGAAGACTGGATATGTGATACCACATTAATGTTTATGGACTCAAAAGAGGAAAAATTTGAAATGGCATTGAAAACCTTGTCTTTAAATCCCTATAATTTATTTTTTTCATTGGGTTTTTTTTTCACAGACAAATTAAAATTTGAGAACTTTTCATATCATTGTCCTCTATCTTAATTCATCATACATTTTATACAAAAAAAATCTCTGAAAACTGGACATCATCCTTTAAAGGTGATTATTTGAGTGCCTTACTACTACCCTTCAAGATTTAAAATCTACTTGAATATTCTATTAACAGTTTAATATGTACTGGTGCTTGTGCTTGCTAAAAACACACAAAAACTTCTAAACTTACAACTGGAGAACTTCATAGAGAAGCCAGATTTTTCTGTGGTGGAATCTGTAATGAATCTGACAATAAGATAGTTGTTGTAACTACGGTAACGCCTCACTCCTGCAATGGTTCCTGATAGTTTGGCCACAGATGTGGCACTTGCCTCAGTTTTGCCACCAACTAAGATGTCAACAACATCTGCATTTTTCTCTGTGTTAAAGGTTTCAATCTGGAAGTAGATAAAATATAAAGATCATTATATGGTAAAACATCAACATTCAAAATTTCAAAAGGTTACACTGCTAATTACAAAGGTTAAAATGCATGTGTATGAGAATTTTTATTCAAAAATCAAAATACTTGATCAATAGTACATACATGTATTTGCTCTCTTAGATAATATTTGTATGTTATGAGGTAACAGTTTCCTTTTGGTAAAACTAAAAACTTTTTCCCTACTTAAGCTGACTGCAATTTGTATTCAATTTCAGCTATATAGGCTATTAAACCCAAACAACCAATCCTTATATCTAAACAAAACAATTACTTGACAAAACAAACTTTTACCAGCTGAAATATTGTACCTCAAGTAAAATGTTGGTTCCTTCTTTTCCCATGATGGTCCACAGACAGACAGACGTTGGCGTATAAGCATTTGGATAGTTAGTTGATCTGATTGTTCCTGATGATGAGGTAAGCAAGGTTCTACAGCTGCTGGCTGAAATAACAAAGCATGAAAACACCCATAAAATTTTTATTCAAAAAAATAAAAATAAAAATACCTTTTTTTTCAAATGACTTAGAAATGGTTTACAAGTAGTCTTTATATTTTATATTTAAAGTCACAGTGGCTTACTTAAAACAATTAATTTTATCACTGTGACCTACTTCTGGCATTTCCTCAGATAAATCCCCACTGATCACAGTCAAAAACATAAGGCAGTCTATCCCCACTGGTCAAAGTGACCTTTTTAGGGCAGTCTATCGAGTCAGATTAATCCTGACTGGTCACAGTGCCCTACTTAAGGCAGTCTATCTAATCAGAGCAATCTCCACTGATCACAGTGACCTACATAATGCAGTCTATCCCAATTGGTCACAGTGACCTTTTTAGGGCAGTCTATCTAGTCAGAGTAATCCCCATTGGTCAGAGTGACCTACTTTCGGCAATCTATCCAATCAGTGTTATCGCCACTGGTCACAGTGACCTTCTTACGGCAGTTTTTCTAGTCAGAGTAATCCCCACTGGTCACAATGACCTACTTACGACAGTCTATCTCATAGAAGTAATCCCCACTGGTCACAGTGACCTACTTACGACAGTCTATCTCATAGAAGTAATCACCACTGGTCACAATGACCTACTTACGGCAGGCTATCTAATCAGAGTAATCCCTACTGGTCACAGTGACCTACTTACGGAAGTTTTTCTAATCAGAGTAATCCCTACTGGTCACAGTGACCTACTTACGACAGTCTATTTCATCTGAGTAATCCCCACTGGTGACCTACTTACGACAGTCTATTTCATCTGAGTAATCCCCACAGTTATCTTCGCCGTCACACTTCCATCTGTTACTGATACATCTTCCATTGTTACAGAAAAAGGAGCCTGAAAAAACAAAAAATCAAATTAAATCATTTTAAAAAACATTTTCAGAAAGACCAATCATGTATTTGTAACATAAAAAAATTATCGCTATATCTAATTTTAATCTACTGAGTGTTTATTGTAAATTTGAAGCTTAATTTATATACATGTATTTGTATTTCGAGTAGCTGTATTTCATGCATCACTATAATATGTCTTTCCACACTAATCTGTCAATTTTTAAAAAAAAAAATCTACTAAAATCCCTTATAAAAATAAATATTATTAAAAGCCAGTTTAACCAAATAAAGTAACATATCTACAAATTCTGCTTCTTTCATGCACCCACACCTTTCCATGTCTGTCTGACATGTGGCATTTTGAAAGCATAGGTTGTATGAATAAAGCCTGCAAAGCTTATTTATTTTCAGTGTTAACCAGCTACCAACTTTTCATTTAGATTTGTTTAAAATTCTAAAATAAGCACTTTCTTCTTAATTATAGAAATGAACTTTTATTACTTTGAGCAAGCAATATAATAGATTACTGTTATTTTCTTTTGTGTTTCTGATTTTTCACGTTAAACCACTTTTTTTTTTAGTTGGCGGGCCTAATAAAGCATGGTAGAAATGGGCTTCATATGACTGGTGTTATGAAATTATAAAACCAGACTACATGATACTCATGTCCCACTAGAATATAACAAAATTCTACACACTGGTTGATCATGCCCTAATGTACATACACGTATAAGTTCAGTAATAAGCTTAAACTTATATAATTAAAAACTATCCCTTCAATATTAAAATCAAATTCTTATTGTGCCAAATTACATGTCTTTGAAAATCAAACTCACATCTGAATTTCTTTTTTTTTTTAAACAGCTTTTACTTTATACAAACTTTGGATGAATAATACATATATAATACATATCAATTATGTATGTGGATATTTAATACCATGGGCTTATATTTAACCAAGGATGAAGGGAATGAACAGGTACTGTGGATTCATTTATTTTCCGTGGTATCAATTTTCTTAGTTTCTCAAAAACAGACATTTTGATAGATTTAAATTTTGAGGGGTTTACACTTTGTCTGCAACCCACAAACACCACAAAAATGGATACCCAACAAATAATAATGAAACCACTATGATTAATTAAATAAGTATAGATCAGTCAGACATTGTTTAAAGCTGCAAAAAGGGGGGGGGACAAAAAATCCACTTCAAAAGCTATACAAACCATGAGTACCAACTGAAAGGAGAAAATAACTTAAAGTACATAGGATACAATAAAAGAAATGCACCATATTAGATTCCTTTAGAAACCGTTTATTTATTGTCTAAAAACATCTTCCTAGTAGACAAAATGCTTTAAGTATCAAGTAAAATTCTAATTTTACAACAACAAAAAACTAGTAAAACTCTTGCTATGTAAATTACTACCTTGAAACTTGAATAAATGGTTTAATGGTAAAACGACAAAAAGAGAAAATAATTATGTGCAATTTTCAAACTGGTAAAAATCATGCAGTGAAGAAAGAGGTCAAAACATAATTTTCCTTTTTGCATTCAATGCAAATTTAAATAGCCCTGATTTCAGACCATGTAAATACTCTTGAATATGGATTTGAGTTGTGAAAATTGTCACAAAAAGCTATGATTGAAATACTAATACCCCATACCTGATGGACATGCATCTCTCTCACAAACAAAGGCCATCTTGGATTCACATCTACCGAACTGCCATTTGTATTCCGTCCCCTGAAGAGTGAGATAAACACAGTCACCATCAGCAACATCAGGACTTTTGTCTGCCCAGCGACCCTCGTAACGGGAGTTAGTGACTCCCATGTCATTCCATTTAGCAGCATCAATATTAGCATCATCAATACCAATACGGTTCATGCCTTAAAAAAAATAGAAATGTCTTATATTTTGGCTATTTTCATGTTGAATAAAACAAACTAGTGTTAATTACCCAAAGAATGGTTTTATACACTTTTATTTGATATAGAAGATTCTTTTTGAAAATTCTAATTATGAGTGCATCCAGCTAAATAAGCAATGTAAAACATAGATTATGTGGTATGTAGAAGGGGAAAAAAACGTGACATGTTGCGGCAAAAATAAATATTTTGCTGGGAATATATTGCATATCTTGCAAGTATACATGGTACATGTAGTTCAAAGAATGTTTTGACAATATCCTTTTATTGAATCTTCATATATCATCTAGTCACTTTAAACAAAATGTTATAAAAGATAGAACATTAAAATTGAGTTGAATAAAAATTTCATAGTTAACAGAGCAGAAATAATTTGTTACTGGATCTTCTAAACCCACAATGGAAAATATTGTAAATAAGTGAAGTTTTAAATGGAAATTTCATAGCACATCTTTACCAAGTCAGTTTAAATGAGGACATGTTATTTAAAACCAGATGTATCAAGTTAAACTCATTAGTATTCAGGATTACATACCAATCCATACTGAAGCTGTGCTCTGGGACTGCTGTCTGACAAACTGTCCTACCTCCTCATTGTCATAATAATCCTGGATGGTGGCAAGGTTGGACCCAACTCTAAAATTATCAAATACGTAACTTTGGTACATACACGTCAGAGAAAATATGATCTACATGCTGCAATAAACTATAAAAATAGTTATCGTAAAGGGTTGATAGATCCAAAGGTGTCTAGCCAAAACATGTTAGGAAAAAATTTGTCAAAATTGCTGATAACTGAACATTTTTTATCTATTACTATAATCTCCTTTCTAGTTACTAGTAACAATTTCAAGAAACTTCAAATGTTTTGAAAATAGATTCACACAACATATTGTTGGTAAGGGGAGTACTATAACAAGCAGGAAATACTTACTCTGCTGGAGCACCTGAGTTCTTTCTTACTTGGACTTGAGTTCATGTTGCTGATTGTGGTTCGGTTGTTTTATGCAATTTTTGGTTTTTTTGTTTAATGGTTTGTTTTGTTGTAATAATTTTGTGTCTACCATTTTTGTTTTTCTCATTTTGGATTAACAGTATTTGTTTGCCCCTTTGGTACACCTTTGCTTCTAATTTTTAAAAATCATAAATTTTCTAACACATCCAACTTCTTTATATCATCATCATTTCATTGAATTTGACAGCCTTTGGATTACTGCATGGCCTGCAGATGAAATAAATGAGTGTTTTGTTAATGAATTCAGTACTAGTGTACTATCATTTTATGCACAAGCTTTAAAGAAGCAGAGTTTTGACTATTTTCTTTATGCATAAATGCCTTGACATCTTGTTTTTGAAGATCTATATCATAAGAATTTAGGCACTACATGTAGAAAAGGAGCTATTCACTATTTTTGTTTTATTATTAAGGTTTAATGTAAACACTTTTAAACTACAGACTGATATTAATGCAACAGTTGATTCGTTATTTCTATTGCCAGAAAAAAAGAGATCTTGGTTCTTGTCCATAAACAATTACATGATTGATCAGATTTCTAGCAAAATAATTTTGAATTTTAGCATGTTCACCAATAAATTTTCTAAATGTGATCTGGTTCTATAACAAAACTAAACCTTTTATGTCTGATGAATATTGAATACAAGCAATTTTGTTGTGTTATGTGAAAAGCTAATCGCCTGAAATTGACTGACTTAAATAGACAAAATTTTTATTTCTGCCATGAAAAAGAAATTGTATACACCCATCATAAAGAGTCCATTTAAACTTAGCGTGGAATGTTTAAATTTCTAAAGTCATTCATTAAAGCTGGGTGAAAAATTTAAATGTTTATATATTACTTCCAGCTTGAACAAGAAAATGTACATTTAACACCATAAATCTATGGAGGAGACAATTAAATAGTAGTTGAAACTGGTTTTTCAAAATCAAGACCTTCCTTTAATATACAAGTCAAACATTTATAAATAAGTAAATAAACTATTTGTGAAATACATTTCTTATTAAGTGAAAAAGATAAACAAATCTATCATGTCTATATCTGTTGGTTTAAAGTATTTGGTAAAATGATATAAAATTGTGTTTGCGTTTTAGGAAGTTTAATCTTTAGAAAATCAAAAAATGTTTAAAAGGGAAATGCATTTTACCACCAAAGCAGAAGTTAGATAATAGCTGAAACAAAATTTTAAACCTACTTTAGCATTTAACATCTTTTCACATAACTGTTTGAAATGACACTGAAAATTTTCCACATAAAAGTGGAGTGTGTGTCAATGAATGACGGATGATACATACTGTATGCGTTCAAATACATGCATAATTTTAGAGGGAATACCAATCCAAAACGGCATTAAAATTCAAAACAGCATAAAAAGTGGTAAACTTGAAGTATCAGATATATAGACATGTATAAGCAATCTTACGGAACTTTTCTGACAAAAAAATGCTGAAAAGTGTTTTAGAGGGAAAGAACAATTCATCAATTTCACTTATTTTTCATTGGCAATTTAAGGATTGGTTTTGAATTATGCATCATATCTTTAATCTAGAAATTGCAAAATGGTGAGCAGTAACTACTGATCACATTGAAGACCACTTGCTGTTTTCCATTGTGAATTTTAAATTGTTGCTGATCTGATGCAGGTCATGCATGTACTGTAAGCTTATTTCAACTCCATAGTTATTTTATATTAAGAAATGCCATTTCAGTTCGTTCTGTAAATCTTAATACACTCCTGACGGGAGCAATAATGGTAAAAAAGTCAATAATTTAGTTGTACTGTGATCTGAATTTTCCCTCACCGTCTGGTTAAACACCCTTGTTTTCTATAACTTTCAATGTCTTTTTAAAGCTTATTTCATTTGAAATTTCCGACTTCATTAAGTCCACAGGTGACCCACAAGTAAAACTATTTTGTTTTTATTTTCGAATATAAAATATTTCAATTCAGTTTATTATATCTTATTTAAATTCATTTAAGCTTGAGAAATGTATAAAAATACAATATACATTGCAACTTTGGGGGTGTCACAGGTTGAACCTGCCTCATACTACGTAAAGTTTATTTTCAATTTCTTGTGAATGAGTGAACAACAACTTCTTCTCACCCTTTACATATCCGTAATGCATTTTCCCAGGTCTGCATTTCTCTGTCCACGACACCAAACAATCGGTAACATGAGATGCCTCTCTGTGCCCATCCTGAAAAACAAATCTCGTTTTTAAATTGCTTCCAAATATTTAGATACAACAATACTGCAGGCTAAAGTTACATAACACTATCTTTATGTGTTATACAACTTCAATTAAAATCAGTAACCATGAATAATAGCGTGGAATGTAAGATTTCGTAAAATTTACAAATTCCATCAAAATTTTAGAATTGCTGATAGTTTCTGTTTCACTCATTTGATTATTATAATAGTCAGCTTCAGCTCTGAAAATTAAGATATATGCGATACTAAATAAGTAAGTTTTATGCATATGGATATGTAAACAAGAAGGAGTTAATATTAGGAATGATACAGAAATCTCATTATAAATATTAAAATGAAACAAAGAAAAGGAACAATACTTTTATTGACGATCTTTATTCAAAGTTACATGGAAGCCTCAATGAGGAGCAAAAGGTTGCACCTCACTGCATTTTTAGGATAGCCCAAAGCATTGGTGTACGCAGAATTCTTTTATAAATGTACAAAAGTCTACACCTGTGTATCAATGCTCACAAGATGGGAGTATTGCATATGGATACCCGACATATTTGAAATTATAACTTTATGCATTTGCAGTAAAAGTGTTGATTTTTGTAGCGGCCCTACTTTGTAATATATGCTTAATCATTAAACAGTGCTATTATTTGTTAGATCACCTGATACAAAAATTTAATTGCACATTTTATGTGTTAAACAGCATCATATTACTTTATAGTGAGGGAAGAAAAGAACTAAATCACTGAAGCAACTACATGTATCACAACTAAGGATTCATATGACATGATCATGGGACTACCCTACCCTATATTTCATTTCCAGGTTTTTATAAAGGCTTTCCAATAAGGTAGAAAATTAAACATGCCACTGGCAGGGTATAAATTTCCTCTTAAAAAACTAGGTTGTCATGAATGCTAATTTTTTAAATATGTATGATAGAGTCTGCACTTTTTTTGACAATATAATGTTCCCAATCCTGTCAAAATTATTTAAGAACACCCTCCCCAGTAAAAGTAAGAATTGAAACACTTTTATCCATAAAATGATATTAGCCTTGTCTGACTTGTAAATAAAATGCTTCAGAAGTTTTTAGCAGCAGAAATTAATGAAAAAAATATTTACTCCTTTCAAAAAGAAAGACCAAAATAAGAGAGAATCAAAGACGTACCAATGTTGAAAGCTAGGGCAAAGACAAAACCAGTAACAACACAAAGAAACAGACAACACAAAAACAAACAAAAACAGCTGACTAACATCAAAATCAAGTTGTAACAAGAGTGAACTCAGGTGCTCTAAAAGATTAGGCAGTTTCTACTTGCACACCCATTGTATTGGGAGTACAAAATATGGTAATTAAGAGTAAAACAAGATATAATTGAAACTGGATGCAGTTTCGAATGTCTCCCAAACGAAGTCCTATTAATCACATTGGAAACCTTTTGGGCCTCATGGAAAAATTTGGGCAGGGGTTCCCCTATATATCAAAGTTTTACAGAAGTCCCATGAGTAAGCAAAATCCTGGAAATGCCTTTAAATACATTTTTAGAACTTCATGGAAAATATTTGGGCAGGCCGGGTTCCCCTATCAACAGTTATTTAGTATTTTATCATTTGAGGAGGTGGGGCATGACCCCCTCAGACCCCCCTATGGTATCAAATAATTTGTCTAATAATAAGAAGTTAAGATATAAATGGTAATAGGGTGGGGATCTCAATGGTTTTTAAAATATTTAGTACAAAATATATATCTACAAACATGACAAACTAAAAATCCTAATCTAATATTTAATCAAAGGAAAACAAGTAACAGATGTTTAAACCTATTGTGTAAGACATTTTTTTTAAAGTTCTATTGGATTGAAGTAGATCACGACCATTTCAAGTAAAACAACAATACATGACAGTCCATTAAGATGTAAAAAAAAATAAAATAAGCATGAATGCTAGATCTTATCTAAGAGGCACCATTGACCAACCAGTACTATAATTTTGTAATCACTAACATGTATACTTCCTCAAATACCTAGTTTCTAGACAGACACTTCTTGAAGAAACCTTGATTTTTTCTACCTTTACATAACACAGAAAACATTGTGTTTAAAGTTTATTTTAAAATAAGCAAACCACATTTGTTCATCTCAATTCTTTTCAAGGTAGTGCAATGGGGTCAATTATATAAAACCTAATGATGCAAAAAATATTAAAAAAAAGGAATAATCAATCAAGTCATGATAATGGTTCATAAAAAAAGATAAATTGCTTTTGAAACGACTTATATTTCGATAACCTTTAAAAATTCACAATATTTATTTTAAAATTCCAATTCACTGCACATGGTATGTCTTATAAGATGATACTTCAAACAAATTAGATCTATTTCATCTCAAGGTTCTCATCATGTGAACTTTATAAGGAACAAGCTACAATGGGTTTACCGAGTTTTTATGTGCATTCAAATGTTAATGAAGAGGTGACCAGGGGTCAACTTGAGATCACCTTACTTGAGGATGAAAATGATAAATGACTGATATTCATTGGTTAAAAAAAACTTTGATTTTTGAATGCATTCATTTACCATTCAAAATAAAAATAAAAAGCTACGGCGAGCGCAGCATGATACGACCGCAACAAGTCGAACCCTGTACGTTGGAGGCCCAATATGGATAGTCCATTGCTTTGGTCACAAGAAGCCCATGGTGGACTTACAAAGCTTTTTGACGCATGCATCCTGTGGTGGACTTAAAAATGCATTTTTGACATATATATATTTACATCAACATCTCATACAAAAAGCCTTATTTATATACATGTACATGTATTAATTTACAATTTTGGCCCTTTGACCCCTTATTTTTCAAAAATGATAAAATATATTGCAAATCAGATTAAAATATTAGGCAGAAATTTTCACAAGGAATCCAATTAAAAAAAGATTTTGAAAATCGGACCACAAATAAAAAAGTTGATTTTTATGGGCGTGGCCTGTCTTTAGCCCCCTGTAGCAATGTAATGGTGAAATAAATATCAAAATCATTGACACATTTAGTAAATAGAATTTAATTATGAACTCAGTAAAAAAAGAATTTTAAAAAACAAATGAATAATAAACATTCTACAACAGTTTTGTCAATACACCTGTTTTAGCACTTTTGGTCCTTTTTTCTAAAACAGAAGGGGCCACAAACCCCAAATGCAAAACCAACATTCCTTTAGTGGTTATAATCATCATATTAAAACTTCATAACAATGGGAAGGTCCACTTCAACTTAATTTTTGGTATAGAACTATTTGCCTTGACAAACTTTCTCAAAAACGGTAAGAGATATTGCAAATCTGATTGAAAAACACAGGCAGGGTTTTTCACAAGGATTCCAATGAAAAAAAGATTTTGAAAATCGGACCACAAATAAAAAAGTCAATTTTTTGGGTGTGGCCCCTTTTTGACCCCCAGTAGCAATGAAACAGTGCAATGTATATCAAAACCATTGACACATTTTGTTGACAGAGTTCAATAAAAAAAGAATTTTCAAAATTGAATGAACAACAAACATTCTACAACAGTTTTGTCAATACACCTGTTTTAGCCCCTTTTGGCCATTTTTTCTAAAACGGTAGGGGCCACAAACCCGAAATTCAATAGGAACCTTTCTTTATTGATTACAAACATCATATCAAAATTTCATAACAATCGGTCAATATTTACTCAAGTTATCGCACGGAAACCAAATGTCCCCAGACGACGACGACGACAACGACAACGGCGACATTGCCATACCATTATACGATCGCAAAAATTTTGCGGTCGTATAAAAATATGTCAAGAAAATGGCTGGTATCAATTTCTTGTGATGGTCATCATTTTGATAGGCGATCATTTTTTAAATGATATATTGAACCCCATTCCCTGATTTTAAATCAAAACAAATCCAGTTATTGAAATAGACATAAAAACCTAAATTTGAATAAACTGTTCATGGAGTAAAATAAGTACTAATAGGGCATTTGAATGTTGTAAGACCAAACAGACCATGGCAAAACTAGAAGATATAAATAACAATACAAAAACAAACTGCACAACTTAAAAAAAACCACCAACATATCTTGCAATTACGCAAACAACAACAAGAACTCAATTCCAAACTCATGTGTTCCAGCACACCTGTTACATTGCCAACAATCAATGAAGTGTTGGTCAAATCCAGTAAAGGACAACAATATAAGCACTCTATGACAAACCAACATCTGTATATCTACAATTTATCTTTATATAGATTTGATAAGAGCTAATGGAGACAAAAATGTTTCATTAATAACCTAATTAAATGAGGTAAAGGCTACAAAATATATTATAAGTTACATAGAAAACTTTTCAGTAAGCAATTTTTTTCAAGACCAAAAAAATACATGGATTCACTGAAGCCCTAAATGAAATGCAAACATGACAAAAATGTAAACTCAACATATTCAGGTTGACCTCTTATTCTTTAAAGAATTTGACTTTGATAGCATCGAAATTTTAAATAAAGGTGCAGTCAATGAAAACTAAGAAAACTGTTCTTTTTAAATTTCTACAATAAAAGTTTGAAATGGGTCATAAAAACCAAGTGAACAAGTGTAAACCACCATACAGAGGCATTCAAGCAAACTGGGATGTAATATAATAATAGTGTTAATATCAGCCTAGACAATCCACTGGGCAGTGCCAGCAGGGAAGCCTGTCATTAAATAACCTAGACATAACAATACCCTGGCCTGTCAGTTATACAACAACCAGCTTATAGGGCTTTACTAAATACAGACGATACGAACCTGTTTATAATCGGCTTTAAATCATTCAGGTAGAACGGAATGAAACCTAGCGTACCAAGGTTTAGCCACTAAAACCATTTGGAGTTCATTTAATATTACTACTTTTGCCAAGCTAATGTTTATTTTATGTAAAACCTTCCCAGAGGTTATTTAATTACTCAATCAAACATTACTTACATAAAAAATTTACTTTTAGAAAGATGAGATTTAAAATCTAAAGGAAAAAAATAAAGATCCTTCACCTAATTAAAACTTCTCTTAGGATTGTACAACAGAAAAAAGTCTATACCTTAAAAATCTCATTCTTGAAACAAGCTCTGCAATTTTCAAAATTTCCATCTTTTTTTCTTGACAATTTTTCATATCATTTTGGTTCACAGATACTTACCATATCAACTGACACCCTTGAACTTGAAGATAACTTTCTACCCAAATTACCTAATCCTTAACTTCAACATGTTTTCAGTTTACAAATTAATAATTAGAAAAATATGGTAAATTATACAAAGCACCCCCCCCCTAAATATAAAGCTTAGTGAAGGTTATCTTAAATGTGTATATTCTGCAATTTTTTTTTAACAGGCACATATAGTATACTGTAAAATATACAGTAAATGTGTTCAATGATCATAACAATCCAAGTTTACTGACTGTAAACTACATAAGTCTAAGGCATACTTCATGTAGCTCATGTACATTACATATACAATACTAGTTGCAAAGGAATAACAGCCAATTTCTTTTCACCATCTACCCTACCCTACACAGAATAAACTGTTAACACAGAGACATGTCTCGCCTGTCGCAACTGGACACAGTATAAAATGAAGTAAAAATCCTCCTTAAACTGATCTTAACTGATGCTTAAGCAGCTGCATACCAAATATAAATGGTGAACCATAACTGCTTTATATAAAACACTCATGACATAAGTAAAAAGTTAAAAAGTGTAAAATCTCAAAGTCAGTAGACTGTGACTGCAGGATCATACAGATAAAATACTTTTGAAATTGATCTGTACTGATGCTAATGCATGTGCATACCCAATATCAATGATGTACCATAACTGCTTCATGTTAAGCAGACGTAAGAAAAAAGGTTAACCTCGGCCAAATCGGTGTAAAACTTCAAAGTCAGAAGACCGTGACTGCAGAAGCATACAGATGAAATGCTTTTGAAATTGATCTGTACTAATGCTAATGCAAGTGCATACCCAATATCAATGGTGAACCATAACTACTTCATGTTAAACAGACTTAAGAAAAAAGGTTAACCTCGGCCAAATCAGTGTAAAATTTCAAAGTCAGTAGACCGTGACTGCAGGAGCATACAGGTGAAATCCTTTTAAAACTGATCTGTACTGATGCTGATGCAACTGCATACCAAATATCAATGGTGTAACATAACTGCTTCATGTTAAACAGACTAAAGAAAAAAGGTTAACCTCGGCCAAATCAGTGTAAAATTTCAAAGTCAGTAGACCGTGACTGCAGGAGCATACAGGTGAAATCCTTTTAAAACTGATCTGTACTGATGCTGATGCAACTGCATACCAAATATCAATGGTGTAACATAACTGCTTCATGTTAAACAGACTTAAGAAAAAAGGTTAACCTCGGCCAAATCAGTGTAAAATTTCAAAGTCAGTAGACCGTGACTGCAGGAGCATACAGGTGAAATCCTTTTAAAACTGATCTGTACTGATGCTGATGCAACTGCATACCAAATATCAATGGTGTAACATAACTAGTTCACACAAAACAGACTTAAGCAAAAACTTTAACCAATTGTGGACGCCGCCGCCGCCGGAATCACCATACCTAAGTCTCGCCTTTTGCGACATTCGTCGCAGGCGAGACAAAAATCACATACAACTAAAAATATAACCAGGAATGAAAATGTACAACTCACCTGATGGACAAGTGCGGGTTATTGTATCCTGAAAAATAAAAAATAATAAATTTTACAAATTGGTTAAAGTTCATGACCATGTTTAAGTGTTCTAGTATTGCATGTTATCAAAAGTGAGTGTGTGTGTTGATGTTAAACACCCTTTATTCACGCACCTGGGCCAGTCATCAAAAGTGAAACTGGACAACTAATATGCGTGTGTGTGTTGGTGTTAAACGCCCTTTATCGACACACCTGGGCTATGTAGGGTGGTCAGTCTTAATGGTGGAGGAAACCGGAGTACCTGGAGAAAACCACCGACCTTGGGCAGGTAACTGACAAACCTAATCACATACAGTTGGGGAAGTCCCTTTTTTCTTAAATACAAACGGGACTCGAAGACCAGCTGTTAAGGTTCATCTGTACCTTTCGTTTAAAATAGCGAAATTTTCTACCTATTTTTCAGTATATGCAGAACAAAAACTACAAATAAAATAATAAAATAAAGCATAGCTGGACCTAGATATGGTAATTTCTGATTCACTTTCTATCAATTTTTCATTTTAAGTTCCTTGAAAATTAAGATCTCTTTTTTTTTCCTGTTCAGATTTTAAATTGAAAAAGGACAAACTATCCCTATTGTGCCGCTTACATTAAAAGAGGTGAACACTTTTAGTTACATCCCTTATTGAAAGTTGCATGAAATTTGAGGCCACAAGAAAGGGTGAAAGTGATATTAGCCTTAAATCGGGTGTTTTTAAAAGCGGAGAAAAAAGAGATCTCTAAAATAAAGGATTTTTTCGGGAAGAATTCATAGAGAAAAGGTAAGAATTCTTAATATCTAGGTCCAGCTACACTTTATATTTCAATTTTTTGTGCAGTTTTAGCTGTGCATATACTGAAAAAAGATTAAAAATATCGCCATGTTTTAAAGAAAGGTACAGATGAACCTTAAAATCATACTCACCCGATGCCTAAAATTTAATAGCGCTCGCTTTGAGCAGCCTGTTGACTTAACCTGAATCACTTGGTCAGGATTGTTATTTTAGTGGAATGCAGCTGTTTTAATTCATATGTATCTGTGGGTGTATAATGTACTGATGGAAAGATAGAGTTGCCGTCTGCAAATTTTCTCAATTTTCTTGGGGCTGTTTTTTTAAGGGGATGGAAACAAAGATTCAAGCACTCAGACAATCCCCGCCCCGTCCCGTAAAGAAACCAACGAGTGTCTTCTTGTCTTATGGTGGTCCTATAATATTTACCCACCTAACTAAAAGCAGTGGCGTAACACAATGTAAGCAGTGGAAGCAAATGCTTTCATTTCGATTTCGCAAAAAAAATAACAAGATAAATAAAATGTTGTCCCGACATGAAAATGTTTTCAAAAATTTATCGTACTTTACTGCTTCCCCGGTTGGCCTATGCTCTTGTCTGCATCCCACTTCTTACTGCATCATTATTTCATGCTCATAATTTTATCACCCCATTGATGTCCATCTCCCTGTTCGCTTCTTGTGATTAAAAATAACCAATATACTTTCAACCATTTATTTCATTCATTGCCTGTATTATCTTTGCCGTTTTATACGGATACGTAAGCGACTACTATATATGCAAAGTTTTGGTAAGTTGCTTCAGTGAAGCTTATTGAAACATGAAAATACAACTTCGCTATTTCTGCTTTATAACCAGGGAGAGGAACACGAAATAAGTGATTAAATGAAATTGAAACGATGAGCTACCGACAAGCGAGAAAAAGACTATAACCGGGCGCTCCGACTCTAGTCGGCTCATACGATAGGCTTAATGCTGTTACCAGTCCGTCCCGAATCTAAATCCAAAAGGAGTGAATGTGATAGTTTTTGCATGTGTTGTTTAATTTTACATGATTTGAAAAATGAAATCAATGAAAATGAAATGAAGGCGTTTATTTTCAGAAGTTCATACACAAACTTTTTGATATTAAGAAAGATTTGACGTGCCTTCTGCCCAGCATTCATGAGCTTCTAGAGAGGGAGGTTTATCCCGTCGGACCCTTGGGCGGATCCATGGAAAGGCGTACTAGGAAAACGTCTCCCTTTCTGTGCTTATATTGCACACAATCCACGTAAAAAAACACCTTGAAAAAATTTCGCGCTTCGCTTCGCTCGGCAAAAACAAAAATTTTAGCCGCTGAATAGGACTTTGCTTCCATTTTGATATGGGCTAGTTACGCCACTGAACAGCTACTAGTCTGATGTTTCTGTGTTTTTTTTCTTATGGTTTTTACTACTCTGAATCTACTGAGCAGAATTTAAAAAACTTTGGTATGTAGCAAATACACCATATTTAGTTGCCGTGTGCATATTATACAAGGAAATTTGGGTCCTTTACTAATTGTTGTCAGTGGGAATTATCTCAGTTTTGCCACAGACCTGTATATAATACAGTTCTAATGTTTTGCTGGCAATCCAGACAACCGACAACCGTAAACTACAGGTCAATGTTCCGACATGTATACAGTGTATCTTGCATGGATATGTTCAATGACATGTAGACTTAGAGTTAAAATTTCAAACCGTTCACTCAAGAAATCGGATTCTTTTTAGTTTTATATGGTCAACTGAGGTCAAAGTTTCTAATGATAGTTTAGTATTTACAACTCTCTGAATACATTTTGTGCCTAAAAGCTGTCCATATCGCTACGGTTATTTGAGTAGCAAAGTCCTTAATGGGACTATTTTTCTTCATGATTTAGTGACACGAATATAAAAGTTTGAAATTTGACACCTTTTACGCTAAATTTCTTTCTTATACAAAGATATCACTAGTTCAAATCAATGTATCCCATCCTATCTATTGGGAACATATTGCCGTCGGACAATGTTCAAATTAGTAAGTAAGACTTCACATCCTATTCCTATAATATAAGTATAGTGTATTGACCATTTAGATTAAATTGTCAAATAATGACAGCGTGACCAATAGAAAAAGGGTGAACAATTTTAGTACAAGTTATAAAACCAAAAATTAGGCGTTTGAAACTGAAAACTTGTGTTAAAGTTTAGAAATAGTCGGAATAATGCTACAAATAATGTTTGTCGCTCTCTTTTCGTCTTGTCGTGTGTGGGAGACAAACTTTTCTGCTTTTCTGTGTTTGTCATTCCATTATCATCATCATCATCTGAAAAACTGCTTTTAATGACACCTACATGTACTACTGGTTCCATACCAAAGAACTGATGATGGCATTAAAATCCCGGGCATGGAATGTTATTGACCCATAGTGGTGTCCCACAATGGTGTAATGTTTTACTACTCAAAGACTATGAACACATAGTTTAAAGATATATTAGAGGTCAAAGAAATAAACTTGGAGCTTAGCTAAATGGGTTAGCTCGGTATGTGCATGATCATTTATAATATATACCACACACCCGTAAGCGTAAGAAATTCGTTTTCTGAAATTATATATTCAATGTTTATTTAAATTTCTAGTTTCAGAAATTTTAATAGTTTAATGACAATGAAACATTACACTTCAATGTTGTCACATGATTTTAAAACTTTTAAACAGTCCTTTGGTATCATTTTCTTCTTCGTCCTGTCCTTATGACTCATTTAATTTAGGGTTGGACCAAAAAGCAGATCACGATTTTCTTTTCTAGCCTTTTTTGTTATTTTTCAACGTAAAAGACTTTGAATAAATTCATGGCATTTAAACTAAGCCAATTTTCTTCAATCATGCTTCCGTGTTTTCACCGTACAGGTGCTTGGCCATGGTTACTCCACGTTTTAGGGTTTGGTCATATATAAATGCACCGACTGGCTTTGAATATACACAGAAATAAGGTGTAAACGTAAGGCGTATTAGAAATTATCAGTACATGCATTTATTATAATCCATTAATACATGTACCCCATGCATCAAGTTGATGGCCAAACAAGCAAACCGGGTACGTTACTGTTTGTATTCTTACCCAAATTACATAATGTTTATATGAATAGAGATTTTTCGTTTTTCTCGTTAAAAAGCACATTTGTAACCAATAATGGTGAATATTTAGATACAGCTAATGTTGATCCTAATTGTTGTTGAAAATTGCAACTTATTGCGTTTTTCCACTAGTAAGGTCAGACGAAGCCTCAAGCCAGTCAAGGCATTTGTTCCTGTTCTTGCTCGTACACGTCCATGCCGACAACCTTATACCGGTTGCTCGACTAGTCCTTTTTGCTGCCCCGTCCTCTTTCGCAAATAACAGTTTCATCTAGACCTTTGAAGTACTGAGATAGTGTACTCAGGTTGAAAGGCTTAACATGCAGAATGTTTACATGTCATTGAATATTTTACTATTATGCATCTGAACGATCTACATTGTTTTATTTAGTACTTTAGATGACGAATGAAATTTAGCAAATATGAAATATACATCTTGGATAGTTTATCATTGTCAAAGTGATGACAGTTTAAAGTGTTCTTTCGAAATATTTTAAAACCACAACCCAAACTTTTTGCATTATAAGATTAATGGGCCATGAATTTTGGTTTTATGGAAGATTTTTACGCCTATGGATTTAATTTAGAAATGTTTAACTCATACAGTGCATACAGGAATAATTTGAATAATTTTGTTTTTGAACATACAATTTGCTTACTTCCTTATAAACAGAGAGATAATTGCTTATATGCTAAGTTGATATCTAAAAGACAGAAAATACATATATGACTGCATAATTAAAGAACAGTTTTAAAAGCTAAACTAATAAATATACATAATATTTTTTTCTTATAAAGCTATATATATAAATCATTAAGACCACAAAGCCATGTTTAATTTACTAGTACATAGGTAGACCAAATTCTGTTAACCAAAACCCAGGACAATACGAAGCAAATCCGGGAAGATAAACCTGCAAACCAGCTTCTAGCATCTATAAGGTGTCTTCAAAATTAATCTCTCTTCTCGGAAAATTCTCTCAGTAGAAAAGGATGTAAAACTATGGATGTAAAAGAATACCCCCATAAAATAGACAACAATGTCTTAACTCTACCAACATTGACCAACCGAAGCAGTTGGTACGGCGGTCTGGTGTATGCCACTGGTGTATGCTTTCAACCTTTAGAACAAACATACTCAAGGCTGTTCAAAGAATACTATACCAGCATTAGTTCCGTGAATGGTAGGGGCTTTCTAATGTTAAGCTGGGGTCAGGTCAACGTGCTGAAAACACCCCTATAAGGTGATGTTCAAGTTTGTAATGTGATAGGGTTACATGTTCTTTCCAATTACATTGTATAAATATGTTTTTGCTTCTATCTGCATATTGACAGTCACCAAAGTAAACATATAAACTATCAAACTGATTTGTTGACAGACACGTACAATGTAATTAAAAATAATCAATTAAGGTTGTAAAAAACAAGGAAATTAAATGATTTATTAATGACTTACCTGAGCATTGGTGTTTGAGAGTATTGTATATAGGAACACTAATGAGATCCGAAACAGAAACATGTTTCTAAAAAGTCACTTCTAAATCTTTGGAACTTTAGAAAAATTCGAATTATTTAGAAAATTTAGCACTTGATTTCCATTTTAGTTTACTTCATTGGAGAAGATTAAGCGATCGAAATAGTCAGTTACTGCAGACTGAGGAAAATCTTTGGTTTAACGGTGCAAGAGCTGTGATCTATTGGTCCGAAATGTCAAAAACTTCAACAGGATGGTTCCTCGTTCGACCGCACCCACGTGAAAAAATGTCACGCTAGAGTGCACAGACACTTGTTGGGCTTCGAAGGAATGACAACAATACCCTTATAAATATGTTCTTTTTATAGAATATTGGATCTACCCTGTTGATTCGTCCATTCATTGGTCGATATGTTGATCCATTGTTGATCCTTAGCGGTCCATGAAATTACACACTTACATAGTAGAGAGTCATTCATTATATCTTTCAAATACACAGACGGATTAATTGCCGCTAGAACATTTTTGAATGTTTAAAAAGTTGACGGATAATTATGTAAATAAAGGAGGAACAACAAATTATCATTTTATGTGTTTAGGAACATATTTTCCTGTTCATTGACTTTGTGAGATGTTATTAATGTTAATTTTAATAAAGCAGGCATATTAATTCATCAAAAGTCTCTATTTAAAAACTCAATAAATTGATGCAATGCATTTTATGATTATTTAATTGCAATTTTCTTTTTTTTTCTTATTGTGGTTGCATCTCACCAGGACCGAACACTTACTACGAATTATTAAAGTGTGTATGAACATGAACAATTGGAATTGTCATTTGCGCTTTATTGTATCGGAAAATGGGGCAGTTATTTTTTTAATCTTTCGGAGCAACTGAGTTCACTCTCTACAGCCGGAGTTTGCTTTGTTAATAGATATTTATTCAGCATTTTTTTTCCGTGGTTCATATGTTGTCTGTTTTTTCGTCCTGTTGTCGTTGGTGTTAGCTGGTTTTGTTTCTGTCTTTTTGGTTTTCGACATCTCCACAAAGCCTTCAGTCCTTTCAATATCCATTGAATATTATACAATTGTTGACTGGTCATGAGGGAAACAGTACATTTGTTTCCACGAGGTACTTACTATTTCACGAGGCGCGTAGCGCCGAGGGAAATGGTAAGTACCGAGGGGAAACAAATGTACTGTTTTCCGAATGACCAGTCAACAATTGTTTTATTATACTGAATCGGTAAACAACTTAACTAAAGCCACGCCTACTGCTCACTGTTTACCTTGTATACAGTATACATTAGCCACACCTACTGCCAATCATACAAAAACCCCACGAAATTGTATTACGGTACTATTACCCTAGGGAAATAGTTTTTACTATATCCCTAGGGAAATAGTACTTTTAACAAATTCAAGATGTAATAGTTAAAATGTTTACCTGTATTTTATATAGAAAAAATCTACTGAAGTATAATAATATGCATTATTATGATTAAGAAAATCAAATGAAAGCGTGACAGTAAGGATTAAATGCGTAATATTCACCGGTTTGTGAATAATTTTTCAGTGAATATTCACACATAATCGGATATACTATAACTAACGTTACGTACGTTATAAATATAATATAACAATCTTGGATAACTGTTTATCTAAAACGGTATTTGTTAGTTTCCCAGTACCACTACAAATGTAATCGGTCATAACACAAGCAGGTACCTAATAATTTTAAGTACCACGGATCTAAACAATTCACAAACTTTGAAATGCCCATCTCATGTAGTTACATCTCTCTTCAACATATCCCCCAAATAACTGTATGGTACACTCAAAAGGCATTATACATACATGAAGATCGGTGGCTGCTTTACTACCATGATAAAGGAAATGGATTCAGATGAATGAAAAAAAAATGCACAAAGGGACGGACCATTTAACTTGAAAAAAGGATGGGGGGCTTTGCAGACAGATTTTTTTTTGTCATTATTAGCATTATATTATGTAGCAGAAATCCTTCTTCAGAATATCATTTTTCTCAACCTCATGTGCCAGAATATTTTTCATAAACAATCACAAATTCAAAATATTTTGTAAGAAAAAACTAACGCCCCCCCCTTCAAGTTAAATGGCCGCCCCTTATAAGTCAAATGAAAACACAAGGCCAATATTGTTTTTTTAGCTAAGTATACGTTTTTTGCTTACCTCTACAAAAAGAGATAATGTGCAATAGGGCAATTCAGCTTCCTGCAACAAAGCCTAGGTTCCTATTCGTATCTATAACCTGCGACAGTGTTCATTAATATGCATGAGATGCGACATTTTTTCTCAATACCGTGCACAACAATGCTTACTGTAAAGTTGTTTTCTTTGTATTATGGCCTGACAATCGCAACTGCAAAGTGCATCGAAAGGGTCACCATCGAAAGGGTCACCCTATTCATCCACTTGGGCACCCACTCTCACGACACGCATAGAGATGCTCCAGCCACTGGGACCCTCACGGAGCTATTTTACAATCCGAAATGTTTGTAAAAGAAAGCAAAATTCATTATCTGGGATAAAATGCAGTAGTGATTTGTTTCTTACGAACTAGTTACATGAATATCATCACATCAATATGTACCAGAAAACATATGTATTTCCATTTCTTTGGAAACCAACTAAAAAAAAGGTTCACATGGTGTATGTAAACAGTATTAGGTTTGCTAGTTACTTTCATTAGGACAGTGGTTTTCATTTGATTTTTTTACAATGGAAAAGAAGAATCCATATACATGTGTCACTAAATCTTTGACAGAGATTTGCACTTGAATTAGATAGACAAGTGAACAGAAAAGAGAGACAACCGTTTTTCATTTTCTTTAACATATGTTTAAATAGTTCTTTCCATATCACTGTTTTCCACTTGAAAATATTCTATCCACTAAATAGTCCATAACTGGTTCAGGTAAGTATGGCTGCAAACGTGCTAAATTCTGCAAATAAAAAAAAGACCAACATGTTACTACGAATTGTTTGTATAAAGGACTTGGCCCGAAATTCATGAAATTATTATTCTGTCAGGCTCCTTACATTTTTGATTTCTTCGTACTTTCCAGCCTGATCTATTTTATGAATACCGGTATATTGTTGCTACATGTATACACCTCCAGTAATGTTTTGTTGATCTATGTCAATAATAATGCATAAGAATATTTGTCTTAGTCTATTGGATAATTTTAAAAGTGTTTGCTCAGGACCACATCGAATAAATTATACTGCATTTTTATTCGCACACCGGATAGTGACAACATCTAGTCTAGCCTGGTTAGGTTGAAAGCTGCTGACTTCTTCCAATTAATTGCAGGTGTGATAGACGTCTTTTGAATTGATATTGTGTCATTGACAAGTTAACCATATCTTACTATTCACTGTTGGTTGCTCATATGCCTGAAGTATGTTTAAAAAAAAAACAAAAACTAAACTGGGAGCTTACATATAAAGGTAAATTAGTTGTGCTGAATGTTTATATTCTGATTAGTATTTTCTCATCTCTGGTCAGCAACGTTTGAATCAAATCTATTAGAACATAGACACCAAAAGTATCTACCAGCACGTAGGACGGCTAACATATAAACTTACACAATATACATCGTAGAAGGAGCTGCTACCGCCAACCAAGTATCTATATTGAGGTTGTGTGCTGACAACGGCATCCTCCATGGCTTCAACCACTGGACCCAGTCCTGGGTAGGTGCTACTGCTGCTTCCACAGACAGCTTTATATAGACCGTCAAGGTATTCCTTGGCATTGTAGGCTTGTTGTACGTCAGATGAAGCGCCTACAGCCATCGAGTCGAAGTCTCGTTTCAATGCTTGAAGCTTGAAAATCAAAGTACGAGATTGACCAAAATAGTGAATACTAGTACATATAATTTAATGATGTTTATCGGCCATCTTTGATAGCTCTCGCCCCTCCAGTGCAGGTCTCGGCTGGCGAGTTAGCCCACAGTAGCGCCAAGCTGGTCAGCATAATAATGAGCGCTTTGCCCACCGAGCAAATGGGCTGTGAAACCCTGGTGGTTGAATATCATGCAAGCTGGGGTCGCTAGTCCAGTAGCAACCAAAACGCATTACCCTAATTTACCCTGTGTCCCCATCAAACTTGATCATCATTTCATGTTCATTTCATCACACCTTTCATGTTCATTTTATCGCTCTATTATGTTCGTCTCCCAGATGTAGCAGAATTCGCGGCTTGTGAGCAAAACAAGATATGTAACTAATCTAAACTTATAAATATTAAATTTTATGGATGTAAATATAGCTGCCATCTGATTAACATTGTTCTAATTTACTGGTATTTAGACAAGCTGGATTCACATATTAAGCAAATTGCTTGTTTCCCGGCAGTATAAACATATTATGCCGTTGCTTTGTTTTGTCTCTTTTTCAAGACATTTAAGATATATATATATATATATTTTATTTAGAACTACCCCTTTACAACGGGGGCACCGACCACCAGGGTAGAAAGTGGCGATGCGTCTAAGCACAATTATATACAATATCTACATAAAAGCAAGTTAAAACACAGTCTATGTAAAATTATATAGATATAAAACAAGGTACATAATTAGCCATTGATAAAATCACTTCTCATTTCGTAACATATATTTAAAAATTGCTTTCCATACATATCATAAAAATCACCAATCTGAACACTAAAAGCATAGCCTAAATCGCCAATTAAAAACTGAAGTTTAGCGGTAGTCGACAGTTCATTAAAGTTTATATAAAAATCATCTTGAGTCGTGAAGCTTGTAAGCATATCGAAAAAGTAGTTTCGAACCCCACTTAAGAAGGGACATTCTAGTAAGAAATGTGTTAGATCTTCTGTCGCATTTCTACATAGGGGGCATAGTTCGGTATCTGCTAATTGCATCCTTTGTAAATATGCTTGAAGGGGGATAGTTTTTGTTCTTGCTAAAAGTTTGAGGCGTGCTGATAAAAAGTCTTTCCCGTTAGACATATATCTTTGCATACCGTCTGATAAAAAACAAGATCTATAAAAATCAAGAGTAGATTTCTCGCCTACACTTCTAATAAGATTATCTCTTACATTTGCCCCAAATAACGGTTTAAATCGCGATGTGTCAACGTCTGATACACCGTGTAACCTACATGTCTCGTTGACATCGTTTTCAAAGTCCCAGAAGGTTTCATTTTGGAGACGCATTTCCGTGTAAACCACCTTACAAAGTCTTGTGTCGGGTAAAGATTTCAGTCTATCATAAAACTGAATTTTTTGTCTATCGATAAAATCACAGACTGGTTCCCAACCTAATTCCAATAATAAAGCATATTTAGGGATCAAAAGCTTTGTGCGCATAATTATTCTTGCTGCACGATATTGCCAGCTTTCTAAGAGACGTCTACTTTCATTGGATAAAGGAAACCACACAGAACACGCATGGGTTATGGATGGACGTACGACGGAATTCCATAACGCATTGCCGAAGTCAATCCTGTTGAAATTTCCGTGTTCTCCTAGTACGCGTACCATATAGTTCAATTGGTTTTCAGCTTTTTCGTGCAGAAACTTGGAAACATGAAACGAAGATTTAAGCGATCTACTTATAAAATAGCCAAGATACTTATATTCGTTAACTTCCTCGATGCTATTTTCCCCAAGATACCATTGTTTGTGTGGATTTATACGCTTTCCGATAACCACGACCTTAGATTTTCTAGAATTAAACTTCAAATTCCATTTATTTGCAAATCTTAACGAAATGTCAAGCAGCTTTTGAAGATCGTCTGCATTATTTGCCATTAGTACAACATCGTCGGCAAACAACAAACAGTTAATTAGCTGCTCTGAAAGATCCACACCTATATTACTTTCATTTAACATCTTAACCAGGTCATTCATAAGTACGGAAAACAAAGTGGGAGATAATACACAACCCTGTTTGACCCCATAATCTTGTTCAAACCAACTCGACTCATTGTTCCCGAAAACTACTTTGTTTTCAACCTTACTATATATCTCTTTTATAAGTCTTAAACACTTCCCCTGGACACCGTGGTCCCATAAAACAGAAAATAGCTCGGCAGTTTGGGATTACCTTTATTTCAACTAACTGAACTAAAATGCATACTTTTAGCAACTTACAGATTGTTCATTAAGCATCCCTGTAGCTCCTCCAAAGTTACCAGGTTCTATGACAATAACTTTCACTCCAAACGGTCTCATCTCTAACCTCAGTACGTCTGAGAATGCTTCACCTCCGTACTTTGTTATCCCATATGCGGCATTCTTTGGCAAGCAAATACGACCTTTTACACTTGTTGTGTTCAGAATGCGCCCTGAATGATGTATACAAAACAGGTTAATATTTTTTTAGGCTAACAGTCAATGATATGTAACCGGTAAGGTGAAGACTAAATTTTATGGCCCTGTCACACTATAACGTTTTAGCCAACGTGTGCCGAACGTTCGAATAATTTTCTAAAACGTTGGAACACGTTGGCAGTCGCTGTAAAAAGTTTCAAAAAATATCTCGGTGAACGACCACAAAGCGTCAGACTAACTACCTGCAACGCACGACAAACTTATTCAAAACTTATCTCTAGCGTTTGTCCGGCGTACTTGACGTTTGCCTAGCGCATGTCTGACGACCGCAGAACGCATTCGTAGCGTTAGTCTAACTTATCATTTTTCTCTCGGTGGGGAAACCTAGGATTTCTGTTCTTTTCTTTAGTATTATTTCACAATAGCCCAAATAGATCTATTACATGTATTATCTGGCTTAAATGTATTGCTGGATTAATTAATAATGATAGTTACATCATGTAAATTTAGTTTCGTTATAAAAATATTGGTTTTCAGCGTTCTGGTAATATGAATGTATAATTATTTTAAAGCCGTTTTTAACCAAAAGTGATGATTTTTGCACTCAGTCTAAAACAATGAAATATATTGAAGATTTTATATTTTGATATGTCGAAAAAATACAGAGAGGAATGCATGCGCTTGTTGACAAAATCTCAAACTCTCAAATGAGTATATACATGTAAGAAATACCGGTCTGTAGAGTTTGCCTAGCATCCTTTTTTAGCACTTGGCTAATATTAAATGGATCGTAGACAGCATGACGGATGTCCTTGATAGAGAAAAACGCGTGTGCTAATTGAATTTTAAAAATACACATTATTTCAAATGAGTATTGAAGTTAGACTGTCGTTACTCGTTGTATTTGAGTATTTTTCTATCAAAAAAGTCCACCGAAAACACGATAGTTGTATTACAATTTGCAAGAATTACTTTTAATTCCAGACCATCTTAGTTATCCTTGTTATATTCAAGATTTTTTTGGCTTTTTTTATTGTTTTTTGTAAAAAGATTTTTTTTCATGTTTGAATTAGTATTTGAAGCTTTTGAAATTGACTTTCCCCCTTGTAATTCAATCTAACTTATAAAATTCTGGGATTGATACGGTACTCATTCGTTACAAAGACGTCCTGTGCGCTCTGTACACGTTTTAAACACGTTGAATAGGTTTCTTGGTCGTTACACTGACGCTAGACGTGCGCTGCATTATCGCTAGACATGTTCGTTTCCATTTAGCTTAGCGTTCGTCAAACGCATTTCAACGTGCGCACAACGACCACATAGCGTCCATCAGCGTGGGTATAACGTCCTTCTAACTTATGCCTAGCGTTCGAATAATTTATTTCTAACACGTTGGCGAACGTCGGAAATTTTAAGCATGTTGAAAAATTTGCGACGCACTCGACGTTCACCAACGCACGCTGACGTTCGCTAACGTGTTTGTAGCGTGTTCATAACGTATACAAAACTTACGCAACGCACACCAGCGTGTTAAAAATATATTCTAAAACGTCGGCACACGTTGGCTAAAACGTTATAGTGTGACAGGGCCATTAATTGATTGGTCATGAAAATAAAAGTCTCATTTTTTGTTGGTGTAAGAATCTTAATAAAATGAAAGTTAACAATCTATCAAACTCAATTTAAACATTCCCAATTTAATTTTAACTTATTGACGGGATATATAAAGCATGCAGCAATACAGAGTCTGAAAATAACCAACCACTATTAGAATAGTTCAGGCGTCTACAGCAATACGCTCTAGAATTTTTCAATGACTTTTGTTTTTCAAAGAAATATTTGATCCTACCTTTGCTTTTTCGTATGAGTGGTAAAAATGCTTTTGTGACTCGGACCATTCCGTACATGTTGACTTCAGAGACTCTATAGAACATATCCATTGTGCATAATTCAATATCACCAAGCATGTTTAACCCTGCATTGTTAACAACGGCCCAGAGACCTAGAGCAAAAAAGAATTTGTAGAAGGAATAATATCAATATTAAAATACATGTAAGCTCGCGTCAGTCGGTCACTCACTTGTTTAACGTTTCATCATAATCGGAATAAGAAGCTGCGAAAATATTGTGTTATGAGAAAAAACGAACAAATGAGAAATAAGATTATTTTTTTCTTGAATTTTAAGCATCCAAATGACCTCCGAACATTTATAATAATCTTGCGACTATTTTGCCTCTCACTTTTTATATATAAATGTATATTTAGTACATATATTAAGGGCAAGGTAGGATACCTGCATGATTTTGCCGCTAACATTATAAAATGTACCAGCTAAATAAAATACATAACAAAAATAGAAGTAATATTGTCAAGAGTTCTACAATGTTAAAACCTACCACATCCTGTTTTTTCGCTGATTCTAGTGACATACTCTAAAGCCTTCGACACTTCTTCGTCTTTTGTGATATTCATACCAATGACATGGAGTTTCCCGGCTTTACTTTTTCTTAGTATGTTAGCACCCTCGCTTTGGTCTGATAGACATCCAGCAAACACGGTGAAACCGATACTGGCCATTCTCTTTGCAAACTCATGTCCAAAGCCTGTAAAACACAAAAGATGTAAATAAGTATGCCTACAAATAGAGCACAGAATATATATTCGTTTTCGGGGAATTAACGTTTGTGGGTTTTTAAGGTCGTTTGTAAGTTATATAAAATCAGATTAAAGAGGCTTGTTTTGGGTATATTGTGATATGGGATATTCGCACATTTTCCTCATTCCACCAAAGAGCGCTCAGAAACCTGACATCGGGTCAGGCCGCTTAGCCCATAAAGCGACAACCTGTGTGCCCCAGGTTGTTGAATGGGGCAGCCCTGTCATAATAAATGCCGGGTCGTCAGGCTATAATAATAATGCGGAAAACCTGACTGCAAAAAACAGTGGGCCAACGTGTGTGAAGAGGGCTACGCTTCATGCACGTAAAAGATCCTCTCGTGGACCACCAATAGAAAATAATGAGATGTGGAATAAGTGTACGCGACACAGCCCACAATTAAGCGGCAATTTAGAAAAACCACAATGGACAACCGCCAGCAGCCTTCAACGAGGCCATTTGGCACTGCTCGTGGTTCTGCAATTGGCCCATGGTCTAAATAAAATGCATATAATTCAAATCCAGTCCTGAAATAGTCACAGATAGACCTCCTTCTTAAACAAGGAACAAAAAACATCAAAAAGACAAGTACAATCGAAAGCTTTGTCAAAGATTCCTGGCTTAGGACAGGCACGTATAAAATGTGGCGGGGTTAAACTAGTTTTTTGGGCCCAACCTCCCCCCTATCAATATTCATAGACAAAGCACAAAAACTAAACGTAGTGCACCACATTTCGACCCTACCCACCTTTCCCCTTTTCCTGTTTTCTTCAAAATTTACTGCCCCTTTGTTTCCCAATCCCATCCCATATTTCATTTATCATCACAATTTCATGTTCATTTTATGGTCACCCTTTTCATGTTCATCGCCTTTAAATAACCTACTAGTATATATATAGCGTTGCAAGCAGCAGTTACAAGGGCGTAAAACACCATGCAACTCACTCACTCTTGAGAGCAACAGCTGACATAGACAATTAAATGCAACTTAGACTTATAGGATATAAAACTTACCAGTATCACAACCCGTTATTAAAATTCCCTGTCCTTTTATTCGAATTTTCTGAATTTGAGACTTTGTGTACAGAACAAAACCAACATAAATCAGTGCTAGACATATCAAATATGTGCTAAAATAAGCCAGCAAAACCGGTACACAGACGATCAGACACAACCGCACAACCTCCCTTATCGTAAGCCCAAGTGGTAACGTAACCATTATTTCAATATTTATAAGACACGTGGAAATCTAATTCTAATGTATAAATCGGTCAATGTAGAGATAAAACATGTATAGCATAGTGTGAAGTAAACACACTTTTTTCATTGTATTTTTAAACAACTTCCCGAACAACCTGTACTGATTTAAAACTTAGAGTAAATTGAAACATTTTATTTTATTAAACCTTTTAGAGCTTCAAACAATTAATTTTGCAAGTTCAAATATAAACAACATGAACAGCTGTTCGCAGTGTTGCCATTTTTATACGACCACAAATTGGCGATGTCGTTGTCGCCGTCGTCGTCTGTATTACTGGGGCTTGTTTGGGCGGGGGTACCAAAATTCCATATCCCCATATATTTTTCATCAAATATCCTGTATCCCCAAAAAAGTTTTTCCAGTATCCCATATCCCTGTAAATAAAATTGACAAAAATATCCCATATCCTAATAAGTTTTGCCTCAAATATCCCGTATCCCACTAAAAAATGTGTGGATATCCCATATCCCAATATACCCTAAGCAAGCCTCATTACTCTATTGTTGGTCACGGGTCATTTATTTCGGTCTTCTTCGTTTAAATATCACTTTAAAGACCGAGAAAGTTAGGCTCCGCCCAACCTTGTGAATAAAATAGAATAATACATAGTCTCGATCACCCAGACGCATATATAAGTTGTTTTTTAGTCGTCTCTCACGGCAAGCTTAGCTCTGCTTCGGGCCTAATCGCCACCCGGGCCCCGCACGAGACAGCTTTAGTTTATCAACCTTCTATAATTTGCAACTTGTTCGATTAAGATTAATGTCTGTACTAAACTACCACGTAACAGCACATATACAAGAGATCCTGTTGTCTTGGCCGTAACACCCTAAGAATACTTTTTATAACCCCTCTCTATACAAATTTAACCGCAAAATTTACTAAAAAACATATCGGTATGGCATCAGTCAAAGTTTCTTATAGTAAGAGTATTGTACAATCAACATGGTAAACTTTGCCATACGATGATTTGATAAAATTGCCAATATGACCGATGAATTGTGTTAAAGCAGATAATAATGTGAAGATGTTTTTTTTTCTGTTAAAAACAAATAATATATTTTTACCCATACATTTACTTTTTAAAAAATGCGTTTCACATTCAATAAAGTTTGATTCGGAACATTATAATAAAATACCACTATTTTGACACGCGTCAAACGGATTAAGTCCAAAGAGTATGTTATATTATTATATACTCATATAAAAATCTAAATTGTGATTCGCTAGGACGCAGTCATGTGACATGTGATATTCCGCTGGGTCAACCGGTAATCGTTGGGTCGCATGGTAAGGTCACCCTCTCGTGAGATTTTGCACGTGAGACCCGGGCTTTTTTCTTGAACATTTGTATGAGCTGGATTTTTTTCCAATGAAAAAAAGGTTGAAATGTCAGAAATATGTTTCAAAGTTTAATATTGAATTGTTTCATTTAAATATTCGATATAATATAACAGTTATCACCCTAGCTGATATGTGACCCGGCATTTCTTTCCCCTCGAAAAGAAAGGTCACCCTCGGGGCAAGCCCTCGGGTGACCTTTCTTTCTCGTGGAAAGAAACCACCGGGTCACACACCTACTAGGGTGATAATTGTATAATATCGTTATCAGTTAAACCATGTTTTATATTTACGCACGGAATAATTAATGTGAACCATTTTTCACTATATCCTGTTTCTGTGGCTGAAAATATATACTCTGTGGTGGATCCATAAATTTTCAACGGGAGGGCGAACAATTTAAAAGAATCTTCTGGGACCTCTTGTTTCATACAGTTCCTAACACATTTTTCTGTCAAACAGGAGGGCGCGTGCCCGGCACGCTGGTTCTAAATAAGTTACTTTTCTGGAGCACCTGAGTTCACTCTTGT
Organism: Arcuatula senhousia; assembly: GCA_963971305.1. Classification (NCBI taxonomy): domain Eukaryota; kingdom Metazoa; phylum Mollusca; class Bivalvia; order Mytilida; family Mytilidae; genus Arcuatula; species Arcuatula senhousia. The sequence goes on from OZ020307.1 coordinate 26,348,063, forward strand.
TACGACTAGAGTTCGCGTTGTTCATTGATATTTTTAATTTTTGTTGTTTCCGTCTTTTATATGTTGTCTGTTTTATGACCCGTTCTCGTTAGTATTTACTGATTTTGTCTCTGCCCTTTCGGACTTTTGACATTCGGATGCCCCATTGGTACCTCTGCTTCTTACTTATGTATGATCCAAATTTTCTGATTGTATTTACTAAAAACCGAGTTCATACATTAT